>VSDK01017696.1:1023224-1116592 GCA_009767595.1 Symbiodinium kawagutii | reverse complement strand
GTAATGTAATGTAATGTAATGTAATGTAATGTAATGTAATGTAATGTAATGTAATGTAATGTAATGTATGTATGTAATGTATGGTATGGTATGGTATGGTATGGTATGGTATGGTATGGTATGGTATGGTATGGTATGGTATGGTATGGTATGGTATGGTATGGTATGGTATGGTATGGTATGGTATGGTATGGTATGGTATGGTATGTGTGGTATGTGTGGTATGTGTGGTATGTATGGTATGTGTGGTATGTGTGGTATGTGTGGTATGTGTGGTATGTGTGGTATGTAATGTATGTCATGTATGTAATGTATGTAATGTATGTAATGTATGTAATGTATGTAATGTATGAATGTATGAATGTATGAATGTATGAATGTATGAATGTATGTATGTATGTATGTATGTGACCAAAATAAGGCAATTGTTTGCTTGCAATGGAAGTGACTGGCTGACATGCATTTTAACGCTTTGTTTCGCTACTGTCAGTGCGGAAAGTCGCATCAACATCTTGTTGGTAACTTCCTCCCATGCGGAAGTGATAACAGGGAAGTCGCATCAACTTGCGTTCAGTTGCGGGAGAGGCTTGCTTGATGCATGTTTTGGTTGATACAAATGTGAATTCACTGGGTTTTACCATGGTTTTAGTTGATGTTGCATATGCTGGTTGGGTATGATCCATGATCGGAAATGCTTCGTTTTGATGCGTTGCCTTGCGGCAAGGTCTGCTATTGAATGATGATTGGATGGGTTCCTCAAAGAGATATATTGCTATCGGCAAAGGTAGCGGGCATTCGCAAAGGTAGTGGGTAGGCTGTTAGTTTTTACAAGCTTTAGATAGCAAGGGCTGCCGAACAAACCCATGGCAAGCATGTGCCTTGTTGATGCCATGAAACTTTTCCATGTTGATAGCATGTTCTTGCCTGTGACAGAATTGGTCGACTGGTCGCAGACCTTGTTGTAGACAAGGTGTTTCACACCAGGAGAAACAGTTGCAGATTGTTTGTCGCCACGTCAAGAAGCATCGCAGCAAGAAGCATCGCAGACCAACAGCAAGAATCATCACAGACCAACATCGATTTACCGCAGCAGCCTGCAGACAGGTCAGCTTATTTTTTCCTTTTACTACGCTGCCTCCTTTCTGGACCTTGGGTCTTCTCAGGGTAGCTTTGGATCTCGTTCACCCCCTCGTTCACCCCTCGTTCCCCTACCTCGTTCTAACCCTGGTGAGCGCATTTGTTTTGAAATCAAAGCTTTTTCGCCAACCTGCTGCCACTTCGAAGAGGCGTTCAGAGAAGAAGACGAAGATAAAAAAGAAGAAGAAGAGAAAACATAAAACAGACAAAAAACATCGTTGCTCCAGCTGGGCGCATGCCTACACAAGACCGAACTTGGATGTATCTCACGGAGTAACATGTTTCAATGAAGTCTAGAAACGGAAGACGTAATCGGCGTTCCATTGGGATTCATATCAAAAACCTTTTGCGGTGAGATGTGTTTCGACATGTCCATGTGTCCTCCCCCCTTACTAAATCAGATAGTTGATGTGACTAACCCATTCAATAACCATGAAAATTTACCAAATAATGCGGCGTTCCATTGGTCAAAAAAGTTGAGGTGACTTTTGGGGGTAGTTGATGTGCGGAGTTCCATGCGGAAAAACAAGTGTAAGCAAAGTTGAGGTGACTTTATGCGTTGTCAGTATGGTTTGCCATGGTGGTGATCACTCGAAGTAAAGTAATCATGTTTGTGTGCTGGTGTTATTTTGTTCCTTGGTGATTTTCCTATGGTGGTGTTTCTCTCAGGTGTTTTTTTGTTGATGTTTGCTTTTGTGCTCTTGTTTTTGCTTTGATTTTTTTCTTTGCTGGTGTTTTTTCTTATCCGCTGTGTCTTCTGGTGTTTTTTTTCTTTGCTGGTGTTCTTCGTACGTGCATGTGACATTTCGCTTGGCTGTGACACTTCACTTGGCTGTGACACTTCACTTGGCTGTGACACTTCACTTGGCTATTGCATTTACTTGTCTATTGCATTTCCTTTGGCTGTGACACTGATTAGGCCGTAACATTTACTTGGCTGTGACACTTCACTTGGCTATTGCATTTACTTGTCTATTGCATTTCCTTTGGCTGTGACACTGATTAGGCCGTAACATTTACTTGGCTGTGACACTTACTTGCTGAGACATGCTGATGATGATCATGATCATGATCATTTGTGAGAACAAGTAGGCTCATTGGAAGGTACCTCACCACAACTGGTCCAAAAATAGGAAAAAATAGCAAAACATAGCCGAAAATAGCAAAACATACAGAAAAATAGAACAACATGAAAAAAATTGAAAAAAATGAAAACCTGTAAAAAGAAAATAATGCAAAATATTTAAACATAATTCCGCATAGGGAAAAATATAATTAAATAAACAAAATAAAATGAAATAATAAAAAATATTTTTTTCATAAAAAAAAATAAAATAAAATATTTGAAATTTGGGGGTTTGTAATTTGATGTTTAAAGGCATTCCTTTTTGTGCGTAACGAAAATAATAAAAAATATTTTTTCATAAAAAAAATATAATAAAATATTTGAAATCCGGGGGTCTGTAATTTGATTTTTAAAGGCATTCCCTTTTGTGCATAACAAAAATAATAAAAAATATTTTTTCATAAAATAAAATAAAATAAAATAATTGAAATTCGGCCAACACGATGTGTGGAAATAATTTAGAATATATTTTAATAAATTATGTTATTTTATTTTGATTTATTTGCATGTGTTCCAATGAGTATACTTCCAATGAGCCTACTTGTTCTCACAAAAGACATGATGATGCTGTTGATGATTTGATGTTTTTGACTTGCCAACGTGCGTTTCGCCACAAGGCCGTGCGTTTTCTGAACATCCGAACGTCCGAAAACATCGCAGGGCTGTTTTTACGATCTTTATTGTTTGCCAGAGTGCTGAGCATTTTTTCAGGTGTCATTTTCCAAAAGTGTCGCAAACGCTGCAGTTTTTTTTGCAAGATTACGTGCCAAAATGCGTTTTGCCACAGAGCCGTAATTACCCTTTTTGAACATTGACGTCCAAAAAGTAGCTCGGGACGGGACTTGTGTTTTCTAATTGCTTAAACGTTTTTTTGACTTGCAAATGCGTGTTTTGTCACAGCGCCGTGCACTTTTTGCAGATGTCATCTTCCACAAGGGTCCCGAACCCGGTATTTTTGTGTTTTTGCGATGATGTTTCATCACAGTGCCGTTCATTTTCTACACATGTCATCTTCCCAATTGTATAGATAAAGGCTGGGAATGTATGGGAATATGGAGTGTCATGTTTTTATGATTTTGACTTCCAAATTTACATTTGATTGCTTCCATCTTTCCATAGTCGGACGTTTGACTTCCAAATGTTCCCCGACTCCCGACGAATCTATATTTACCGATATTCAACATATAGTGCCAACATCATATGTGTGAGAACAACAATGTGACTTGCAGGGTTTTATGGCCCGAACGATCTGACACCTTGCGAAACAGATCAACACTTCGCTGGCTTAAAGGTAGAAGTCGCGACAGTGGTGCCTTGACGGTATGAGTCACCCGGAAAACATTGGTTAAATGCACACACCCCAAGCTAGGCCAGTCCTCAGTTGTCTTGATGTTTCGCCTTCTGGCTTGGCTTAGGAGCCATGAGTGGGCGACCTCTCGCTGGATGAAACTGGTGACACTTTTGATCGCATTCAATTCCAGAGCTGCATTAGTCACTTCCATGCTGCTGAGTTTGCTGATTGGTTTCACCGAAGCTTTTTTGGGAACCCCTCTTATGCCCCTTCACTGGTGGACTCTCTCCGGATACTTGGTCGCAGCTAAAGCACTTTGACGCTTTTAAGTTCTGCTCATTATGAGCAGCATTTTTTGAAATGAACAAACTTCTACGACAAGGAATTGCATGATGGCCGCGGAGGCAGTTTGGGAGCGGGGATGTATTGTGTAGGCGTGTAAACCGCCGCAACATCCAAAAACACGCCTCATATCGCCTTATTTGATATGTATATATATATATATATATATATACTGTATATTAATATAACAGTTTATTGCTGCAGTTTCATCTGATTTTGAGTTTGTTGTGGTCATATAGTTGCATTTCTTTGAGTGTTTTTTTTTTTCGGTTTCGGTCTGAAAAGTTGTCATGTTTGCTGTGGCAGTTTATTGAACCTTCACAGGATACATGGTGTTTGCCATCCAACTTTGCTTCTGGCAGCGGGTCCGCGGCTGCTTGAGATTCGCACCCTGCTCTGTCTTCCTGGACAAGTTGTGCATCCATCAGACGGACGCCGACCTGAAACAGCACGGTATCAATGGTCTTGGCGCTTTCGTGAGCGCATCTGAAAAGCTCCTCGTTCTTTGGTCACGCCGATACTTCAATCGCTTGTCGCTGGGCGAATTGGGACAAGGTTTGCTTGCTCTGAATGTTTCAGCATGGGGTTCCCCATGTTCATAGGTTGACCACGAAACCATTTTAACCAAACCTGCCAAGTCCACCGATCTTGCAATGGACGTGCAAAGCAGACTTGTCCACAATCCCCAGCAATGTCCCGGGAGAGCCACATAGTTCAGGGTAGATGCATGTAGAAGCATAACATGTGATTATACATATCCTTGCAACCAAGAAATTGCATGAAGTTTTTTGAAGTCTCATGAAGTCACAAGATTATTTGCTATCAATGCCAAATAATGCTGAAGTTACGCCCGCCTTTGTAGGAGATTGCCAGTGGGAAATAGTAATGGTCCAGCCTTCGTCAAAATGCACGTTGGAAGGAGCCCTCGAAAAAAAATCCAAAAGAAACAAGACGTATTTGTTGCATCATTTTTTTTGGTGATACATCGCTGTGTTTGCAATCTCCAGCGGTTGTTGGATATTTGGAATGCGATTCTGTCGGCCACCTCCGCAGTGAACATGTCGCTTGATACTTGAGATTGGTTGCTTGAAGATCTTGAAGTCATCCTCCTATGTTGCCCCCCGGTGTTCACACGCTGCAGGTGGTGCGTTTATGAAATCGCTTGTTTTCTCCGGCGTTCCAAACGCGTGACTATAGAGCTGCTGCCCGTGAAGACCAGTGCGATGCTTCTGTTGCAGGCTCTTTCGTGGTGCCGTGGATCAGTCGAGCGCCGCAGTCTTTGTTTTTTTATAAAGACAATTTACGTGGGTTTGTTGTTGTCGTTGTCCACTATATATTATTGCCTTGTATTCATGATTTCTCCTGTTTCTGTTGTTGTTTTTTTCCAGTGGCTGTCGATTAAATAGTTGATGGTTGTGGCATTTATGTGGTTTCGCCCGCTCATTGGGGATATTCCTGGGATGATCAGCTTTAAAGATAGACGCACGACGCCGCCTAGGTATTTGTTCATGTTTTCCTATTGCGTTATCCGAACGTTTGTCTTCGATGGTGACCGCAAAGATTACAATGTCGCGCATTTTGTTGTGATTGGTGCGGCCGCTGTTGGTGTCGCTACAGCGATCTTGCCTGCGGTGAACTACCTTGGTATGAGCCTGATGGATGATATGGAAGAGCTGCCGCGACAGGTGAGCATGGGCACGTCGTGGGAAGAGAAAAAAACACCATTCACAGCTACCGCCTACCGCGGCGCAATTCACCAATGTTGAAGTGCGACAGAACCAATCCATAATCATCATGAAATATCACGTGCCAAGGTCAAACATCACTGAGCCATTGTTCAGCATAATCAAGTGCCTGGTGGTTTCAAATATGTTTCCCCAGTAGTTATTAACGAACTGCTTGGTTGACTACTATTGTTCATAGGGGTGGTTCAACCACCAACCCGTGATGATCACTATCAATCATTTTAGCCATCTTACTAGCCACATTATTAGCCACTATTAGCCTCCAGTGAACCATGGGTTGCTTCAACCACCAACCAGTATTACTATGGTTGGGGTAATGATGATTAGCCATTGTCATCATTATATTGACCATATTAACTATTATTAGCCAATGGTTAGCCACTACTAACCAGTACTCAACCACTCAACCATCCAAAACCACCAGAAGTTTGCATCAGTCACAACCAGCCAAAACGCCGAGCTACCGCAACGGTCCAGGTGAAGGGATTTCGGGTGCAAGATTCCCAGTGCGCTTGCTGCAGCAACGGTCATCGGCACCCACAAACAGGTGGGGCCATGGCATGAAACACGCGGCCCAGCGGACTTGTCATTCTTTGGCATTTATGTGTATTTATTTCATAGCCTCCGGCCATCCCCTCGGCCTCATCGTGGCTGGACGGCCGGGTGGCCCAAATGCCTTGGGCCAAGCTGCCGGATGTATTGTCTAAAATTTACCGTTCAAGCATGTCCGTGCGGTAAAGGCTTCTCATGTTGGTGCAAAAACTTGTTGGTGAAAAAAAATGCCAACATATTGCGGTGTAAGAATATTGCGGGGTAAAAACTTGTTGGTTTAAACGATTGTTGGGTTTAAAAACATGTTGGTGTAAAAACTTGCTGGTGTGAGAATATGTTGGTGTAAGAACTTTGTTGCGGAAAACAATGTTGGCAGAAAAGCGTGCCGGTGCAAAAGCGTCGTAGCGATGATGGAGAAGGCAAAAGTTGCAATACATTTGGAAAAGACACCAAAATATGATTATGAACATGCATGTGGAACACAGGGGAAAAAGGATTCAAAAACGCACTCAGCAGAATATGATGGAAAATATGCATGCATTTGCCTCGTGTTTGGGTGGTGCAACTGCAAGTGAAAGCGCTCATCCTTGTGCATGGGCAAGGACGACAAAGAAAGTACCGTGGTGGGAGTTGAGCCTTCGACCTTTCGATTCCAAGTCACGCGCGGGAATCATTGACATGAGGAAGAGGCAAGCATGAGACATAAGCAAACATAAGAAGATTAAAGTAAAAAGAGACGTCGATGAGACGGGTTGCGGAAGGGTTTTCAGACGATGCAAAAATCCGTCGGGCATGGAAAAGTTTATAGCTAAACAGAGCCCCACACTAAGAAGCAACACCTTTTCCATCAAACATGCCGACAAGGCGTGCGGATTCATTGCTGACTTGCGAAAATGAGTCAGATCCTGATCATGTTTTTGTTTTTTATGTATTTGTTCATTTGCATTTCTGGTCGTCCATTGTTAGTAACGATAGGCGTGGCTGCTGGTCATCAACCATTATTGAACTGATCCGCAATGATGGTTCTCAAATCTGAAAGAGCACAAACAGTTACCAAATCTTGAAGAGCATGAACATATGGCATGTTTTAACCATGGAAAGATGATGGTCATAGAGACAAGATGTAGAGCAATCAGTCAGCAAAACCTTCTTTGTTGAAAATCCCGCCGGGTCTGAATGCGCGGGAGCGTTTTGAGGGTTCTCATTTGCAATCTCAAAAGCCCAGCGTAATTTCCAATACAAATGCTCGCGTGTGCTAGTTGCTAATGTCGATTTTGGCGACAAGACTGGGGCTGAAGATTCCACTTACAAAACCCCGCTGATACCACACAGCCTTTCAATCAGCTAGTTTTCTCAGACCCTTGCTGGGCTTATCCTCTGCGCACAGTGGTGGCTTTCTTCAAGCGCCATTGTCAGCAACTAAGCCCCACCACAACAATCCCGCCCAGGCATAGTATCCACATTATAATTTTTGACATATCCCACCTCACGTCAAGCATCCGGCGTAGACGTAAACAGAAACGAAGAAACGTAAAACATACACATGCGGTTATAGAGCTGTAGGTTTAAACATGAACCAGGAAGCATTGTTGTCATGGAATCAACTTCTTTTGTAATTGCAGTGGATAGATTGTCAAGGTCATTGGCCCTGAACAGATATCCTTTCAAGCAAAGCATGCTGAGAAGGCTTGGCAATGCTGAGAAACGGCAGAGTTGTCTTCATCCACTAAAGTACCAACCGTTCAGGATTCAGGTTGGTGAATTTGAGAGTATAGGCATATTACATAACAAATTTTCGCAGCGTTTGGAAACTCATGATGCTGACAAAGCTATCCGATTCACAGCGGTGTTTCATTTTGATGGATGAAAAACTGTTGTACTTACCCGGCTGCACTATGGCATCATGAACCGTGACATGCTGCGCAGGCGAGGACGTGATCTGTGACCGAGAGTTGGTGTATCGCGCGTTAGCAGAGATGTACGGCGGCGACCAAGGCGATGAACTCGAGAGGTTCAATCAACTGGTCCAGGAGACCTTCGGACCCAAGGTTTTCTGGAGACTTGGGGCACTTGGCACCTACTTCCCGTTGCAATACGTCGTGTGTATGATCATGTCCAGCAACATTCCTTTCATCTCCAATGTGATTTGGCAAATCAGTTTGGGTCCACAGGGCGACTCAGTGGAAACAGGTGTCGACTATGTTGTGTGGTTGCTGCGGTTGATTTTGCGATGGGTACAGCCTTTGTTGGCGATGTTTTTCTCCTTGGAATTATCCGTTCGCCTTTGGAAGATCAAGAGCATCTTGAAAATCCCGCGAAGCCTTCTGGCACTTCTCCTGAGTCCTGTCCAAAGCATCGGGGCCGGATTCATTTTTGCCAGCATGGAACTCGCAGTGCGTTTTTCCGAGGAGACGAGTTTGATACCCTTGGTGTCCTTCTTGATTGCCTTTTTTGTGACTCTTGTTGTACATGTTTGCTGAGTCCCAGCTTCCAGTTCCTCAAAGAGGACGAAAGACGACTTGCCAAATTCAAGTCTGGACTGTGAAGTGACTCCTGGGTCGAATCGTTGTGTTTCATTAAAACCCGAATCGGAGTTGCATTTGTCGATCTCGATCTGCTAAAGTGACAAACTTGCCCCCGCTGCGCCGGGGTCACCTTTGTCGTTATGTCTTTCAGTGACTGATTAGGCTTGCTGGGCAGCCCTTTCCGTTTCCCTTGGAGATGTGTACCAACCCCTGAAGTGTTCAGCAGCTGGTGCAGCACTTCTTGGTGTTGCTTTCTGGTTTTGAACATTTTCGAACGGTTGCGTCCATGATCGTCCATGCAATTTTCATCAAAAGAAGAAGGTTTCGGTAAATGACATTGTTTTTTTGTTTCTGCTGATTATTGAATCCGTTTTCCACGTTGATGATTTCCCGCCTTGAAATCATGGCATATGTGTTAAATTCACCGGAATTACATGGAATTACAAATTACATTGACGAACTGTTAGCCTTATCATAATGATGAATAGTTGAATATTAGCCAATACGGTCTAGTTAATCATTATAACACTGTTTGTTTTTACAAACCTTCAGATGATGGAATATGTTACTCTCAGTTTGCAGGGTTAGTACACCTGCGACGGTCTCCGGCCGGAGTTCATGTTGAAAACGCGCGCGTGTTGTCGCCTACGGGTTCAAAACGCGAACTGGGATGAATCCAGTCTCACCAGAGCTGCAGCAAGCATTGAAAATTTATTGCACCTTAAAAAAAATAAAACATATGCAATGAACCTTGTTGATTGGTTACTGCGCCTGTTTAGTTGATTGTATGCTCATTGTTGGTCATTGAACAGCACCCAATCAACCAATAAAACCATCAACCCACCCACCAAGCCACGCTGGTCAAGGCCACTGTTGGGCCATCGCCTGAGTCGCCCGCGGCCATGGTTTTTTGCTCGTTGTTCAAGCTGATGCGATGTGTTACATGGCTGCATTGGAGAGAGGCAGTACCATGAGGTTTTGGCGGTCGGATATGGTTAGAGAATGCACTTCGAAGCCTCATGGTTCTTGGAATGTGCTTCCTCAGCAGCTTGAGATGATCTATCACAGAGTTAGTCAAAATAGCGCAGCCAGAATATCACACTGTCACCCTAGGTACCAGCGACTTTGCATGTTTTTGTGAAACGGTTGCTCGTCCTTGGTTGTTGATTGGTAGGGAAGTAAATTCCCAGTCTTTTGCAAACAGCAAGACAAAAGTGTTCCCTTTGTGTGTTCTTCACTTTTTATCTAGCTTATCGAAAGACATGCAAACTGTGGATAGCTGCGGATAGCTGTGGGACAAATGTGTCCTTTCTTTCACACAAGTGGAAAACCAACAATTGTTTACTTCAACAACAACGGTGGTTTGTAACTTGCAGTTTACTTTATGTTATTCTGCCGGGCGGTATATATGTATATGAATTTGAATATGTACATGTATATATATATATATAGATAATATTTGTTTATTGATTGATCCATAGTGAATCATAGTGATACCATAAAGTAAAGCCTTCGGGTTGGAATTTCGAAATTCTTGCCTCATGATTTCGTAGTTTTAATATGAAATAAATTGTACGTGATTGTATGCGTTTCTCTATCATTTATCTATCTATTCATGTGTTGAACTTTAATTATGCATTTATTATGTAATTATCTATTTTTCATTTTGTTAATTTACTAGCACATTAATTAATTAATTAAGTTCTTTACACATAATTTTGAGCTCCCACATTTTTGAGTCTTCACTTTTTGCTCCCGTCTACTGTGATGGTTCCATACTCTCCCGTCGTCACCAGGCCCGTTTCCTGGGGGATGGCACTGAAACACTGGAGTTCCTGCCGCATTTATCCTGCGGGCGTGGAATTCTTCGTGAAGGATTCCCCGGTTCCAGGGAAACTTGGAGTCATTGGGATGAGTTTGGGGAAGGTTCAGACTTGCATGTTGATGATTTTCAAGAGCTGAAGTCCACTTAGGTATGTATATATTTGTTCAAAATATAAATTGATAAACAAAAGTACACATAGATAGATAATTTAACGGTTGTACATGTGTGTGTTTTTGTTTATTTGTATGTGCATATGTGTGTATGTATGTATTTTCATGTATTGTATTGTATTGTATTGTAATGTATTGCAATGTACTGTAATGCAATGTAATGTACTACAATGTAATGTAATGCAATGTAATGTATGTAATATGTAATGTAATGTAATGTAATGTAATGTAATTTGATGTAACACAATGCAAGGCAATGCAATGTAGTGTAATTATAATGTAGTAATGTATGTACGTACGTATATGATTGTGTGCAGAAATTTAATCACATATATATGTTGTATTTTTGATGTGCAGATCAGATATTTGACTAATTTACAGATATTGTCGTTTATTCATCATGTGCTCGTGTTTCGGCAAGCACGGCATGTATGTACGTCCACATGTACGCTAATACACAATAATGTGCTTCATGCCTACATAGTGCCATTGTGCTCTTTCTTTTGGGGAGCTTCGCAGGGCTCATCGTGGATCAGCCATAAATCACACACTCCGGATGACTGAAGGTGTGTGTGTGTATCTGCGTGTGTGGTCAGTCAATCACTGCCATTCTTCCCAAAAATTGGCTGGGTGCTCCCAGGTATATTCGCCCTCGATGTAAGGTTGGGGTTGGATCACAGCCATTTGAAGTGTGGATATTTCACCTGAGTCGTCCATGTCAAATCAATCCTCACATTTTTTGTTGCGTTCCGATACATATAGGTATGTCAAAGAATTATACGGTACTGCTGGTACAAAGTAAGGGTGAGAGTTAGGAACAATGACACAATTTTTGATATGATTGATGTTTTCCACATGCACCCAACATCAACATTCTTGATTCTAACCCTGAGTGTTTTTTCGGGCCATTAATTTCTGTCCTGAGTCTCATGGCTCCTAGCCGCCTCTCCTTTTTTCCTGGCAGGATCAGTTCCAATAATCATCAATTAAATTGGCTGTTCGCCAACACACCCACCATGAAATCTGTTCTTATATGGTTTATCAAGCAACAAATCTATTCGAGATCATCCAATAAATTCAGCAGGATTACCCTTCAAAAATCTAACAGTCCGCTCGCTCGCTGGACAATCTACCATCTCTAGATCCTTTGCCTATTGGGAATGGTCATTTTCTATTGCTGTGTCTGATTGGGATCGGGTAAAGTCAGTCATCAGTATTCAATATTCACCACATACCAGGATTGGATCAATAACAGATAATTACATCATCCACTACATCCACCAGGAATAATGTCAGCCGGAAGTGATCTTAATACCTTAGCAACCAGTACTTCAAACGAACCGGGCGGGGGTCGCAAATGCGTAGTCGGTGAAGATGTTTGCCATCACAATTTCCAGCTTCTGATGCTATTGAAGAGGAAATCATGAAGTCCAAAAGGCGTAGGCTCTGTTTAAGGCGTAGGCTCTGTTTTCCGCGCTGGCTGAGGAAAGTGATTCACATTGACACAGCAGGGACCCATGTGACGCATGGTGACTGAGCTGAGCAGCAGACTCCAGAGATGTCGTTGTTTTTTTGGGGGCTGGAAAAGGTTCTGTGTCACCAAACACATGTTGAGCAACAAAATGTGGGGGGTGTTCAGGTATTTTTGGCGAGTTTTCCAGTGTAGCCGGGAGCCCCAGCACAGACTCATGAGAATTCATAGGTCGATTACTCTTAAGATTAAGATTGTGATGAGATGATGATGGTTGATTGATCGATCGATCGATTGATTGATTGATTGATCGATCGTTTGATTGATTGGTGGTGGTGGTGATGAAGGTAAATATAGAGTGCTTGACATTGACCCTGATTATATGATTGATAACGTTTATGCTGGACAATATGATTGCCAATTGTTGGTTGAACCATGGTTAGAACTTAAAATGGTTTGAAAGGTTTTGAGTTCACAACTCCCAGAGGGGTGAACCCACCATTTTTCTTAGGCCTTTGTACCATACTCTCCCCCCTCAAGTTGACTCCAATCCATTACATACATATATACTGGCATATTTAGCATTGCTTATTTGATTTTGTGTTCATCATCGGCTAGATTGGCATTAACATTTATCATAAACATGTATACTGGCTAGCGTTTTTTTAAACATGGTCTGTTTTTTCCCGATATTTAGGCATGAGCCACAGAGGGAAGTTGGTGTTGAATAGAAGCATGACGATTGGCCGCCACCATTAACCGCCATCATTAGGCACTGATATTGACCACCATATTTCAGCACCATTATTGACCGCCACCATTATTGACCACCATTGATTTCATCATAAATCATCACTAAGAACTATAATCCACCATAAATTCCACTACATTGTTTTGATATAGGTCACCTCCGCCATCATTCCCGGGCCTTGCTACCCTGGTCCCCAACTAGGCATGCTACCCCTGGCGTACCGTCATGAATCATTCTATCCCTTTGTATTGTTGGTTAATATCCCTGACAAACTAGTGGTTTTCAAGATGTTTTCAATCTTCCCTAGTATTTACAAAAGGCTGGTTGGTTGACTTACGCATGTTTTTCATAGGGGTGGTTCAGCAACCAACCATACTTGTAAATGCTGGTTACAATCGTTACAGCAAGAATGAACCTTGGTTACTCCCACGATGAAGTAGCCGTTCTGAGCGATTTTGTTTACCTGGTGGTTCAACCACCAACCAGATTCATATGGTGGTTTCTCAACATAGGAGTACCCCCCAAAGCATCCTGGATATTAATCATATCTATGGAAAAAAACAACCATTGTTGGGGTCCTTTGTTTCAAGAAACCACCATGTGCCTTGAATATCCCCGCAGTTGTTGGTTATTTTTTATCCTCTATTATCCACCATTGTTGAGGGTTGATACGATAAGTTACAAGCCTTGCAAACAAAACACCATATCAAATAGTTATTGGTTTTATTGTTGGCAATTATCTACTATCATTAACCATCATAATCATTATAAAACCAGAAACATCATGTACCACCAACCAGACAAGTTATTGACGGTTAATATTGTCCCAACTCGGCAGGTATGCACTTCAGCCGCACGCTCTTTGAGTTGCAGAAAGCGCATCATTGCGATGTTGTCACCACAGATATCCGGGACTTGCCGACCCTTGGTGTAGAGCTTTATGGCAAGGCGACCGTTAAAGGAGACCCCAGGGGCGCCACGAGCTATAACTGTTGTTGGATTTGGTTAGCAGTGGCGAAATAACAGCTGGTGAATCTAGCCACTAGAAAGTTAATCAGTCTTAACCACGGCTGCAGTTGGTTGGCTATAGTTCTGAAGACAATACAATGGTTAATGATAATGTCGAACGAGAATGACCATGGACGACAACTGATACATACTGATACAACTATAAGAAAATGATTCATAGTTGTTTTGAAACCAACTATAGTGGGTATAGCCAATTTAAGCAACTATTGTGTAGACCAACAACCAAATGCTAGGGTAGTGCTACGACCCTTTTTATGACCAGTCAGTTAAAAGGACTGATTTCTGCAGTTTCAAGCCAACTATACTTAAAGGGTGATTCAAGAGGTGGTTTAGAGGGCAGGGTGGTCAAAGTACAGGATAGGTTGTGGCTTATCAAGACTCCGAAAGAGAATAAAGAAGCTATAGTATATATGAAAAATGGCTTTCCTGTCAAACTTACTATTTTCGAGACAGTATCTAGATTCCACCCAGAGTGGTGAAAACTGCCGACCAGCACGGCTGATTTCCGCTGCTATCCCCAAGTATCCATCAGAGACATAGTTCACACATAACTAATCCCTAATGAACCATAATCAACAGCCAGTTAGAGCATCATCACCCATTATCAGCATCATCAGGATCATGAACCATCATCAACCATCAACAGTCATGAACCCTCATCAACCATCATGAAACTATCCTGAACCATCATGGACCTCTATTAAGCGTCACTATCTAAACCATACTCCAACCTTAAAATCTAAACTCAAAGCCATTATCAAGCATCATCAAGCACCAAGATCAACCACCAGGTCACTAGAACCTCTAAACCCAAAGCCATCACCCGGATCAAGCACCAAGATCAACCATCACCGGGAAGCGCTTCCCAGGAACGGTTACGTCTCTCGACGTCTGCAGCGCCTTGCAGATTTCTGGTCGCAGCTGCTGCGCGGTGCGCGGCGGGACCCATGGGACCCATGGGATCTGGAGCTGCTGCGCTACGCCACGCACGGATGGCAGCTGCCCTTCCAGGTGGGTGGCAGGGAGTGGATCCCAACATGGTGGCTACTATGGGATGCGAAGGAAAAAGCCATGGGTGTTGCCATTGTTTTTGTTTAATGGATAGATTACTAGAAGCTGTGTTTCTTATGGATGTCCAGCTTGCAAGGCTGTGATGATTTTGATCCGAGTTTTGCCAACTTTTTGTACACGATTTCAGGACTGACAAATACAGATTAACACATGAGGCTTCAACACCCAATTAGAATTGGATCATTTGTTGGGAGCTGACAAGTGGTGTGTACAAGTTTACAATTGAGATCAGCATCAAACTTGAATCGAATTTGTAAACATCAAGGTTTATGTTTGTACCACATTTGTGAATGCGCAAGGTGGTTTCACATGTTTGACCACGCAAGTGAGCTTCGACCTCTGGACGGTCATAGCTGAGACATGCACACAGGACACCCCGGACGAGCATCTCAGGTTGTCGATGTTTTCCGTTGAAGGCGTGCTGGTATATGTGTTATCCACATCGTTGAGTTTGCAAAAAACATACATATGAAGCATTATGAAGCCCACGGCGAAGCAAACATATCGTTTAATGAATGAATTCAACAATGTATTGTGCTGTTTGATAATCGCCACAACGTACACACAGCAATCCATTACAATGGTTAGTGATTAGCTTGAAGCAATCTGCAAGTCACTAGTATTGCACAGTTGGCTGGTACATACACTCATACACTTAGTCAGTAGTTATTATCAATCTATCGTACCTTTGAATATAGCATAGTAATCAATTTTCAAATTTTGAGTTATAACAGTAGTTCCAACAGTAGTTCTGAACGAATACTTAGTCAGTAGTTATTAGCAATTTATTTTCATCCAGTTGCTGGTGAGTTGGCTGTTGACCCCACCGAGTTTGCAGGTATCACCGCTGCCAGAGCTCCACACTCCGGTCTCCACAAGTGGCAAACCCCCGCAGCACGTGGAGGAGAGTCGAGTTTCTAAGCGGTTGGGTGGTCTTCAGCGCTGAGGACTTGATGAAATACCAGGATCAATACAAATTCATTCAAAACATGATTGCTTTTTCGAGGCCGACCCCAAAGTCCAAAGAAAAACTTATTTTTTTTCATAGCGTCTCATGCCTTGACTTCCCGAACTATTGGACATTTGATGCCATCCAACTTTCATGTGACAAAGTTGTGCTGAAAATGTTTGGAAATATCAGGTTTAGCTTGAGAGAAGGCTTGTGTCAAAGTCACGCCTCAACCTACAACCCCAAGCGAACTCCGACTTAGAAGTTAGAAGTAGAAAATCATGTGTTTTGACCATCCTTTGCTAGTAAATTGGTACAATTTCAATGTATTACCACGAAGCTTGGGAGACTTGCATGAACGTATCGCTAGTTGGAATGTTACCTGAAATGCTTGGCTACTGTTTGGATCACCAAGGGGCCCTCCGCCCGCCCTTCTGTGCCCGCAGGATCTGTTGGAGAAGTTGTTTGTTGCCATTTTTTCGCAAGCGACTGGAGCTGTCGATTGCCGCTTCCGAGTGAGGCTTGCAGCCGGTCACGCGCTGCTGCAGCTTTTAGGCCCAGTCTTCCATGCCTTGCTGGTGGAAGCAGCCCCTCGCCGCCGAGTCTGTTTGGGTCATGACTCAATGATTCGTATTTTTTTGGAGTTCATATATGTTCATGAATACACATTATTTTGAAAACTCACTCAATTTGTATTGTGTATATAATGCATTTGGTAGATATCAAACATGTGACACATGTGTACAGATACAGTCATATAGAATACATATTTGTGGAAACATGCAGTGTCTTTAAATCTAAGAAAGCAGACATCACCGGCAGAGCAGACCTCCACCCATGTAATTACGGTGTAGCTTGGTGAGCGGACATGTCATGTTGAATGTGTGTAATAATCCAGAGAAACAATGCGGGAAACAACCTGTAACCCATCAATGTATAGATCCATGATGTATCCACAAATGTGTAATACATCTATTAAGCACAAGCCAGAGAAACAATGAAGGAAGGTTTGAAATTCTACACAATTGTGTACTACTTGGTGAGCAAGTAAGAAGACTGCGGATGGTGTAAATATTGAAAAGTGATACCAAGCATAAAAGTAGTGCACACTTGGTATCACTTTTCAATATTTACACCATCAGAAATATTTAAGAAATATGGATGGTGTAAATATTGAAGTAGTTCAAGCACAGAATTTCAGAAATATGAACTTTAGAAAGAAACCTGTCCGCTGGATCATGCTGAACATTATGAATTCTATTGTTCCAGCATGGTATCGATCAACGGTTGGGTGGCCTACCTCTGTGGAGCATGCCCTTCATTTTCACCGCCACAATGTCGCTTGCTATTTAGGAACGTAGATGGAATTGCCCATGCGTGGAGAGTCCCACATAGGTCCCAGAAAAAAAAAAAAAAAACAAAAACCCATGTGACTTATAGGATTACCACCGCACCAAGTGCCTGGTTTATTAGGTTTTTTGGCCTTGACCAATGTTGGGATTGTGGCATGGAAAGTGGTTTGTACCTTTGTGAGTTCGATATCTTGTAGGTGGGGATTACACATGTGCCCACTACTTCTCAAAAGCTGGCTATTCACATCCCTTGCGACAAACGTTGCGAGTCAAAATTTGGCAAAGGATGGAACGAGAAGTGTGAGAAGCATTCCACTTGCACGTTGCCCTGAAACGCACTTTGACATGAGTCAGGTTCGAATGGTTTGCTTGATTGAAACGAAGAAGTGCTTTGGCTGAACAACGATGCTTGGATGCTTCGAAAAAGTCAGGGCTAATTGGGATCCACAAGTAACATGCAAGAGTGTAGAAATAAGATCATGAACTGCAAGAGGACAATCAAACACAACAGCAAAACAACACATCGAACGCATAGCTGGTGGTTTGAAACATGTCTTATTTCCTTTAGTATTCATTAACAATTGGTTGGTTGACTACTATTTTTCATGGGGGTTGAAACCACCAACCAGATAAGCAATTGAGACATTTGAGACTGGCCAACCCAACATAGCTGGGTTGCATTCTTCCCTATCTCGCCAGCATGGCGCCAATGCAATGGAGTTGGGGAATCCCGACGTTTTGCTGCTGGGTAGCAGACCACAGCCCATCGTTGGGCTGCCTTGTGCTACCTACCGGCAGTTTCCAAGGCTGTTGATGAGTGGTAGCTGTGGATTCTTACCTGGGTGGGTTGGATTCCTGTATGATCATTCATGGGAACTATTGAACTATTGGAGATTTCTGTTTCAGATTGCGATCAACAGGTAGACAATTCTCATCGGCTTGTGAGGTCTAAATGTCTGGAGACGATTGTTTGGGCTCACCAGGTGGCTATGATTTAATTGAGGCGGTGTTCGGTTGGTCAACAAGTGTCAGACAGGTTTGTATTCGTCTGCCTACAATGCATGTCCAAGCCCTACCCCCTTCAACCAGCTACATGACTACATGACCAACCCTATATACACCTCTCCTCTCTTGCCTTGTAGGGGGCAGTGTTGTCTTCACCTTGGCTGCCCTGAGTTACCATGTCAACTCGCTCGGGAGTCGAGAGCCCACACTTCTCATTGGCGCGGACGACAGCCTGCGCTGGCTCCAACGCGTCCTGCGGAGTCGCTGGAGCTGCCCGCAGATGCTCTTTCTGGGTCTTCATGCCGTGCCGTTGCCACTTGGCGACCCGTCAAGCGTCATAGTATCATCATAGTCACTCATCGGGGATACTATGATACTATGATACTATGATACTATGATACTATGATACTATGATGCTTGAATATCATTATGTCAATCGTTGACCAATTTAGGGATAAGTTCACCAACAGGAGCTGGAATACGATGCATCAATCATCAGTAAGGTAGTTTGACAGTAGTGGCTGGAATGCTTGCTCGTCAATGATGCTACACCGGGGGTACAGGGTGACGAGCAGCCACTTGGTCGCTGCCAGTGTAAACGAGAGAGTTGCTAGCTTGAACCTGCGCGTCATCCATGATGGCCGCCCCCCAATTCCAACATCTTTATTGTTTAACGATCCCCAAAATTCAATTAATTGCCAGATATTGTTCATTATTAACATGATGTTTCTTTGGAATTGGCCTTTGCCCCGGTCTTGGGCGGCAAGTTCTTGATATACACGACGGTTCTGCCTTTATTTGCTGACTTGATTCGGACTGTTCTTTTGTGGTGGGTGGTTCTTGATGGCGGATGCCGGATGGTCTTCAATGTATCACCTCTAAATATTATCAGATTGGTCGTTGATTTTGATAGTAACTAATCAATTTGGCTAGTGACCTATGTACGTCAGAGGAACACTTGCACCAATGACAAGGTAACCCCTATACACATTGGAATAGGATATTGCCAATCTCTACCATATATCCACCACATATCCACCATATGTCTATCAAATGTCCACTATATATCTACTAATTACATTTCTACCAACTACACATCTATGAATTTTCTACGTATATGTATTTTAAGAAAAAAAAATATATATATACTTTTATATTTATGTAAAAATAGATAAAGATATAAATAAAGCAATATATGTATATATATACTTACTCCATTGTATATCCACTGGATATCCATGGTTCCACTGATGGCTGCACTCTTTTCCCAAGGCAGTGGAGCCAGGATGTGGTGCAGTTGGACAAGGACGTGCAGGCGGGCCATGTCGAATGCGTAGGTGGATGTTGGTTGTTGAATGTGATGCTTCATGGTGTTTCGTTGGTTATTAGTATAGCGTTGTTATACTGGACATGGTGTTTTGTATAGGGATGAATTTATATCCATACAATGGCTTCATGGTGTTTAGGATAGGGATGGTTGATGGGTTGGTTATTGGTTGCTTCATGGTGAAACATAGAATGGTTTTGACGCAGGTGTGGAGAAGCATTGTTCCTGAGACCATGCACACATGGTGTTTCACTTGAATCTCTGTTAGTTTACTCCAGGGCAAGTGTCAACGACCATTACTGATTCGAATTATGGTCAATAGCCTTTTCAATACAAGGGCTATTGAAATTATGGCGTAAGTCTCCCACGTATCTACCAGTGTCATTTTTCAACACGCCTTTTACTACCTGCAGCTGATACTACGGAGGTATATTGCAATTCAATGCCAACACATTTATGCTTGATATACTGTTCGGCCAAGCTATATATTATATACTATGCACTGGGCCTTGAATGTCTTGAATATGTACCGTGTACATTATTTGTAAACACCCAGCTTTGGGGAGAGTGCCCTATGGATGTGAAATGATGTACACAAGTTATTAATTTGTATTAGTCTTTTTCTTCATTCAGTTATCAAATAAAAGAACCAGCACAACTTCAGCACAACCATAAAACCATTAACTTGTTCTTATGGCTGATAACAATCAATGCAAATGTGAGCGTGTAATGATCATTGACATGACTATAGATGGTTATCAAGTGGATTAGTCAATTATGGCACCCGTGTGCTTTTTGGTTCCAAGGTGGTTGATATCATTGAAGCCTGAATCCTTGCCCACAAACTAATCTGGAAGTTGAACACATTTTTTTCATGGGGAAACCCAGCCATTTCTATGGTTTCCCTGAGGGTAAACCCATGGGTCACTTGCATCGTAGCTGCATGAGTCACTGCCCCCCTTCCACAGTGTGCCAGGCCTTTCGTTCTGATCTCCGCCATCGATGGGCATTGGGCTTCCAGCGGCGTTGCCCGTAGCACTGGTTGGATGAAGATTTCTGTCAACGGATCCGCTGTTTTCAGTCACTGAATGTTCCTTTTTGTACAACCAGTTCCGGATTTCTGCATTCTTTTTTCTGTAGACACAAACGACTCCTATGTTTTCTCTTCCAGTCAAAAGCTGCTGACTTTCCATTCATGTGGTCATCCGGAGCCCTGCAGATGACTCAGGTTTTCAAACTATCTATTTCCTCCCCTTGGGCGTGACCCAAGCACAGCAGCCCAGTGCTCCACATGGTTTCTTCGCCATTCTTCCGTCTCTTGCCATGAGCAGTGACTTGTGGATCAATGATCTACAATTATGACATAGTATACATATATGTTTGATATAGCTACTGGTTTGGGTAAGAGTATGGAGCCAGATTAAAATTACCAGCTTGAAATTATCATTCTTGGTTGCAAGCCAGGAAAGTTATCATCATTTTGATGATACCATTTTGTATGACCAGAATTGCCAACTGATTTGCTGCAAATAGCCGAGCAAGTACCAAGCGGGAGATTCAAAAGTGCAGTAGTGGTCTATAGGATCCTATGGGCTTCCAAGGGTTTCTACAGGAATCCATAGGAATCCATAGGATTTCCCATAGGTTTGGATAGCTGTCGTCATTGTTGAGGATGAAACGGGCATGCGTAAGGCGCAACACTGTTCAGACACAGATCCTGCTCGTTCAGCATTTCTGGCTGTAGCTGGGTCAAGCTGCCCAGTGTAGGAATACCTATGATCGCCAGTGCTCCCTTGGAATCGCTCCCTGCGCCATGCAAGGGATTTACATGTGCCATGTTTTTTTAGCTGGTTGGTCAAGGGAGTTGCATCCAATGGAAACCTCTACTGGACTTGTCTCAGCACAAAAGGTCTTTTTCACCATTGGCGGTTTATCGTTTGAAATTTCAGCTTGGTTTACCTGGAACCTCCAATCTTTGCATTTCTCTACTTCACATGATAGGTTGAGGCTTCCATGTCCCCACGATACGACTGCGAACGGGGCCGCCATGACCAGGGAAGGTTTCCATGGTGTGGTGTTTCGCAAGTGTCGGAGAACGATGCGCATCCCGACTGTGTCCTGCAACTGGTTACATTCACCGTCAGGTCAGTTCAACTCAATTCTTTTTGGATTATTTACCATCGTTATATCCCTGTTCTAACCCATGGCCTGCACATCCAAGTACTTCTAATTTGGGTTCACATCGGAATATACTTTATGCCGACTGATACGACTGTGTCACTGACTTCCTTTGGATCAATCTACAATAGTCTATATATGTAGATATAGGGGCTTCTCAAGCTATAGGGGACACCCCAGTTCTCATCCAGTTGATAAACCATTGAAAGTGATAAAACTCACCATAACTTGGGGTCCCATTTCAAGAAAACTTTAAATTACAATATTTACTGTGACTCTAGAAATGAATCCCTGTGGCTTTGCATAAAATGGATTTGGCTTCTGTTTCCCACGGGGTCTTTTCGCTGCGCCGTGCGCCTGTGCGCACCCAGGCTGCTTCACAAGTGGTTGATCAATGACCATCGAAACTGTAGCCTCCTCGTCCGTGCGTTTTTGGCGGTCTACGCTCCGGAGGACAGACCTACGGGACAGTCGCTGCAACATTGTAAGCCATTGGTGGTTTCTCAAGCCATAGGAGACGCGCAGGATCAAGTAGTTGACTATGTACCCACCAACCATTGACCACCTATGGTCACACCTGGTCACATAATACAATCCATTCTGATTGGTCACCATGCCAAGCATCCTTTAACTTTATCAGCACCACTAGTGGTCCAATTAGGTCTTTCTGGATGGGGTTTTAGCCTTGTAGGCGATGCTCTAATCACAATTGCTGTTTCGACAGGACCACTTAATGGTGGAGACACCATTGACTGCGAATCAGACAATGCGTTTTCGACACATCACCGGTGTTGGGCGCGACAGCTTTTATGCCAGTGTCTTGCTTGGCCTGTGGTGGTGTGCTGTGGGACGAAAGGCCAATCATCATCCGAAGCACCCCACATGGTAGTTTCTTCGAGGGAACCCCGGAAAAAGGGTTGGTTGATTACCATAGACATCTATAAATGACCATCTTGTGGATGATTCATGCACCACGATTGGGAATCAGCCACACTAAGCACTGCCAACAACCTGTTGAAAGATGTTGAAAGTACCAACCTTGTGGGTATTGTGGGAGAACTCACAAGTTCATACCGGTTCATGTGAGGCATTCAAGATATCAATACGGGGCAATTGTCCCCATTCGACCATCAGTGAGTGACAACCCCAAAAAGGTCAATACAATCAGACACTTCAATGTAGCACTTTTGGCGCATGTTACAGGATTGATCTATTTGGTATGACGCAATGATGCTCATGATGGAATTGCGTATTTTTTCTCAGTAGCAAAAGATAGAGCAATTGCCAATCAAAATGGTCCATGCGCGGTATCAATTGCCACGATCATTTGGCGGTGTCCCATAGACCCACAGTATGGACCTGCATTGGTTGTATGGTCTCCTTGTCTGCAAGTCACCTTAGCGAAGACATAGCAGACATAGCAGCAATCATCGCCCGACTGGTAGATCGACCTGGCGATGAAAAATCGCCCATTTTGATCATCCATTCATGTGATGGTTTCCAAAGTCATAGGGGACCCCCTGTGATCATCCAGTATACGAGCCCTTTATAGTAATAAACATCTCATTTTTGGGGGGTTCTGCATTTTGAGAAACCACTTCCATGGGGGCATCGTGAATCCCCTATCGCTGATGCCCTGTGACAGGCTGCATTCACTGAGGTTGGACATCATACCATTTGCACCTTGGATGCATAGGAGGTTGGGTGATGTTGGGTGAAATGATGGTGACACATCTAGCAAGTTGGGCGCCCCAATGGTTGTTTCGTATGATCTGTTGGCAGGGAAATATATGGTAGCAACAGCCTTCCATATTTGAGAATTTACAATAGTTATATTTGTATCTATATTTACATTCATATATTATATTTATATAAATCTAAATCTATGCATGTAGATGCAGAATATGCACATGTGTTTATATCCTGTCCGAGTTGAATACAACACAGACTTGCAACGCATGATCTGACTTCAGGATATACACCTATGTGTACTCTTGTACACATGTGTTTGGTTGTTTCGTTTTCAAATTACTCATTCAAAAGTGTTTGCATTGTACGGACAGTGTTTTTGACATACTCATAGGCACATGCAGATACGCATGAGCATGTTATCATTGTTTTTTTGCCGCAGCAATGCTCCCATGATGCATGATAATACCAAAATAGTCTCGAGTGTAGAATTGCCCCTGGCATCCATCTATTTTCCGGCTTTGCAGGTGCAAGTCTCGCCCCAATGCATATTTCACACTAAAGAGACAGTGAGATGGGGCCAATCATCATCCCAACCGCAATCAACAGCCTTTCTCAGCCTACTTTTTGTGGCAAGTGGTGCTTGTGAATCAGTTTGCTTCTCCTTTTTCACTCGACCTCCCCTAGTTCCAACCCTGTCCACATCCATTTCCCCCACTGGTGCGCAGAAAGCTGGTGGTGAGGATTGTAATAACTATATCATAATGCTTTTCACTTATTTGATCATCATCACCCTCATCACCATTATCACCGTCACCGCATTGTTTCTGACAACCGGCCAGTCCACGTGTATTGATCGTTGTTTTTGATCATTTTGCTTCGATGGTTTGAATCACCACTGTTGACCATGAGTGCAGGCTCTTGTCAGCGGTTTTATCCAAACACGCTCTTTACCAGCAATGTAGTTTTGAAATCAATCGGCAGTACCGGGTTTGCACCACGCCGTCTCGTCGCAAAAAAGGCAAGACTGGAAACTTGGAAGCACTGGCTGTTGGGAGGGAGCGATGAGCTGCGCCAAGGGTATCCCTAGAGCCCTCCAAAGAGCTGCCTTTAAAGGGGGAGCTATGGAGCTAGTAGCGTGACCAAATGGTAGTTCAACACAACCAAGATTTCTTGTTTGGTGAAATATTGGTTGACATAGTTGGTCAACCAGCAATCAGATTTGGTTGCTATCAGCTATTTTAGTTGTCTTTTGTTTTAGCGTCATGACACATCAACTTCATCAACCATATAGCAAGAGTCAAGCGAAATACATGGTTTTTGTTGTTTGGTATTTCCTGTGCCTAATTTATTGGTCAATGACCGCTAGTACTTCAATGCTTACTTCAATGAAGTTTATACCAATACTCATACCAATACTTGTGAATCTTTTAATATATCAATCCTTTGGTGAAACGCAGTATCCCCTGTTCTAATTGTTGTATACAACAGCTGGTCATGCTTAGCAGTACCTCATCCTCAGTTTTACTATTAATGGTCTTCACAAAGCATCCAAAACACCATTTGGCTAATGTTAAATCCAGAAAAAATATTAGCTCTGCATTCAGAAATTGGAAACCACAGGGTGCCTGTCCGCTTGCAAGTGACCAACTGAATGAGTGGGATGGGTTATTACCCACCGTCACTAGTGAGCTCATCCCGTCAAAAAAACAGATCTGTTCATCTGGAGTTCAGCAGAGGTACCACCAGAGTTTTCACCCACAGCCATATAGTGAAAACCTGTGCTGTCGTCAATGTATGATGAGAGCATTTGTCATATCTGGCCATATTTGGCGAGTGAAGTTGTTCCAGCAGCAGTCTAACAGAAGATGTATGTACCTGATATTCATCTACACTTTCGGTAACAACAGAGTTTTTGTACCTGTACACCATTGATAGTAGTTGGTGGTTGTCTATTGCTTTTTGTACACCATTGCTTTTCGGTAGTAGTGCGCTTTCGGTTGTATGTACCCAACAAAAAGCAATATGGACAACATAGACACCCAATTCTTGTTTCCGTAAGTCATGGGAAAATCTACCGGAACGCCTCCATAAATTGGTGCTTGAAACAGCCGGGTTTCCAAGGTCAATTTACCATCAACCGAGGGATCTTTACTGGCCCCTGTGTCCATAGGAGACCGGGATTTGTACATCGACCGTTTCTGGGCAACTGGACGTTTCATGCTGCGCATCTCTGGGGGTGTCCCTCCTGTGCTCGGCACATGGGCCCTGCATTGACTGGACTGACAGCTGTGCGAAATCCACGTGACTCGGTGCTGCGTCACCTTGTACCAGTGGGTCATCCAACATCATCCAACTGTGACTGAGAGTTCGGCCATGGTCATCAATCATCATCAACCATCAAGCATCAGAGCATCATCAAGCATCAAGCATCATCAAGCATCATCATAGCATCATCAAGCATCATCAACCATCAAGCATCATCAAGCATCATAGCATCATCAAACATCATCAAGCATTATAAAACATCAACCATCGTCATCCTGCTGAAGACATTGGATGACAGGCTCACGGAGCGTTTTACCCAATGAATCCATGGCGACCGCGGGGGTGGCCTTGCCGCTGGGGGGATGGTCATTAGCTGTTCCCCATTTGTTTCATAGGGAAACGACTGAGTTTCAGTAACGGCTGGGGCTGGGGAATCCACCATGGCGAAATGGACAAGCCATATATATCCATATATTTGTTTCTTGGTTTTAAACATTTTTTTGTTTTACTAAACATTCGCAAATAGTTGGTTGACTGATATTTTTTATAGGGGTTGAAACCACCAACCAGATATACACTTCATGCGTCTATAAATGTCCTACCATGTCCAATACCATTCTTCAAACCAGGAGACCTATTTTCTGAATTTAATTCACAACTCCGATTCTACTGCGAACCTGTAGCACCAACAAATTCCCAACACATACTATGTAATAATATTCCTCATAAACGACAGTGGCCCAAATCTCCAGAATTTACCAATGAAGTTACTCTCAGCATGATTTGGTGCATAGCACGGTCCTGTGCTGCAAAACTCAGCTCAGCTCAGCCCGTTGTCCAGGTACCTTCCTGGACGGTCACGATCTTCGTACGAGCACGGCTGTGGACCTACGGTGGCAGCTGAAACGGTCCCTGGACATGACGGCGCCCTTCTACAACGACGTGTCTTGACACGGATGCAGCGATCGATTTCTGCAAGCTGGGGACGCATTTCTGGTGGACAAATGGTCAATCATGGTGAAAGTATGGTAATTTGTGGTCATTTTGGGTGAATTCACTAGCGCTGTGCCACGCTGCAGCTTCGACCTTGATGATGGTGTTTCATGGTGACTTCTGCGTGTTTATGGCCATGTTATCCAACCTCTTGCTTGCCTGAGAATTCACCAAGGTCTCTGTGCTCTTGTCATTTCCTCATTCAGGATCCAGGGTGGTCTCTCGGCGCGCCGATGATGAGAAATCCGCTGATGAGTCCACAATTTGTTTCCATTCATTAGGCCCTTTATGATACCCTTATCTATATGAATGATCACTTGATTGTCCATTATTATTATCAATATGATCCAGAACCAATGTATATCAGAACAAGTAAATATAGTTATAATATATTACAGTATGACAACTTGATCATTGCGTTGTGGTGTACTCCTGCATCCTCAGAAAGAACAATATTTATGGACCACCGCATCATGAACTCCATTATCTCAAGAACAAACAATTGACCAAAAGCCAACAACCTTTGCATAATGTATGTTTACATACATTAGAGTCATTCTACACATAAATGCTAGTAAATATATAGAGATATAGATGTAGATATATAGATATAGATATAGATACCTGGCTAGTTGCTGGTTTTGTTTTTCAATTTTCCCTAGTAATGAATATCAAAGGGTTGGTTGCCCTTTATTTTTCACAGGGGTGGTTCAACCACCAACCAGATATTTTACATCTAGTATTTGGGCAAGCATCAACTCGTCATGACACGGTGGCTAGCTTCCACGAGGTATCTTTGCTCATGGAAACCCTGTCTGCCAGACCCGCGCAGCTTGGCGGTGCGGTGGAGGTGTTGATGCGCCTAGAGGGATGGTGCATGGCTCATGGATGCAATGACGGCGAGCTGGGTCAATATCAACCCACCAACCAATGGTGAACTAGCTGGTTAGTGGTTAATGGTAGAGGATGATAACCAACCATGATAGGGGATATACCAGCTACATGGCTATGGGTCAATATTAACCAGCACTAATGGTGGATAATAACCAGCAACACTAGTGGGAAAACCATGGTTAATGATGGGGGAACCAGGGGTACACAAGGTTTTGACCCACAGCCATATGATAGTGGGTACCGATGCTTCATGTTACGGTTTATCATGGTTGATAGTTGATGGTTAGGTTGATCAATGGCTGGTTGATGAGGGGTTGAATCAGGGTTGATGGTATGCTTGATCATGGTGATGGTTGATGCTCAAGAATGGCTGAGCAACGGTGGTGCCCCAAGCAATGGCTCACTTCAGCTATGCCAGCCATGACCGATGAATGAACGCCAGGTTGATTAAGAGGCGGTATCCCCTAAAAGCCTTCGTTTCCCTTTGAAATGGTAACCCCCACCATTCATCCTGGAGTTTGTTGATCCTGGGTCGACATTGCCACTTGTTATTCTCGTTGAACTGCTATGGGTGCTTCTCAAAAGAGGCGTACCCCTAAATCATCCATTTGAAACCATTTCTAAACCATTTTCGGGCCCCCCATTTTGAGAAACCACCGTATCATTGTTGTTGTTCCTGGTTACCCTTTCTTTTTATTATAAATTTGTAAACAAAAATCCCGGATCACTGGCCGGTGAGACCAGGGCAGGCACCACGTTTCTTGAAACGCCGTGGGGCATTGCGGCGTTGACACCAAGAAGTTTGGGAGTCAAGATTGATTTCGTCACTTGATTCAAAGCAGGATTCAGTTTTTTTTGTCCATGAGGCAACCTTATTCATAGAGACCAAACAGGTTTCATCTTATGTTTCCTGATGAGTTTGAAACGCATGTGTGTTGCAGATGTTGTAGGAATTCTAATTACTACCCAGATTCCAGAATTGTATGCGCTACCCCACTCCACCTGTAAACCTGAAGTCCAGTCTCCCAAATGATGCCCCGTTTCATTGTAAGTTCGTTCTTTGGCCAAGGCTAAGTTCACATGTAAGAGTAGAAGCCCATAAACCAATGGTTCAAGAATTAGACCCCAAAACCTGTGAATCATTTTTGAGTAAGACCAATCCTTGCCCATAAAAGGGCCTTGTTTGTTGGTTCACAATGAAATTCAGAAATTAGCCTCAAAAAACTCCTTTGGTTCACTTCTGAATGACCTTCGTCAAGATGTTCAGCTGACCCTTTTTTCAGGGTTGATGATGTCCCATTCAAGCCGGCAGTATGGCGAAACTCCCTCTTGGTGGCCTGAGAGTATGAGTGGTATACCGATGGCACACAGTGCACGAGGATATGGGTGCTTTCCCAAAATAGGGATCCCCAAAAATAATGGTAGATCTATGACTTTATGACTATAGTTGTTTGACAATTAATTAATTCTAAATGATTTGGTAATATGTTGCAAGCACTCCTATTTTGATGGTATATATATATCCCTTAGAATTCTTACTTATCATGCCCTATTATCAACCATTATCACCAGCTAGACATTACCATTGTTGAGAAACACGCAAATACCTGGAGCAACAGCGATGAATCCGAGGTACAGTCTCTATGAGCATAGGTTGTCCCGACACGGATGGTGCAAGTGGACACAACCCTTCGGACTGCTGAGCCATGTTGCGTGTGATGAAGAGCCATCAGTTGTGCGACATCATGGGATCAACTTCTATGAAAGTTGCTTGGTTTGGAATGAAATCGGGCAACATGGTCATGCATGTGGAATCATGTGTACACCTTTCGTTTGACAAGGCATGGGAATCAGCATATTGGCCAGGGTTGGCAACGGAGTCGAGACAAAATCCGGTGGTTTATCACCTAGGACAATTGTCTTTTGCTCCGACAGTGAGAGACCCCAGTGTCAATAACCCACCTATGTTTTGATGGAAGTTTGGCAGTCTACTCTTTGATATTTGGCTAATGATGAATTTCTCCCATATGACTTGATGGTGAAAGAGTTCATGAGGCAGTTGCGAAAAGCGGACAGATGCACAAACCCAGGTTTTTTGGGTGTTTGAGGCCTCCACTTGCAGCCCCGAGTCACTAGCCCTGCCTACGCAGCAGGATGTGTCAAGTGATGGCAGATCCAGCCCTAAAGGCTTACTGATGTTGAACATTTACTATACTGGTCAATGGTGGTCACTAGTGGTGATGCTGAATATTGACTAATTAACAACAATCATGAATGGTACTTACAATCATAATTATTGATAACAATGAATTGCCATTAAACTGGATTTATTTGGAACTCTCACGATTCACCAGCAACGATTACACACTGGAACATGCAGCTGTTTGTATAAACTGCTGCGAGTTTGATCAGATCGAGAGTTGTTGACCATGCAATTGCGGGGAGGGGTAGCAGCACCACCGAAGCACCACCAATGGCCATGGACATCCCCAGGTGTGAATCCTGATGTCGCCTACGGATTGATCGTCATCCTGCGTGACTATGGTGACCATATTGCCGAGGAGGTTCGGTGGAGGGCGGCCGAATGAGCATTTGACCTGGTAGACGCACACAAAAAAAGAAATCTGCTTGGCTGGTTGGTTGATTGGTGAATTTTGGTTGCTTGCTTAGTTGGTTGGTCTTTGCGATAGTCACAGAATCCCTCGTGAGCTTGATGCAGAAAGGATTCTGGAGCTAACATGGAGTTTATGTTGGAATGCTTCATGACCTCTTTGGGGAGTGGCACGGTCATGATGGAAGTTCTGTTTACGGCCACAGGGTGGATTCAAAAGTTTGAATTCCAGTTGCGACGACTACTCCTCGAGGATCTTAAGGATCTTAAGGCAGCAATTTGGGGTTTAATCATGAGCAGTTGAGAGCAATTGTAAATTTTGTAACCAAACACCAGGTGAGCTAGAGACAGTCTGTGACGCAAAGTCCAACACCTGTGAGTGTGAATGAAATTTGGCTGTGGTTCAAAGCAATGACAACTCTGTTGTGCGGCACCGGTATGGTGCTACATATTCTGCCGGCGTTTGGATCGATGACTCAGGATTGCTACCTATGAATAGAAAAAGCAAATACCATTATTAGATATAAGACATTATTGGATCACTATATCAATATAGTTCACAATTGCATTCAATGCCCGGCATGCATTTTGTAGGATTTTGATTCACTGAGACCAATTGTCAGAATCAGAGGGATACTGCAGCAAGAAACAGTCATCGTATACAGATGGGAATTCCTGAATGTTCTAAACATGGATGGTTTGGTCACCTATTGTCGTGATTTGAAATTGGTATATTTGCAAATTGTAAAATCCATCATCAAGAACACAGACATCCGATGGAAGTATATAGTAGTGTATACATGTCATATACACATATTTGTTTATTCTTACAAATCATTGATGAAGTATATGCAGACAGTACATGCACATATTAATACAAATATGTGGAACAATGATTGAGGCAAGATATAACGCCTCCAAATGAGAACAAAAATAGTGGAGTCTTAGCCAAACAGCTATCCTGATCGAGAGAGATTTGGATGATTCTGACGATTCATACTGACCCTGCTACCTATCCCAGGTGCTCCATGCCTGGTGTATTTACGTGTGGGTTGTTTTTAAGATAAGTGTCCGTCAATCAACCATACTTGGAGCATGTGGTGACTAGGTTTTGATTCTACAGCACTCATGGGGCCACCAAGCCGCCTTGTTAAATGACGCAACTTGTGCTGGGCTTCAGTGCTGTGGAGAGCGCCTTGCGTCTTAGGTCGCCTTCGGAAGATCACTTGGTCTCTTCGAGCTGACGGACTTCCTAAAGATCCTGGGAGCACGGTGGGCTGGTGCCACCCGAAGGTCTGAGACCATCGACCGTCCAAGGATCATGACCATCCAAGCTACGGTCTTGGCAGAGGAACCACCAGATTTGGGGGATACACCATGATTTGTGTTGGTTCATTTGGTGGCTGAAGGGCCCTTCGGAAAGCCCTTGCAAGGGGCAGCAGAATGGGTGGATCTCGAAGGATCCTGTTGGAAGCATGGAAGTGATACTATGGAACTGTTGGAACCAGCAGGGCTCATCAACTCTGGGACTCTGGCAGTGACTAAGGAACTATATCTCTACGCTGCTATTTTTCCGAGCCTGGGAGGAGAGGAAGCTCTTGATCTACTACGATCAGCTCGTGAAAAAACTGCAGCTCGACCGATAGACCTTGAACCAGAAGACTGGTTGTCATCGCTCTTGTCATGTCCATGCTACTACAGTCTATCGAGAACCTCTGGACTTGTTGGCTGAACTGCTTTCAGCAGAGCCAATAGCTAAGTAACTTGGGAGTCACAACCGCGACTCAGGGATTTTAGGAAAACTGTCTCGTTGGCTTGACTCTTCACTCGTTGTTTCTTGGCAGTTGTTTGTTATGTTCTTTAACTTATTATTGTCTTATCATTGCTTTGCTTATGCTGCATATGACTGTTTGTTTGTTTGTTTGTTTGTTTGTTTGTTTGTTTGTTTGTTTGTTTGTTTGTTTTGCTTTATTTGTCACAGCGGTTGGTTTGATTTCCACTTTTCCTTGTCATGCTTTGTTTACTCGCTGGTTTCTTTGTTTATTTGCGGATAAAATTTCAATACATGTTGTTATTTTGGGGGTTAGTTTGAGCAATTTGGCCTGACATGTGCTAGGTGTTTCTGAATTTGGTCATTTCTTTGAACAGTAATGGGATTGTCATTGTGTCTTGAAACACAAGTTGAGGTTGTGCTGGCTTGGCTTCCCTTGTGCCCCATGAGTTGACTAGGAGATCTCCACACGGCTTTTGCGAAGTTATGATTTCTGGAATTCTATCTAGCTGGTGATTCTCAGGGAGCTAAGGAGGCAGGGGTATCCCTAAATCCCTTTAAAGGGGGAGCTAAAGAGCTACAGGGAGTGGTGAAACCAGATGGTAGCTATTGAGCAGATTCCAACCAACTTGTAACTCCATCACGCTTGCGGATGTGAGTCAAGTGGTTGATTGTTGATTCCTACGTTGGTTAGATTCATGCGTGGCTGCTTCACTGTGTGGGCCACTGAATCACAACAGGTCCAATGGGGCTGTCAACATTCCACAAATTCTGGGCATTCAGCAGCTGAGGAATGCTCAACTGTGCATATGACAAAGAAGCATGTTCTTTTCAACAGGTTGGTTCTTGACAAACAAGTTCATAATGTTATTTTAAATGGTTGATCATTACATATTTGTTCCATAAATGGTTGTTTTATGACTGTTATTTTGTGTTTCCCACATTGTTTCGGTATAGTTGGTTGATTGACAAACGTTTTTGGGATGGCCTATGACCACAAAGCGTCAAAACCAGCCCGCAGCTTATGATCAGATGCGAGTTGTCGTTGTTGCGCTGGTCTTTTGCATCCGGATGTTGCTCGCTACATGCCTTCAAATCGCAAAACTCGTTGTGTTTTCATTTTGTGTTCTTGGAACATCAACCACAACTGCATGCCAAAATGTGTGAAAGATCATGGTCAGCCAGTAGCATTTCTATTAGTACATCTATAACTCTCCCTATGCTTCAGCCAATCGTAGGTCACCAGGTCCCTGGTTTTTTGTTCGGTGTTGCGAGGCCCAAGGTGGTCAAGCGCCTGGGAGGATTCTGGCGAGTGAATGTCACCTGGTGGACTTTGAAATACCAAAGCGATCTCGAGGAGAAGCTGCTTGGTGAGCTGAGGCCCTGGCTGCGGGTTGCAACAAAAATGGCTGGTGAATGGCTAATGGTCAACAGTGGTTAGTGGTTAACCAGCCATGGTTAATGGTTAATAATGGTTAATAGTAATAATGGTTAATAATGGTTAATGGCTGGTTAATGGTTAATGGTGAACAATGGTTAATGATTAATCATCAAATGGTTAATAATGGTTAATAGTTAATGGTTAATCATGGTTAATAATGGTTAATAATGGTTAATGGTTGGTTAATGGTTAATGGTGAACAATGGTTAATGATTAATCATCAAATGGTTAATAATGGTTAATAATGGTTAATCATGGTTAATAATGGTTAATAATGGTTAATCATGGTTAATAATGGTTAATAATGGTTAATGGTTAATGGCTGGTTAATGGTTACCACTGTTAACCAACATCAATTGATATCTAGTGAATTGAAATGGTTAATATCAATTGATGTTGGTTAACAATGGTTGATACTGGGTAATGTTAATTGATGTTGGTGAATGCTAGTTGGGTATGTGCCAAACCATATGGTAATTATTGGGCCCCACCAAAAAATGATCATTTGACGGATGGAAACCATTGCTTGACTGGGGGTATCATTGTGGCTTGGCACATACCCAAATGGCAAAAATATTCGGCAACAGTAGATCCGTGTATGAAATGAATTCCAGAGATCCTTTTTTTTCGCACGATCGCAAGACAGATTCGGTTGACTATTGGTTGGCAATGGCTAATGGTTAATGGACAATCAATGGTTAATGGTTACCCAACAATGGTTAATGGTTGCTTAATGGTTAATGGTGAACCACTGTTAGTGGGTGTACTTTTCAGTAGATTCCGTAGACCAGGATCAATCAACCACCTTAAATGGTGCCTCCGCCATGGATCACGCATGGAACGTGGTGATTCACCTACCTCAACCACCAGCATTTCTTAGATGGAGCTTCAGCTGTTCATAAACCAACACGTTTGAAATTTGATGAAATTGGTTCATGAAAGCTATTAAACATTTATCAACATTTCAGAGTTTATGTACACGTAACTATGAACCTCATGTTTAGCTGTCAATCAACCACCATAACTGCTAATGGTTGGCAATTAAAGATTTATACATGTTCACAAGCGTGGTTAGCTTCCTGAGATCCCATTGTCAACATAGTCCTGGGCATACTTTGATGATACCAGCTATTGAGCTGGTCCAACTGAGGGGCTCCAGGTGTACAAATTGATAAGTTTAGCATTGCTTGACTCATCTTGACTCATACATAGAACATTGAAACATACTATATGTACTTGAATTTTCTCGTACAAACGCATGTGATAACTATTTTTTTGTGTTTGTGTCATATTGCACAAGCAAGTATATATAGAGTATAGATATACATCTATACAAAGATATAGAGAGCCTACATATCATTATTGGGGCCACGCATGTTCATTGATTGTGAATGAACATAAAAAGTGTTCTTCGTTGCTCCATTGATTGTCCCTGAACATCACTGGGCACACCATCCGCGACATTTCCTGTATCCACATGTAAATTTTGCGACGACTTGCCCTCAGATCTTTGTTCAGAAACGGATTGCCACAACTTGGTCTCTGCTTGAGGGGAAAGCCAAGTGCTTGAGCGTTGATTGATATTTGTGACATGCATTTGAGTTTGTGGGCTTGCAACGCACATGTTGTCATTTTCCAAGACGGATTGTTTCGCATTACATGTGTCCAACATAATTGCCTCCAAAGATGTTTGTTGTAGCTATACCTGTTCTGATGGAAAACTTCCCTCCCTATGCATCCGGTCCACGCTGAGGATGTCTGAGATTCCGGGCTTTGAATATGGTAAGATCTTCAGCCGGGCACGGAGAAAGCAAAGTCTTTCCACTCCAAAGGCAGAAACTTGGCAAGTTGAGGCAAGGGCTCCGGGTAGGGCAGTGCTGATCCAAGTGAGCAACGGTCACAAATGTGGACCCCTTTGAACCAACGATTTGTGTATGTAGTGGGATCATGGCCTATTGCTGAACAGTCCTCCAGACATTGCTCTTATTGAAGTGTTTTGCCTTTGAGGTGCAGAGTTAGACAAGAGTAGCGTTTTGTCATGAAGGCACAGTATGGGAATGACTTCAGCATTTTCTTGCCATGAGAGGTACACCCGATGGGTTCTTTCCGTACTGAATAGTATTTATGTTTGAATGGGATTTTAGTGTTCTCCATTGCTGGAAACCCGGACAATTCGCAGGCTGTGATTAGTTCTGTCCTATAGGGATGCTCAGACCTCAGAAGGGGGCCTGAAATTGCGCGTGAGGATGAAAACTATATGAAACTTAGGCGCGTAGTTTATTTTTGTAATCTAGAGTGTGATTGTCTCCAAAACCTCTTGGATGAAATGTCTGATATGTAGTAGTGAATTTGCCTATATTATGCATTGGAATGACAACGGCATTTCCACGCGACAGGTCCAACTTTATCAAACCAACCTGTTTGACTGTTCCTAGGTTGGCCTTTCACAAAAGAAAAACAAAACATATTGTTCAGCGCTCTCAATAATGCATTCCTCGGATATTCTCAGGAATTCTCAGCTGAGTTGCTGGGGAAAAATAGCAGTTTTCTGCAGTTCATTTATTTTAGCAAAAGGCAATGAGAGAGCATGAAACAACTCACAGTCCCGTACACAAGGCGGATGGTACCTGCAGTTGCCTCAGCCCCCAGTTGTCAGACTTGAGCACAGAAAAGTACGTCATTTCCGTTCAGTTTGATATGTTTGGCATGTTGAATTTGACTCCCCAGGCATGAAATCGAACCATGGCATGATGCTCTTGCTTTAGGGAGAGGTCCTATTAAAACGATTGAATTCTAAATTAGCTCGTTTGACCGCGGGGGACCAGTACCGACTTCAAACATGTTTGAAGTTTGTTTACAACCAATTGAGCGAGGTGATTTCTACATATTTCTACTGGTTATGCTTGGTGAACCAACTCAATTTACAACTGCTAGAGGACCAGATGACGATTAAGTAAGAACTCCCAAGCCTTCCAGTTACCTCTATAGGAGGTAAGCAGGGCACCCCTGGCGCCAGGGATGGTTACCTATGTTGGTAGCTAGTTGCGAGTAGGGACTCACAACCTCGGGACCCATGTGGCTGATCGCTGCCTGATTATGAGTATCTACTACGATCTGATTGGCATCAAGTGGTATTAACTGGCTAGTTCCATACATAGATTTACATATATATATATACATATACATCTCTCTCTCTCTCTCTGCTCTCTCTCTCTCTCTCTATATATATACAGTCATTTATTTATTTAAACGATCTTTAAAACCAAACACTCAAGCAACATGACCAACCAGTAGAAATGTCGATCTCCATCTCCATCCTCCTCATCACCGTTGCGCGAGCTGAGGAGCTGAGATGGACAGAAGCTGGGAGCAATGATGGCGATCACAGATCCATGATCCAGTGGTGCTTACTCAATGGTGAATGGTTTGTTCATGGTTTGTTACTATAGTGTTTGCTTTTTTAAGAATGGTTGAATGGAATCATGGTTTGTTCATGGTTTGTTAGTAGTGTATTGTTTTTTTTTTAAGAATGGTTGAATGGTTCATATGAATGGTTTGTTAATGGTTTGTTATGGTCTATTCTACTGGTTTATGATGGTTTATGAATGTTTAATGACGAATTGCCAACTCAGCATGTCTAAGAATGGTTGATGAAAGGTTGATAAGACTTTATGGTTAATTGATGGTTAATAAGAATGTCTGATCAACGGTTTATGCATGGTTATGAGCCCGTAGTTGTCAATGACCAACACAATTTTTTCTAAAACAGCTTTACTGATGGTTACGAACCAGCTGAGATCATGGTCATTAGATGCTGGTTGAGGATGGTTCATGGTGTTTCATAGTGGTTTGTGCTATTTAGGAATGAAATAGGTCCCTTGTGGAAAATTATTACGGTGGATTGCTATGCTTGATTCATGTGGATTCTGATTGATGATGGCAAAAAGTCCTTGTTTTCAAGCCAGCCCCCAGCTTCTGGGAACGGCTTCACAGTGGCGCCGAGCGGCTTCCAAAGCCACGTCGGCCACGCCGGCTCAGGATACGGTTCTGGATCACCTTCGAAGCCTCGAAGAGCTGATGTGTCGCGAGACATCGAACCGTGGGTCAACGGAACATGGAACGACGCATTGGATGTCATGCGCATTGACCAAGTGTGCTTTATGTTGATGTTGTTGTTGATGTTGTTGTTGATGTTGACGATGTTGTTGTTGGTGGTGGTGTTTGTTGTTTGAGACGAGATGCATGTTGTTTATTGCTCAACTAGCGGCAGCAATTGAATATGATGGCAATGAGCACTTCCTCTAGGGTAATCTTTACTTTGGACAAGCAACCACGATCTGCAAAGGTGTTACTCTTCAAACCCACATGGTGGATTCTCAGAATAGGGGGCCCCCCAAAATGGTTGGTTTATTTTTATGGTCGATGAAAAGGATGATTTGGGGTCCCCTATTTTGAGAAACCACCACATTTGTCCAAGTACAGCCCTGTAGATTTGGATTCAGCTAAATCACCAGTCAAACTCGCAGACATTGGACACTCTTGGAATTGGAAACGTGGGTACTGACCCATCGACAGTGAATGGGTTCAAAGGCCAAGGCGAGCGAGTGCACCCCACATGATGATAGGTCAATACAAGTAGAGTCTATAGCTACTTCAGTTGGTGCTACGCTTTGGTTAGTCTAGGCATCACCTGGCTGGAACGCATAAAGATAGGGCAGAATTTGGCCACGACCCCTGGCAGAGGCAATCTTTATCCCGAAGCTTTCAGAGAACATTTGTGGCATCCAGTGTCTCGGATGCACTTGGAGATATGAACTAAGTCATGCTGGAAGGATTCGTCTGCCAGTTGACTGATTTAGAGGAAGCCACTTGGTGTGGGTGGCTAGGATAATGTGAAGCATGGTGTCATTGCTCAACTGGTGACACCTTTCCACCGGTCAACCTATTGACGCACGCCTTTGCAGGGGTGAAAACATGTTTGGCATTTCATTTGTCAAATCCAGGGATCCACCACAAACGTGAATTTCCATATGTATTGTACGCATGACATGGTCCACAAATGGATACAAATGGCTTAGCCCCGAAACCGGAACGAATCCTTGGAAACCCTCCATGGCGGCTTCATAACACCCCGCCCCACGCATGCCAACCTTCTTAGGTACATGTAATTACTATGGATGTTGTTGTGATTGATCACTGAGGAATATGAACATGTGCTAAATCAACATGCTTTAACCAACCATTAGATTACAATGTCATTTGAGATGTGTTGTTATGTTTCAAGGGTATTGATTACAAACATGTTTGTTCTCCAAGACTGCTGACAAAACTTGCAGCACAGGTTTGCATTAGGGCACGCGGAACTGCTCAATGGTTCATGGACGTTTCATGTTGTTTTGTTTGTCAGTGTCATCAAAAGTTGGCCTCTGGAACTCTAATACATGACAATGGACAGTTCACCGTTTCCAGATGGTTTCGCTATTGAGAATGGCCACTCGCATCCATGTTCCATCGGGTACAATTGTTTGTTCTTCTCACTGTCATAACGCATCGTGAAAATAGTAAACAACCATATCACCGGCGATGCTGTTTTTGCTTGTTTTGATTTGTGGTTCGACCGAGGATCATTCGTGGATGTACACCCCTGTCAAAAGTGAAACTTGCATTTGCGCACTTGTACCTAAGCTGAAATCAATTAATAACGGACTGCAATTACATGAAGACTGTCCCTGACCAGACCAAAATCATCGACCCTGATGCTTTCTAGATCGAAGTTGTTTCAAAAGTGTCCATAGATGATCTTGGTGCCTCAACAACTCTGCTGTACCAAGTCTGTGTTGCTGGGCTTCTGACATAGAACGCATAAATCGACCGGGTAACTCCTATATCCATGGTTGATCACCACCTGCGGATGGACATCACGATCTGGACGGGCTCCTGTTGATCAGTAGGAAGTGGATGACACATGGCGCCGCGGAGAGACCATCGACCCAGGAGTGGCATTGGGGTTCCGGATCTGCTCCCAGCTGCATCCGAAAAAGAACTGCGCCAGGGCCGGCCAGGGTGGCCAGAAACCATCACCGCAACCAGCCGTCATTGCTTACACCACGGTGATGTGGCTGTGACTAGAACAAACTGATGCTGGTTGATGCGAAATGACATGTGGGTCATGGTGATCGCCAGTTGCTGGTTCCCTGATTCCAATGCTAGTGGAAAACCTGACCCTGGGAAGCTGCGCGCTTGTGATCACTCAAATGGGCGATCAGCTCAGGCTGGTTGTAATGGTAGATCGATATTTTGTCAGGAGGACATCAATCCTTGACCATCAGTGAATTGGTGAGGGCGATTAATTGATGAACCATGAAGAAGCCAACAGGGAATCAATCGCGTTGCCGATCAAAGATATGGGGTGTTTCTCCAAATAATGGTTTCCCAAATCATCCAATATCAATCATTATTCTTAAAACCATCCATAGCTTTGGGGTTCCCTATTTTGAGAAACCACCATATATAGTAGCTGTTTAACCATTATTGATGGTTCTTTGTGCCTTACTATTGACCATCTTTAATGTTTATAGCTCCGAAAAAATCCACCATATCATAAATAGCTTCAGCTGTGATTAACGCGACCGTCTTTCACAAGGCTGATAGTTCTCCCCTAGCCCATCGTTGTGAATCAGCCAAGAGCATAGTCCAGCGGGTGGGAAGTAGCCGTTGTCCGAGCAGCTAGTTGTGATGCTTAAACACACAAGTGGGTTGATTAAAGCAACAGTGACTTTGAAAGAATATGAAAGAACTAGATTTGGGAGTAATGTTGAATCTTTGGTTGAAACACATATCCCAGTGTCAATGATCATCAACTAAGATGGAATATTCAATGATACGGAAAGGAACCTTCCAATCAATGATAGTCGACAACCTGACACATCATTACCTTCCATTACAGTAGGGGTCTCAATTCTCACTATAGGTATTGCTAGTTATTCACCATAATTGGCAAATAGGTAATTTCCACCACCATTTAACCAAACTGCTTAATAAATCATACAACCATTCGGTCATCAATCCTTAACCATGTGTTGGTTAGCTGCCCTTCATCAACACTCAGCTTCTGAATTCATAATCATCATTTGGTCACTAACTCAATAAACATCAATAAACCATCTGGGCAATCTATCCCTAATAGAACGCATGTAGTTGTGAATTCATCCATTGGCTATGAGTATGTAAATAGAATCATCTATCCTTAACCATGTCTTGTTCCTTAACCATTAGGTAATAACAAGAGCCATGAACTAGTTAATTAATTAGTAATGGTTAACCATTAGTCCACAATTAGTTAATCATTACTAGTTAATGCCAAGGATGATCTATCCTTAACCATTCGTAACCATTGGTTAATGCCAGCCCGTTCCCCAGTTCTCAGGTGGCTGAGCTTTGGGTGGTGAAACGCCATCTGGCAGAGCTGTTGCGTTGGGGTAGCCCAGCCCCAAGGCCATCCTCGTTGATGTCGGTGGTCCTTGGAGCCATCCTCCTGGTTCGATCCAGCCCGGGTGAATGATGTTGGTGAATGATAGTCAACCTTAGCCCTTCGTGGTGGTAAAAAAAAAAACAATGATGCTTGGTTGATTGCAATCTTAGGCGTCAACTATGGATTATCACTAGTGTAACAATGATTGTATACAGGTTCGTGGATGTCAATTGACGGACATGTGTAACCCTGGTGCTTTCTACAGGTTTGAACTGTTGCGACATTGGATCATTAGATTGTGGGGGGCCAGGTCAGCCTTAGGGCCTGCGGAAGGAATTCAATGCTGTCAGGGTGCCAAGATGGAAGATCTCCAGTTTCACTTACTAGTCGTTTCCCCCTGAAACAGCACCCCTGGGCATGTTTAAAAGGAACGACCTTGACTTGGTTTCATGCCAGATCTGGAATCGTTGGATACCTCGACTGTCGGATATGTGGGGAGTTGCTAAGAATTGGGAGGTGACAATTCAGGGAATAGCAACCACACGTCCACTCTATCCCATGTCCGGGACTCGCGGTCACCCTGCTGTCACACGTGCAACCACCAAGCTTACACAAGGAATGGCTTGAGTGCTGGATCAACTTCGGATCGGGGGAGTTGTGGCTAGAGTGCTAGAGCTGGTTGGTAGATGAGCACGTCCCAACATGTCACACCCAACTCATAGCTCCAGCAGGGTCCTGAACACCTTGCGCCACCTCACGCCCCTACCAAGGCAACTAACTGCTTCACTGACACAGCCTCCAAAGACCTAGTGATTGAAGAGTGGCTTAACGCCATACGTCAGATGGTTGATAGCTTCTTGATGGTGAATCTCTAGCTACTTGAATGGTTTCATTGGAGTTGATCAATCTTGATCCACCATTAGAACCACCCTGAGCAACCCTTGATCCCCCCGGCTGCCACCATTCTTAGGTCTTGATGCTGCTTCCTTATCGGAGAAGCCGAAGCAAACGTAGAGATTGGGGATCTTATGGCTCAAGGCCACAACTGGCACAATGATAGGTCCAGGGATGGGGAAAGCAGTTGAAATTTGGTTGGATGATGGTGGATTATGGTGAATGATGGGTTGAATGAAGGGTTGAATGAAGGCTTGGATGTTGGTTGAATGGATTCAAGCTAATGGAGTTGAAAACTGGTTGGATGATGGTCTAAAGACCTCGAAACTGAGTTCACATAGACGATCATTGCGGTCAAAGGGATCACACATCATCCAGTCGCATGTGTTGAATCAGCATCTTGAAACCCAATCTTGATGCACGGGTAAGGTCATTACCATCCAGAAGATAGGTAGGTGAACAGTTGAGGACCTACCACCAGTCGGACTGGTCATTTTCAGGATGTTCACCAGGGGTTCAAAAGGCCTTCGCCCAGAGCTCCATGGTCCATGGTCGAGACTCCCAGATTTCTCATCGCTCAGCAGATGGTATTTCCATCAGCAGATTCGCAGCGCTGGAATTGGTGCCGGCGATTTGCACCGGGTCGGCTCGAGAGTGAGGTCTTGACAGCTTGGTTCAACTCATTGGTGCGGGTGCCAACCCTAAGTATGCAAATCTGGCCATGTTAAATCTGCTGGCCGACTTGGTTCTCATGTTGTTGACCTGCTGACCTCCAATCCTGACGTTCTTTAACCTTGACATGTGCTTGGTTGACAACAGCCCTCCTGCACTCCTATATACAGTAGCAAATTGGGATGGATGGTCTTGAGCCTTCCTAGTGGATGATCATGCTAATGAGTGTTGTCCATGGCTGATATCTCTCCTCCGACCCCGCATTCTGCCGCAGAATTGGCTAGGTGTCCAAGCGCAGACATTGCCACATTCGGATTGGTGATACACGAGACATTGCGACATTGGTGATACACGAGTTCTGTGTTTGTAAGCGTTCAAGGCACAAAAGTTGATTTGCTCAAAGTATACAGATCTGACGCACTCGGACTGAACGGCCTAAGTGTTTAGTATGTTCGAAAGAAACAAGTCTGACACCACTGAAGTGATACCTATACAGATCCGACTCAAGTGCCTATTGCTTTGGTATTTCTTGAGTCGGATCCGAAAGCCAAGCAATCAAAGCACAATTCCAATGTGTCTTTGCCTCTGCTGAGTTTCAAGGCCATGGCAAAGATCACATGGCCGCCGTTTCCGCAGCGTTTCGTTTGGAAAAAAAAAGGCGTCAAGGAGTCGCGTCAAAGCTTTGGCTGTTCTATGACCAAGCATTTCTTTCTGGGAATTCATTCATCATTTGATCCAGAGAGTTGGCACAAGAGTAGATAAGAGTAGCACTTACTCAGTAAATCTATGTTCATCATGAGTATTAGGAGCTGCTGGATCGTCCATGCCAAGCAGATGCATCTAGCAGTTTTGGACTATGCGCAGCAGCCACGTCAGGAGATCGAGAAAGTCGCCCCACGAGAAAACAGCTGCGGAACAGATGGAACTGCTGCGCATGGGAGTGAAGGGCTGGCAACGGGCTATGGTCAGCACTCGAAAGAATTCGTCTCTTACTAACCAGGGCTATTGGGGAAACCCGCATAACAGCCATAAGCCGCTTGATTTGGGCAATTGGTGCTTGATCAGCTAGTGAATGGATGTGAAGATCCGGCTGTTAACCACCCAAAAAGTAGGGCTGAAATCACAAGCTGTTCGTGGTGAGGTGGTTTGCTAAGAGTTGCATCTCCGATGATCGAAATGATCATAATAGTATGAATATGTATGAATGGTTTCTTGATATCGAACAACCAGGTGATACAATGGTTGATAAATACGCAACATTCCGTAATATACCTGTGACAACGGCAGTTCTTGCAAGAAATGCTAGTAATGCTGGGATGAAGATCTTTGCGTATAAAGGAATGCTATATAGGCAATTGGATAAGTTCTTACTTGTTTATGGGCTTGGCATGGATCATTTACAAACATACTCCAAGCATATCCTCACTATAGACACATATATGCCATTTCGTAGGTTTCTATCCCACCATTGCACATGATAGGCGTGAAGCCAAGCACATCTGTTGTGGATGAACCATCGCTGACTGCACCCACCGATGGCCATTCTGGATGGAATCATCGTAGGGATGAATCCAACATCATAGGGAAATAGCCAAAAATGGCATGCCAGGGATCCAAATGGATCAAAGGAACAGGTTTTTTAACATGTTTGAGACACAGAAATTTGGAGACGGGTTCTGGAGCATTGTACGGGTGATGTGCTTTTTTTTCAACATGATGCTACCTCCAAAGCATTGAAGTTGTTGAGGGTAGTACTGGATGATTTGTCGAGTTTAGTTCTCCGAAGATAAAAACACAACTGCATAAATGATATGAAAATGCTCTATGTACATTACATATACCCACATTTGGGTGATTTTTTCCGGGTATAAATGTAGGTAAACATTCCATACATGGAGCGTCTGGGATATATTTATAGAGTCCTAGCCAAAGAGTTGACATAGCTACGACGATGTTGGTTCAAGAAATGGCAGGTCCGCACTGACAGAGACATCATGAGCTCTCAGGTTCAATCATCCTTGGAAAGGCTGCACTTTCACATATTTGTGACGTGACCTCGAAGCCCGTTCAACCAACTTCAAAATGCTTCGGTTGTACATCGCACCGCAGGTGCGAGTTGATGAAGCGTTGAACCTCCAACTGAACGTACTCCATGCTGTAGATCGGTTCACAAGGCCGCCGCGCCATGGCTTCGGCTTCATCCAGCACGCTCGGATACCTGGAAGCAGCGGTTGCACGGCCGGAGTTGTGAACTGCTGGGGGGAGCAGCTTTGGAGTTCGGGATATCATACCTTTCAGAGGAGGGTCGTTTGAACCTACCAGGATGGTGTCCAAAATTGCAGTGAACATCGCGAGATCATAGGCATTTAAATGAACAATTTCTTGTAAACAAATGTTCGACCAACTGTTGGATGAACGTCGTGTGGATTTGGTGAACAGCAAATCTGATCTTCCCTTCTTTGGAAACTGTGATAGGTAAGGTGGGTTTCATGGGACGCTAGGAAACTTGATCTACGGCTGACTTGGTATGCTTCATGATTTTTGAATAGTTTTGGATAGTTGTGGTACTTTGCTATTCAGAGCCCAAGTGTAAATATACTGAATGAAGTCCCATAAACGGAGCTGTGCCTATTCATTCTAGTTGATACTGGCTCATTGATGGTCGATAATGATTAATGGTTGCTTTACAGTACTTTCTGTTTTGGTGGTTGTGGGTACCCGCAACATCATGGTTGCCAGCTCGGTACTGGACTGCGCCTACAGGACATGCCCTGCTGGAAAGGCGACGGCAATGTGTTACACTGTTCCCCGGTGGGACTGGGGGATATGGAAAAATGTCAAAACATAATCCGATCCTAGGGATTTGACAATCTTCCATTTGAAAATGTGGGTTTGACAAAATGGGGATTATATAGTTTTCCTGCGCCTTTGAACAGGGGTGCAAACCTGCTACTGTGTAACCTTCACTGCGTTGGTTGTTGCAGAGATTGTCCAGATCAAGCATGGATTCAATTTGAACAGCGACTTTCAGCAAGTGGTATGATATTAGATGGGTCTACTTTGCACAGCACAGATGCTTGCCAGAGTGCCACCCATATCAAAAATACATATAGCAAAGTACGTTTCAGCAGTAGAGCGGCTCTGGCATGCCATGCTATGGGTTCAGGAGGCAAACCAGAAAATCTCTTTGAGGCTCAGAAATTAGGTAACCACCGGCTTTAGCCTCAAACCATGGTGAGTCATAGCACAATGTCAGCTCTTGTCGTGTGGCTGCAAAACATGAATATTGCCAATGTTGTCGCAATTGCATAATAGCCACAAACATTGGTGGATTAATCATGATGCCATGTTACTACGATTGGCCATTTCTTTTAAAGGGATGGCACCGTGGCTGTGATTTTCACAACAGCCTACCACTCTTATTCAGATGCTGCAAATCATACTGAATAATCAATACTGTAATTCTTAGCATCCATCAACAATCATTATAGATATATAAGCGTTCCTTCCCATAAAATGTCACCGTTCACATCCCTTTCACATCCATTAACATCCATTAACATCCACTAACATCCATCAACATCCATCAACATCCATCAACATCCATCAACATCCATCAACATCCATCAACATCCATCAACATCCATCAACATCCATCAACATCCATCAACCACGATGAACCACTCAGTAAGCTCCGCCGTTCACCCGAAACATTTCGTTGCCACCGTCGTGGAGCTCGCCAGGGCTCCCAAAGCCTGGCAGGTGCTGGTTCGGGATACAGGTCCAGTCGTGAGCCATGGCCGGTTGACATTAGGGAAAACAACCAGCTATATATGGGATATACCAGCTATATGTGGCTATGATTCAATCGTTTCTACCAAGTTTATGGAGGAGAATCAGCCACATTTTCATCTACTTGGTGGTTTGATTCACATTGCTTATTTTCCCTAAGAATGATTGGTTGACACTAATATTTTTCGTATGGTTTGAAACCACCAACCAGACCTTTTCCGAGACCTTTTCTATGTCGCATAGGAAGCGAACGGCCTACGCGCAGAGATGGACCAGATTTACAGAGCCCATGGTGGATGAACCTGAAAAGTATGAACAAACTTCAAATCACTTTGGTGACGAACTTGGCGACCAATCAACCGAAGAAGCACCCCATCGACAACAGCAATTCTCTGGGAACACCACTTCAACCTGTAACAATTAAAACGTTTCAACAATGAGCTTCCGCAGGGGCGAGTGTACTTGACGGGCACTGCAAACTGGTTTCCCTGCCAGAGCTGAGCGACCAACCGTAGGAACGTATGACTACACCGCAGCAGATCCGGCATTGGTATGTGACCATGGCAATCAACATCAGACCATTTCCGATTCACAAGCTGGGGACCCAAATGACCAACAGTGAGAGCAAAATCAACCAACAACTGGATACCAGAAATCCAAACCAAAGGGTAATCACCACCAACATGTCCCATACCAACACCATTCCACCATCGCAGCACGTCAGACAAGCCCCGGCTGACCTGCGAAAAGAAACCAGGTGACCAACTGCTTCGCAGCTGGGCAACCGGATCGGGCACAGCGACAGCAGCCACTGCATCTTCCAATGCCTCAGTCGACGGATGCACACGGGGTGTGTTCACCGGAACGGATGCCATCGCCCTCTTAGCTACTGCCAGTTGAACCTGCCAAACGTCCTTGGCCAGCTTGCGCTGGGCTCTCACCTGGGAAGCAGCACGGCTCCACACTTCATTGAACCTCGGAGAGCGGATGCTGTTGATGTGAACTGCGGCATGATCAACCAAACCATTATGGTAAAAGGCCCACCTCTCTAAGTCATTAGTGGCTTGACTTGGGGAACCATGGGAAATGACCTTGCAAATCTGCACCTGCTTCGGATGCAACCTGGCAATGGTGTCCTGGATGGACACCCAAAGGTCGGAGTGATTACGAGGAAGCTTCAGCTGGCGAGGTCTCCCAAGGAGGCGTCTGACGCCTCGCACCACCGCAGCATTGTCACACCACAAGGTAGCGACTACCCCCGCCTTGCACACCGCACAAAGGGCTTGGTACACTGCAACCAACTCACCCCGGTAGGCCGTCTGCAACAACCCTTGGAGATGCCCTGCTGCAATCACTTGATGTTCCAAGCCACCTATGTCACCCAAGGCTTGAGTGACTGCCCATGATCCTAATCGGAGAACCACATCATCACTGTTCACACACGAACCATCTGTGAACAAATGGACCCGACCATGCATTGGTATCGGCAACTCATTGCACAGTTGCGGCGGCGGGACATCCAAAAGTGCCTGCTGCAGAGTTTGAACTGCTTCCGGAATCACCGGCCATCCATGGCAACTCCAGCATCGTGGGAGTGCCCCAATCTGGTCACGTGTACCTGGACTGAGAAATTCCCTGTCCTCCTCAAAGAATTTGCATTCCCAGTTGCGATGAAAGAAGCCGTCACGTTCTGAACAAAACGGGCACTGATCCGTCGTGTTGTCCTCAAAGTGCGCTCGTCCCAACACAGTGTACAATGTCCCATCCATTTGTGCTCGAAGGATGGCTTGATCGGCAGAGTCCATTTCCCGGAGCATTTTGTGAACCAAAGTCATGTCACCCCGGTGAAGACCGTCGAAAGACGATCGATGAAGCACTTCCGTACCCACAACGTCCATCCATGCCCACTTGGCACGTATCAAGACTTCCTCCCAAGCACATTGAAGAACATCAAAGGAACCCAAGTGATCACACACCAAACCATCATCTTGAAGCTGCCATCCAAGACGTTCCAAACGAGCCACAAGCACCCCAACAGGACCGTTTTGCACTTCTCGAGTGCCAGCATAGGCACGGAGGTCTGCTCGGAACACCTGATCAGAGGCAAAGGCACGTGCGTCTTTAATAGTAGCCAAGACAGCCCACATTTCAGGATCAACGTGAAGGCCAAAGCTGCACAACTGAACCATTGGATTCGCACCTTTGCGATTTGTTTTCAGGCCCTTCAAAGCACCACTACGCAAACTCTGAAAGTGCGACGAGCCCAGATGAACAAGGGAAATTCCGTGCAATGCACGAGGCCATGCCATCATCAACAAGGCTGTGACCTTGTGCTGCAAAGGGCTTGTGCTCAACTTCAAACGGACCCAGATGTCCTTCATTGACTTGACCCTCTTCTGCACAGTGGCATTGCCTTTACGTCGGCAGAAGTTGTGATGGATACCCAGGACCCTTGAGGCCAGCTGCACCGTCCATCGATCCTGACGTGCATCTCTCCTGTCGTCCGCATGAGAAGCCCAAGCAAAGGTTTTGGCCATGTCAATATCCAAGTCCAACATCTCAGTGAACTGAACAACCCTCGCCCATGAAGCATTGAGTTCGGCGACCGTATCCACCACCAATTGCCAGTCGTCAACAAAAGTGTGCAGCTGACATTGTCCCAACGTGGCTGTCAACCAAGTGTCCAACAACCAGTCCAAGATTGTCATCCCGAAGACTGACATGCCGCATCCTTCTGGCAGACCGACACAACTCCACAAAGGGTCCGAACATGATTGTCTGACCCGGAAATGACGGTGTTGTTGCCCCACAAACTGGACCCATGATCTCAGAACCCCGTCAGGGAAGCCTAAGGTAATCAGACACTGCCACAAAGGTAACCTAGGGATAGCATTGAACGCTTTGCGAATGTCCAACAAAAGGCCCAACTTGCAATCACCCGTAAGATGAGCTCGCTCAATCACTCGAGCTACAGTCCACCAGATGTTGCGTGCCTGACGATAAGGACACCCGCCTTGTACCGACGGTGGAAGGTGGCGCTCAACACAGTCCAGCGACTGCCTTGACCTCAACGAGCTCCACAACCTGTACACCAGGCTGTACACTGTCACTGGGCGGTATTGATCCGCTGTGTTGGGATCTGGCACCTTAGCAAGACCACTAATGAACCCAGTGACCAACTGATCCGGCCAAAGCTTACCTCGCTCCGTGGAACCAAACATAGTAGCTAAGGCATCAAAACCACTGGTTGGCAAGCCCAGCACATCAGCACGAGAAACCCCATCGGGTCCCACTCCTGCTTTGGCTTTCTTGGAGCGAGCCACATCCTTCACCAGGTCTCCAGTGATTTCCTCAAAAGTCCAAGCAATGGGGCGCATATGATTCTTCGTGAACTCAAGGATTTGGTCCCATTGGGAGGGTACCAAGTGCCGATGCTTTTGCCACCGTGGTTCCCATACTTCCTTGAACTTCGCAAGGAGCTGCTGGTCAGTTGCATACACCGTCTCCTGTGCAGGAAGATCACCAGCAGCAACATCCTCTACTGAATCCAACCATACCTGATCCTCACACTGTGCCAAGATCACTCGACTTTTACCACCCAGAATGACCGGCTTAGTTGGGTCAAAAGTCACCACCTCATTGCAAACGATGGAGCAATCCTCGTGATGAACCTCCTCTACCTCATGCACCCTCCTGTCAATCATTGTATCAACTTGGGGAGCCGCTGGCAGTCTGCAATCGGCAAACACATAACGCAGGTCATTCTGTCGTCGTTCTTTCGACTGCTTCGTCCTAAAGCGCTGCAGTGCTCTTTCGAAGGCATGAACCTCGGTCTGGAAGCTATCAAACATAGCCCGAACAAGTGCTGCATCGGGGCACTGCGCTGGCAGTCCACCCGGGAACTTGGGACAACACTTGTGCTTACCCCACCAGACACTAAACGAACCATCAAAACCACTGGCCTTCAGGATAGCATCCCAATGCATCTGAGCTTGCTTGCGAGCTGCTGGCCTCACCGGATGCTTGGCATCATTCAACGATGCTTTCACGGCTTGGAGACGTCTGAGTTGTCGGAACCACTGACTATGGCGCAAAGAGACACCTAAGTACCCTGGTTGGATTTCATGGCTCCTCCCATTCCTGACTGGTGCTGAATGTAGGTGCACTTTACGGGGTCTAAGGGTCTGGCCCCTCCCCGTCTGTGATCGGGACCAGACAGTGCCTTGTTGGGTCAACTGGGAACATGCATGATTCTCAGCCTGAGTCCAAAATTCCGCGTATGCCTGAGTGGGTTCAACAGCTTCATTCCAAGTCATGTCAAAGGAAGGATCCTTGGGCCATGTCATGGGCTTGGGTCGCTGCCAATGCATCGCACACATCACCGAAGAATGCACAAGCAGGTCCATTTCTACTGTGGAGTGGTCTGGCCATTTGTCATGGCACACGTCCACGGCCTGAATCATCCCCAGCACCTCAGGTGAACACCAGATTTGATCTAGCTTGGATGCTCCCCTACTCGTAGGCACCTCTTCACGACCCCATTGATGGAGTGCATAGGTCTGCACTTCCCTCCAGCCCATTGAGTGGAGTCGTTGGAGTTGGCTTAACTCCTCCAAAGAGTGGTTGATGTCTCCAGCAATCAACCGCATTCCTCCTGCTTGGAGGGCAACCCGGTCGACGAGTTGCTCAAGCAGCATGTCTGTTTGCTGAGCTGGCGCTGCATGGTTGCGGCCCTTAGGAACACCATAAAGTAAACCAGCTTGCAACCACATCTCACCAATCATGAATCCACACACTTGAATGCGGCTGGTCTCAAAAGCTTGGGGTGCAAAATTGTGAGGAAGTGCACGGGCTGGTCCTCTGCTCAACATCATAACCCCTGAATACTCCCCGGAGTTTTCAGAACGCATCGGTTCGCAGGGGTATCCTGTGATCATGCTTCGAAACGGCGACTGCAGTCCCTTGAGACCTTTCTCAAACCTCTCAGCACCTAGCTTTGTGAGGTGCGTCTCGCTCAGAATCCAAGTGTCTCCACTCATCCCTTTGATCTGATCAAGCTTCGTGGAGGCACCCGTGGTATTTGCAATTCCAACACGCCATCGGATGCCCGACCCCTCTGGCCCGGGGTTTGCAGCTTCCCCTACCCTGGAACTAAGGACAAGCCACCACCACCACAAGTACCTTGGCCACCCACCACGATGGTTGATCAACCACTTCCATGCAATCGGGCCAGCAAGCAACGAAAACCCCACCATGCCCACATGGTACCAATGCATACTCAGGAATGCAATGCACGTGATGCTCATGATAACCCAGAGACCCATCCAGGCGGATGCGTCACAACCTACAGAATTGTGCCCTCTGCTCGGATGCAACCCAGTGACACACGAGGGCCATGTGCCACCTTTGCACCTTCAATACGGATTGCTCTTTTCCCTGGCACGTCTTGCCAGGAGATCTTCAAAATTCTGCATCTGGGTTGAAAACATCTTGTTCAACATGGTCTCCTGCTGAGAAGCTTGCTGCTGGAACTGTTCCTGGAACGACTGAGCATTGTGGTGCAATGTCTGCTCCAACTGATCATGTTGCTTCTGGAATGTGACCTGCAATTGTTGGATCTGCAAGTTCGTATCCGTGGCTTGAGTGGACACTGCATCACGCAACGCTTCATGCTGAGTAACAAGTTCACCCAGCTGAGCCTCCAACTGATTCACCTTGTCCTCCACCCCACCATCACTTGAACCATCTACCTCCATGTTCTTGTTTTCTTCCAAGGAGCGAAGCACAGCTGAGGTGATCTTTGCCTCCAAATCATCGAGGGGGTCATTGATCGCAACATGAGGCGGTCCTGCTCCTCCACCACCTGAACGCCTTGCCCAAGGGTCATGGATTTGAAGGGTGTCGACCGGAGCTGATTGTCGAACAAGCTCAACCGTCTTGGCAGCACCAACCACTGGGATCTGCTCATCAGCAACCTTGTCCTGGTCATCAATTCTCGTTGCAAGGACGTCACCATGAGACATCTTCAATGTAGTCTGAGGTGGTGGGACCACTGACTGCACCTTATACATGACACCGGCCACGTGTTTGGCTGCTGGCACCATCTGTGTAGGTCTCGCATTCCATCCCGTTGACTCCAAGGCAGCTGCAATCGATTCGCGCACCGAACCGTATGGGAACGGTCCCACCAGCCAGTTCAGCTTTCGTCCCGGTGGAAGGAAGGCCATTCCAGGCCGGATGGCCTGGTGCACTTGAAGTGCATCTGAGGCTTTGCATCGCAGCCCGTACTTCATACCCACTCGAGCAAGTCCCAGAACTGACGACATGGTCTGCTTAAGCATGAGGAGCTTCCTCACATCAATGCCTGGTGCCCAAATGATCTGGTAGTCCTGAGAAGCTGAACGCCCATCAAGTGAGCGGGGTTCAAGATACAATCCTTCACCACCGGAGTACATTTGGATCTGGTTCTGCACACACACCGGCAGGCGCAAGTGGATGGAGAAAATGACCGACTGTTGTGCCTGGACAAAACCAAACTGAGCAGATAACCACTGCTTGCCCCATGATTCTAACACCGGATTACCAATGTCCAACTGAGGCGAGGAATGCCACATCTCGCAACCTCCACTGCAATCAGCATCATCGCACTGGTTCAAGCACGGCAACATAGCCAAGACCGTTTGTAAAGGTTGAGCAATCAACTGATCCCACGAACCTGTAAACTGGTCCTTGTAGACCATGACCTTGACCACGCAGGTCTCAATGGCTTTGACTGCCACCTGCGATGAGGGACGTGCCCGAGTAACCCCAACCGCACCCACGTTGTACATGAATCCAGAAACAAGAAGCGGCTCGTCGTTCGTGATACATTCCACTGGGAATTGCACCTGGATAGGCTTGAATCCACTGGATGGGATAACCCCAACCGCACCCACGTTGTACATGAATCCAGAAACAAGAAGCGGCTCGTCGTTCGTGATACATTCCACTGGGAATTGCACCTGGATAGGCTTGAATCCACTGGATGGGAGCATCTTCTTGACACACAAAACAATCAAAGCCAGCGGAGCAACCGAAATTGGCTTCTGGCCCTGCAGAAACGGCACCGCATCATCAACTGAGGCCAACACAATTCCTTGTGCCTTGGCATTCACCTGTGACAACTCCAACTGTGGCATGGGTTGACCCTGATCAGACATGAAAGCATTTGCTGACACTCGCAACTTCGAAGGATCCAACATCTTGGACACTGCTTTACCTTTGCCCTTACCTTTGGCTTGACGCTTCTGAGACCTGGTACCTACCTGACCTGACATAGACCTCTTGTCGACCACAGCTTGGAGTTCCGAAGGGCGAATGATTTGGAACTGAGGCACTTGCTGGTTTGCCAGCCACTTCAGATTTTTCCATGGGTTTGCAGATCTCATCGCTTTGGCAACTTCATGCTGACCCAGTTTGTCCTCAATCATGCGAATGCGCTGTGGCGCATCATCTGCAGATACACCATGCTCAACCAACAGGTCAATCAACGCTGTCTTACCTCCCTGATCACCCAAAGCCCAAATCCAAGGTCTCGGGGGATGCTCGTCCAACTTTGCCAGAAACTCATGCTTCCAGCGTTGACCAACTTCGTCCAACTCACTGAACTGCACAGGCAACTGTTCACTAAGCAACAGATGCCGCATCAACGCTAATGCCCATGCCCCACATTGTGTCTCAACCACGAATGGTGGAGTGTACATGACCACAGGATCAGGAACACCGGCTCGAATGCTTGCAACATATGTGTGCATTTGTGTCACAAACTGAGGCATCGGTCCAACAAACCCTCCGGTGTAGCATCGAACCTGATCACCTTCGAGCCTCCAGATCAATGGTATCCAATGACCATCATAGGCGACAGCACCAATCAAGGTAGTGAGACCTTCAGCTTTGGAAATGATTTCACTCATGCCACCGTAGTCTCCATGCTTGGACATGCTTGTAAGCATCAGGGGGTCCAACACCACTACATTTTGTTCTTCGGGGGTCAAATCGGAAATCATTTGCATCCAAAACAACATCTCATCATCTGCCCATGCCGTGGTTTGTTCCAGCAAAACAGCAATTCGATCTGCTTCAACCATACACTTGGTTCTCATTCTGTCCAAGGTGTGTGGATTCAAAACCGTAGGGCAAGCAATCCTCAACAAGCCTTTACGATCAAAGTTCACCAGCACATCATGCGCAGGAGTAGGGATTGGCAAGGGGACCCCCTCTCCATCAGCAACTTCAACCGGATCAACCGCTCCTGCTGGGTCACCCTCCACTTCATTGGAACCAGCATCACCTGAATGAGTGGCATCAACCTCAGTCTCACCCTCGGATGCTGCACCACTCACAGTCCCCGCCTGCACAACGGATGCACGAGCAGCTGCTCTTGTGCGAGGACGAACCACATCAACCAGGAAATCAGGCATTCCCAATTCCCCACTGCTCGGTGCATGGGATGAATCATGAACAGAGACACCAGCGGCAGCCTCACCTGACCTCGGACCTAAATCCCTCGAATGCATCGGATGCAGGTACAGCGACTCTACCTCAGCAAATGTGAGTGAAACGTCAACCTCGTTCCCTTGGGAGAACGGGATCAAATCGCAGTACATCGGTTCCAACAGTCGCTCAGCTCTGATTAAATCCGAAATCACGCTACCTACCTTGACACTCACCGAGACCGGATGATTCTCACCCAGCTGAACTCGGATGATCTTCATGACCTCACTCTGCGCTGACTCAGTCGTCGGTCCCTCAGTCGTAGTCGCAGGTGTGACAGAGGCAGGAGGCCAAATCATCTGAGCCTTCATCTTGATCTCCTGCATGTATTCATTCAACACACCCATCGGTTCGACCACAGTTTCTTCACTGAGATACCGATCCAGTTGCATCTTGAGCTGAGCACCTATCCACAATCCCACCAACGGAGCAACACATTGACCAATGCCAGCGAGGGCCAACCGCAAGTGTGATCCCCACATGGTGTCCGGATCACCCCCATTCAGGTAAAACATCTCTGTGGGGTGTAGATGCCGACAATGCTGAATGGTTTCATGACCATGTGTCTGAAACGTTCCCAGTGGAATGATTGTCCCAAACACCCCTTTCTGAGCAAGACGGTCCATGCTCAAGGCCTTGCGGCACCCACAAGGACAAGGGTACACCTGAGAGCCAGCAGAATGAAGCACTGTTGCAAGCAAAGCATCCAAGTCCAGATACATGGAGGTGATACCCCTGGGGGCGAAATCCGTGAATTTCGTCAACTCAAACAGGTTGAGGACCAACTGATCTTGATCTTCTGCTGGCCATTGCTTGATCCAGGGCATGACATCCCTGATTTTCTGATGACCAGGTAAGACCGGCAAATCTTCGATTCCACATGTCACCATACCCGGGGCTGAGAGGATACCGAACCACCTCTCCCTTCTCGCACACCAGCAGTTTTGGAGCTTCACGATCTTTTGGAAGAGCTTGTAGCCTGTCACCCTGCAAAAGGCTTGAAGTTCTTGCTGAAACTCAGCCTGGTTCAGGACAGGAGCCACGCATTCGAGGACCACAATCGCCTGCTGCGTCAGCCACACCGTGTCAAGGACTTGTGGCAGTGAAGAGGACCGAGGGTCACACATGCCTCGCTGGTCTCCAAGATTAGACCATGGTTGGCAGGCCACCCCTGCAAGAGTGATGCCATGCGTCAATCCTCTTTGGAACATCTCAACAACCACCTTCTTGTGACCAGCCTCCGCATGGAGAAAGTCAGCACCACCCTGTCCATGGGTAGCTCCAAAAAGGTCTTTCCAGATGGCATTCGAATCGACACCCAGTTTGACTTGAAAACCCACCCTGTGCCACTGTGAAGAAAATCCACCAATGCCAGAGCAAAGTTCAGTCACGTTCAGAAGTTCATCCTTTCTGCATGGACCGAGAACTAAGACATCAGACTCAGGCATCAAGTCCACTGTCAACGGTCCCAACTTACTCACCTTTGCATTCAAGATGGTTGCCTGGAAAGCCGCATCAGGCAACTCACCCCGGAGAATGAACCTTTGACCCGTGGCATCACTAGATTGAACCAGGTGTTTGGAACGCACCCTGTCGCTCACTACCACATGGGCCACAAACGAGAGCCCTTCATCCAACTGCAGATTCGACCAGGAGACCACCATTGCTAAACCACCGAAGCACCACAAATGCCCACCCAATCAGCCTGCGCTGGCAACCACTGGCAGGTTTGGGCCAAGATGCCTTGAAACCACCAACCAGTCATAGGGAAAACTTGCTGGTGAATGATTTTTGGGAACGAGGGGTGGTGAACTGACCCATGATGATCAGAAAATGGTGGATGGTGATAGAATTTGAGTGAAACCGGCGATAATGTCACTATATAAATGGAGATGGTGATGGTGAGAAATGCTAGGTGATAGTATCAGTACCCCGAAACAATGATCGTTGGGAAGTGCAAAGTTATCCTAAAGAAATGAGGGTTGCAAAGTGATGTTTTGCTGATGGTGATCAATGATGGCGGCCATGAATTATGATGGTCAGGATTGAACAAAAGCAGCTTACAATTTCAATGAGCACAGCATCTCCAGACAACCTTGCATCGCAACTATGAAGCAGTACTAGTGTGATTGTGTTCGGACATGGATCCGGTCAAGAATGTCAAACTCCAAAGAGTACCACCGTTGTTCACACTCAATCCCTTGAATTGTTGGCTTATGAGACGCAGTCTCTTCATTTTTGGTGGTTGATTGGGGCTCATGGCAGGGACAGGCCCTCCCCGGCAACCCTGGTTGATTGGGGGGTTCTGAAACTAACACCGGCAACTCGGTCCGCCCCAGGTGAGAAAGGACAAGGTCGTCCGTGGGGGTTGGACACTGGCGGAACTGAACCAATCTGGTTCTTGTTGGGGAGTTCCCCGGAGTTCCCATGAATGTTTAATCCCAATGTTTTCCCTTGAGTTTGTTGGCGACCCAATTTCAACCCCATGTTTTCTTTTTAATCATCGCTCTACAGAAATACCGAAACCTTCAAAAAGTGGACATGTTGCCAGCAGATGGTTCACCATCGAACCATAGTGATAGCTACAGTGCATATAGATCTCCCATGGCAATGACTTTACAGCTCGCCCATGCACCCCAAGAGACGTTTGAGTTATTAGTACAATGTTGGAACTTTGGACAGCCGGAGTGGATAGCAATGGAGGTCAGATAATATAGGTACCGGTCTTATACACATGCATGCGTATACGTATCGATTAAGCACACTTGAACACGTCTACGTGCGTGTGTGTACGAGCGTGCATGGCAGGGTCGTATAATGTTTTGAGGCTCAAGTGCAGAAATGTGAAGCCATGTCATGCAATGCTATGTAATGTCCGCCAATGTCGAGCAAAATAAAAAATCATTACATGAAGTCTCATAGGTGCAGACTCATCGGTACAATTGCGAAAAGTGGTTGAGATCAGAAAATCAGAGAGACTTGAACGATTTTGAAATCAAACCAACTGTTTTTGTTCATCCCCTCAGACACGGATGTGAGTACGTGATTTTTCTTCCGTTTGACTTTATTTCCCTCCAGTAATCAGCATCATTACTTCTTAACCCCATTAGGAACCATAATGTAACCATCTTAGTCTTAACCTTTACAAATCATTACGAATCACTATCACCATCACTAACCCTTCCATTTTCCTTGTCAGGAAAGATGAAGGATTTGGTCGTGAAATTGCATGGTCTGATTCTCAAACCTTGGTGGTTTCATGGTTGTTCCCAAATGGGCCACTGGTTTGTTATCCAATGAAAAACTGGTAGATGAAGATTCCAACAGCTATTGCAGGCAAGCGACACACTGGTTACTGGTGAGTAGGCAAGCGCTCTGGCCTGTTTTGGTGATATCAGTTCAGCATCTACAGCATCTTCAACCACAGCATTGCCTGTTTTGGTGTGAGTTCAGCATGTTCAGAATCTTCAGATGGTGAGTCGTGGTCGTGGTACTGATGCTAAACTAGCACAACACTTGGCAGCGGCGAAGATGCTGGGACTTCACCATTCTGGGACAGTCCACCGGTCCACTTTCTTCAAATGCAAGCTGGTGCCTACCCGGGTAACCAGTGGTCAAGTATGCAGCTAATTGATGGTGATTAACGAACCTCAAACGTTGTAGGTGTTGTTTCATATCAAAGAAAAAATATCAGTTTAACTTGTTGTGGTAGTGGTATCCATCACTAGCCATTCTTGGCTTCCACCCCCCGGTCGGAAGCCCAGAAGCAAACAAGTCGGTATCCGGGACTTCCCTTCAGTTGTTCACAGAAGTTGCCACCCTATGCCACCCTCAGCACCATCCATGTATCAAAACGCCTAATCACCCCCAAGAGGTAATCAATCTAAATGTAATATGGTACCAAAAAAACACCGAATCATTCTCTGCCTCCTACGTCGTAATTAATGGACGCGGGGGCTGATTTTTTGGGGGTCCAGGGATGCGACTCTCCTCCCCTTGTGACGTGTCATTTCGGCTCGGAGTCATGACAGCGCAATGCTTCCCTCCGCGAGCAGCACGGCACCGGTGCATCGGGAGCATCGACCAGCGCTTTCCGGCGCAAGCTTCCTGCGAAGCCACCAGGCCATGGGCTGGTGGATCATGGGTCCAGGGTGGAGACCATGGGATGATGGGATGTGAATCGTGGCTGTTGGCTGGTTAAGAAGCATCATTAACCAGCTGTCAACCATATCAACCAGCTAGTAACCAGCTATCATTGCATGATGGTGGACCATTGTCAGCTGGTTGTGAATTCTTAATGATGGTTCATGACGGTTATTAGCTGGTTAATAATGTTGGTTGCTGGTTATTATTTCGTAATCATGGTTGATCAATGATGGTTCATGACACAATCAAGCTTATAATCAACGAACCATAGCCATATTATGCCAATTCTGGTTGATCAATTACATCATGGCTATGCTTACAACATGCGCTTCATGGTGGTGAAGCGTTGATTTTTACAGCTGAGAATGGCGGCTGTTGTGGCCTCAGTGGCGATCCAGTGGTTTCAGATGGATCAATCCACCTTGTGGATGACCAGATGCCAATCTACAATTAGATGATTTCACAAATCATAGGGGTACCAGCCATTTTTGTTCATAAGCCAGCCATTTTTTTAAACAATATTTGATGCCAATCATCCCCTGAATCATCCAATACCAATCATTGTTGTTCATAAACCAGCGACTTTTTGGGGTCCCCTATCCTGATCTATTTTGAAAATGATTCAATTATGACATATGGGGGGTTCTGAAAATCTGGGACCCAACAAAAAATGGTTGGTTTAGTATTATTATGAATGAGTAATGCACAGGATGATCAAGGCACCCCTAGTTTGAGAAATCTTCATATTCTGATTATAGGTTGGTAAAGCATTGGGCATTGAGCGCTGTTAAACATCATTAACCATCTCACCACTCAGCATTACCCCAGCAAGCAGCATCATTGATCATCATTATCCGTCGTGAATTGTCATTCATCACCATGAACCATTGTGAGCTATATCATTCATGATCATTAACCATGAATCTTCATTCAGTCATCATTAATTGATCATCATTACTCATCATAAATCATAATTAATCATCATGAATCATCATTCATCATGATTGACCATGACCATGACCGATTGTTGCTTGGTATTTTCGAAGCCATTGGGGACCCCTTGGGTCACCAGTGGCTGAACCGCCGAGCGTCACGGTAGGACGAGTTTCATGCTGTGAAAGCGTCCAGGCGGGGCGCGCTGTCCGCGGCAAGGTGGGCTGGTTGGTCACGTGGTTGGTTGGTTGCTTGGTTGGTTGCTTGGTTAATAAGGCTTCATAAGCAACAATAGTAGGGATATACTGACTATAACTGCTTGGTTGGTTGGTTGGTTGGTTGCTTGGTTGGTTGGGGTTCGTTGCTTGATTGGTTAGTTGGTTTCACCTGTTGGCTTGTTCTGACCCAAATTCGGAATGGCGGGTGGTTTGTTTGATGTTTTTGAAAGGCCATAGATTTGATTGTTTTCGTGACAGTAAATCCTATTTGCCATTAATGCATCATTATCAACTAATATTACTTCTGTAACCATCATCTTAATTTTAACCATTCATCATTCATCCACCTTTTGCGGTTCCCAAAACCGGTTTGCGACTGGGAGGTTCGCGCCAGTGCCAACAACTGTGAAACTGTAGGGGGCTGATTTTGTAGGGTCCAGAGACCTCCTTCGAAGGTCATTTGGAGCACTAGGTGAGTATCTACCAGGACCTGTTGATTTAAGCATGAATGGGACCTTGTTGATATGGACAACAGGACTTTGTTTGTTACCTGGAATGGGGTGAGTATGGCAACCATTTTTGATATGTAGTATACGTTGTTCTATGATTTGCCATTGGAATGGTCATCAATGCATTATTGAGATTGGTCGGGTAGTTGCAACCATCAATCATCCACAATTGGAAGATATACAGCGATAAAACTCTGGGTGGTTGTGGAACCACGTGGCCATCAACGATCCTGAACCGCGTGATTAACCAATGTTGGTCATCAATGATGATCAACCCATGCTTGATCACCAATGCCTGGCCATCAAGGATCCTCAACCCCATGCCGAAGCTGCTGAATTACCATTAAGCAGCATGTTGCCCCCTTAACCCCATGACCATGATCAGGTTTGAGGGATCAAACACGTCAGCCTTGGCCCATCGAGGCCTTGTTCGCCTCGTGTTTCCGGCCTTGTCGCTGTCACGGTGCTTCCCTTGACAGCGAGACGTGTGAGGTGGGCCGTCGCAGGTCGCAGGGTGGTTGTTGGGTGTGCTATCAGTATCTCTAGTTGGCGATGGGTCAATATTAACCAACCAATAATAGTGATTATTAACCAACCAACAGTAGGGAAAACAATGGTTATAATAGGGGAACCAGGGGTACGGGGTTTTGACCCACAGCCAGTTAGGAACGACGATTAATGTGCAGATGAACCTGCACATCAAGCATTCCCAAGAGTTTGTTCACACTGAGAGATCAGTGAGATTCTTTCATACCATCATTTGCAGCAATTAGTTGACATCATTTAGTTTTGATGGACTAATTTGACAATGAACATAATCATGGATGATCATAGAATTGTTTAAACTTTAAACATTTTTGACCAGTTTTCACAATCACTTTTGTTGAATTCACAACGTTCATCATTTCGTTGTTGCTTTTGATGGTTACGAGTTGCAGGGCTGGACAAATGATTGCCGTCAATCTTCCTTACACAACGACAAATGGTTGCTACTATCCGGTTGATGATGGTTGATTATGGTTGATGATGGCTGATGTTAGCTGATGCTTGTTGATGGCCAAATGCTATAGTACCCTGATGCAGTACTTGGTTGAGATCGGTACGGTTCTATGTTGTTAATACGTGCTTGACAATCGCTGAGTTAGAAACAGTTGATGTTGGCTCATTATGCTGAAGATTGTTGACGATGGGCACTGATGGTCAAAAATGCGAGAAGTTTTGAAACTGGTTGAAGCTGGTCAACTGTGATCGATGGTTGGCCAATAAACTGATGGAGGCAATGACAAATGGAGGTTAGGAAAATTAAGTCATAGAGACCGCAACTGATACTGACTGAAACTTACCACCTGTGAAACAACGTCAAATTCAAATCAGCAACTGATTACTGCGGCACTGCAACAGCTGAAACTCAGTGAGCCGCCCTTTCAGCAGGAAGATGAAATTTCAGCGAGGGCATAACCTGTGGCATAACATGTGGCGTTTGTTGGGTGTGACCAACGAGACTGAGAATTACTTGGTTTAACTGTTGCACGTCCAGACTCAGGACCATGGTAAGGGGCCTCAGCCTCGGTCAGCGAAGGGTTTAATGCATTTGATTTTGTCGGTGTTGCTGTTGCTACTGTTTCAAGGGACCACGCCATTGACAAGGGTCAGGTTTTAATTGTTGGAAGCGCCGCTGGGATGAAGCGATCCGTAGTTACGGCCATATGACTGTGGATCCATAGCGACATCCAAAAAGGATCAGGTGAACAGCCCAAGAAATACAGTTTGGTCATGGGATGTTCACCGGGGTGCCAGGGTATTTACCCATGACCCTATTGGAAAGGTTTATTGACATGGATTTCAAATGGTTTGTTTACATCAAACTACTTTGTAACATGTATAAAGGTTATACTGTACTTGCAAGCAGTAGAACCATCGTTTGGACACAGATATTAAACAAACAAACAGTAACAGTGCCATTTCATCATTTTACTTTCCGTTGCAAGACTTGAAGTCTGTGCGCAGGAGGTCGAACGGACATCGAAGATCATGGGGAGCAAGACGTTGGACGTTGTATTTTGGTCGCAGTTTATGCATGATTTGTTTTTTCCTGATTTGGGGTTATGCATATAGCCTTGGCAATCCCCCACCCATCCGGAACTATTGCTATTCTCAATGCGAGAAACAAAAGCTGCAACTTACCGGTACCATCGCTCCATTTCTGTTCCGTTTTGGGTTCCAGATTGGACACTCACTCCCTCAAAAAGGAAACACATTATCTGGCGACTTGATACAGGAAACATTTGATTCGGGCACATTTCCTGACATTTCCTGACAGGAAAACCCACACAATTTTGGAGTAGTACTAGTAAAAGGGGTTTGGACACACGGCCTTCGAGATGGTTCAGAAATCAGAACATGAAAAAAAACATCTTCAGCCACATTCCAAGCTAGAAGTCCAAACGCCCTGCAGCTTACTGCATGCCATCTTTCTCTAGTATCATAATGGTCACAACTCCGCAAAAAGGCTCGTTATCGCCCCAGCTGAGCAGACCATTATCGCTCACACGTTGTTTATTCCCATGGCAGGGTACCTATGAGCCTCAGATTTCATGTTGGGTAGAATCCTCCATCGGCCTTGCGTAAGCAGAAATCCACAGACTACGTTTAGTCCTTGATGTGTTGAAGTAGTTGGGTCAGCCCTCAGCAGTTGACATCCCATTGTTTCTTCACCATTTGTTTGTGCAAACTCAAAGCTTGTAAGCGGTGATTGGCATCAATAAACAAGATGTGTTGTTGTACATGTATACATAATATACACATGTATTGGTTAGACGAAAACAGCACAGATCTGTGGCTAAACAGGATGGGATGAGTCAATTGAAGCGATTAAGACTCCTTTTTTCATGGGATCAGTAGGCAGGCACGAACGGCAGGCATGAATTTACAGTTCGTTGAAGGCCCTCCCATGGCAGGATGCGCTGCTGTGGCGATGGCGAGGTGAAGCTTCCTCCGAGTGCATGTAAAGGCACCACCGGGATCATGGACAAACATTGCTGGTCACTACTGTTGGTCACTTCCAGGTGGTTCGTGGTGGTTATACTTACGGATGGTTACCATGTTACTGGTTGTGGCTCCCATGGTGGTCAGGGTTACCAAAGGCCGGCTCAAAATGGTTGAGTGCCAAGTGACTCCTGGATGGTAGATGTCTACCCTCAGACATGAAATTTGTGTAGAACCTAGCCTTTCAGGGGAGTTGGTTTTCTGAAAATCCTGCAATTCAGAGTCGACATTTGCCCCGCGTGCCAGGCCAAATTTCAGGTGTCGAGGTTTACATCATCGGCACAGCACATATCTCTGCCCAAAGTGCTGCAGACGTTAAGGCGCCGGGCTGTTGGTGCGAGCTCTGGTAGCACCTGGACAGCGACAAAATCACCAAATGAGACCAGCTCACTGGAAGGATAGAGCAATCTTCCATTGCCAGCTTTACTTGCAGGATGAAGTTATACAAAACTCTACAAAGACCTGTGCAATTCACTTATGATGTATTTTTTGGTCAGGACCGTGGCCTCTTTCAGCTGGGGACTATAAACGAACTGGTAGACTGGTCGCCTCAACATTCAGGAATCGCTGGGATTTTGTTTCTTGCGATCCAATCCTTTGTGGGAAGCAACCACATGCTGTGAATTGAAATCTGAAAGTTCCAGAACGGAAGGTTCCACAGGTGGTGCTCGTCCGTACTGCTTCATGGTCCTTTCAGTGTCAAAGTGTTGCACTCTCACAATTTGTTACCCTCATGTTGGACACAGGTATTCTGTTGCACAATTAATTATGATACCACTTGCACTTAAGTTGGTGTTCTTGGGTAACTACTCGGGTAACACAGTACTAAGGGTAGAAATAGCTAACCTACTAATGGTATATTTACAGCTACTAGGGATTTACAGCTACTAGGGAATACTTGCTAACCAGCTACTAGGGAGTACTTACAGCTACTAGGGACATCACTGGATAGCCACCGGGGTTAGCTACCAAGGTGCTCGCCTTGGTGGGTCCCAGGCAGGTCGGTCACCTGGCGGTCGCTCCCAGGAGGTGCTGTCCCAGGTGCAGCCGGATGCCGTGGTGGTCGAGCTGAGCCGCGATCGCATCAGCAGCCTCTACCACCACGCCCCAAGCGGCGAAACGTCCGGGCCCTTGGGGTCGGCCCCAAGGGGCCCATGGGGGGAGATGATGACACCAGGTCGGTGGTGCTGGATGCTTGGGTTGTGACATGACTTTGTTGAGATGATGATTTTTGGAGTTGTCAACTTTGTTGAGATGATGATAGTTGATGAGTTCGTTTTCTGTTGCCAGTGATGTAGTTGTTGTTGGTTATTGCGCTTAGCAGGGTCCTGGCGATCAACAGAGTAGGGATATGTGGTTGAAGCAGTCATGTGAGCAGCCGTAGACAAACCAGTTGTTGGTTGGTCGTGTTGCAGGGTTTCGAATTCCTTGTATGATGCTGTTGGTACTATAAAGTATTTACCTTCCGTCAATCTGACCAATGATTCTACCCGTATTGGTGGGATCATGTGGGATGATTAATTATGAATAATAAACCTATTGACTGTGGCTTCAGAGACTTCAACCAATCTGCAATGTATGACATAGTTTTCATCATCCCAACAGTGGCTTTGCCTTTGTCATCATGAATCGTTTGGGTCCCTCCGTAGCCAGACACTGAAAGCATTGAAAGACAATACTGACATGGTAATACAGGGCAACCAGTCTAGCTAGGTAAGCCCAGAGAGCATATACGTAATGGAAGATATGCTTAAGCATGCTTAAACAATCATGCAACACCCACGTTCCGTTCATTCCACACTTCTGGGAGCAGAGTCCACGTCGCCAACCCTGCCAGGACGGGCTCCGTGGAGCTGGAATTGGATCGGACGGCTGCTGGCTTTCCAGTGGTTCTCAGCGCCAAGTGGGGAGCCCCTGGGCCTGGGCTGACGACCTCAGGGTCCCATGAATGCTTGGGGGGAAACCTGTCCAATGAACCCCAAGCATTTTACCTCTTGGGTTTGGGTATAAAGAGGGTAAAGGGGGGCAAAACGAAATCATGCGTGACCTTTGGTCATAGGGATGAGGAAATCTCCCGATAGTGAAATGTTGACTAGGGCCTCGGAAAGTGGATTTTTGAGCCTTCAATCTCTCCATACGTTCTGTAGCACCAAAGTGTTGTTTGTGTTCGTGCGCAATAACACTGTCCGCAATAACACTGTCCGCAACGAGAAACTCAGGAGGGAGAATGGCCCGGTGGCGTGTTGTGGGACTGCATCCCGGAGTTGCAGGCTGATAAAATGTTTGTCTGGAAAGCAGATTGTATATTTGTTGTTGGGTTGCAATTGGTTACATTTTCAAGTATTTGCAAGTCTTCATTGATTCTTCATGTGTTCTTTTCTTTAATGTAAAGGGATTGCAAGCTTGTGCAATTATAAGATGTGCGAGTACTTACCTATAAGGGCCTCTTAGTATAAACAATTGCCAACCGGAAAAGACATCACCTTTCGCTGCAAGGGGGCTCTAGCAGCTTGAACTGCTGCAGTACAGAGTAGTACTCCCCTGGTTTACAGTTTTTTACCCACCTATATGTATAAACTGGCTTAGTAGATATTCCTAACTGGTAGTTACCACCTATTCTTACTGGTTATTACCGGCTATTCCTATGTTTTATATTACTACCTAGTAGATATCTTCCCCCACTGGTAGTTGCCCTGGTCGCAGCCTAAGTCAACAGGCCCTGGAGGGTACCACTCTGTAGCAAAATAACCAGGTCCTCTGCTGGGGAGGATGGTCAACTCATCATTCGAAATATTGGAGATGACCAGGCGGAAGTGACCGGGGTCGATGGCTTGGGTTTGGGCCCTGGACACTTTTCTGGATGTTTGCCCGGATCCATGAGACACGACTGGCGGTTCCTACCAATCAGTCAGAGATGACAGTTTTTTGTTGGCGGGAAAGAAATCAGCGATGGGGTCCGCCACTTTGGGATCTGAAGCACGACTTGGATATGATCTGCAGATCAAACCGGGTCTACCCTGGCAAGTTCCTTTGTTGAATGACGTTTCTTGTCTAAAACTGAGGCACAACTGTCAAGACTGTCTGGAAGAGTGCCACAATTAGGCATTTCTCCATCCAAAAAATTGGATCTCCCTGCCATAGAGCAAGGCCATGGCATGTGAAAAAACTCGGGGGGTTCGCACTCTGCTCAGAGCCTGGACAGGTGGATGTGGTGAACATGAGCAAAGGTCTCTCCAGTTTCAGCTGCTTGGTGTGAACTGAACATGGTCGGCGCCGCAGCAATGTAACCAAGCGACTGGCATGTCTTGGCAGCACCCTTTGCGCTATGATGAACATGTTCAAGGGCTACGAACAGTATTTGAACATCCGACAAGCGCTTCCAATGAACTTTCGGTGCAGGTCTTAGACTCTTACTGAGTGATAATCGCTGGAGTAGGGGTTTCAGCAACCCAAGCAGCGACGTTTGTCGACTCTGGGCACCACAGGTCCTTGAGTAAGCACCCAATTCATTTCGGTCTAGATGTGTTTGATCAAAGCGTACGATTTGCGGACTCACTGTGTGTCAAAGTGCCCTGATGAACGACGATAAGTTGTTGCCCACGATAACTTAGATTCTCAGCAACTTTTTGAGTTGTATTTTTTGTTTCTCACCCAATCCATTGGAAGACAGGGGAATATCCTCACCATCCGTCCTTTTTATTTTTGCTGCGAAACACTGTCCAGTTAGTGGATGATCTAGGCAGGACATTAGTAATCCAATCCACTGGCAACCATTGGCGCACCAGTGCTCAATGATTTCGGAAGGACAAGCAACAACGGTTGGTGGATACAATAGGGGTTCGTTTGGGATATATAGGTTAATTGATTTAATTAAATTGAAACATAGTTTTATGGGGGAATCATTGGGAATCTACACTTGGCTATTTACTATAGTCACCCAAACATAAGTAGTCACTACAGTTGACTGCAATGAATTCTCTACTGACTGCTATCATTCTCAGTTTTAGTTGATTGTTGATTATCAAATGTGACCTACCTGTTGATTGTGGAAGAATTGGATGTTCTCGGTTCATTGGTACAGGCCTTGTTTCTGAGGTTTTATTATGGTTTGACAATGAGTGAGCACTTGTCAATTTATGGTCAAGAAATAGTGAAATGGTTCTGGAATATCAATTTTTGCGCATTGGGAACTGGTTTTGAACCATCATTTACTGTCCCTCATATTTGCTGTTGATGTTCTGCTTCATGATTTACTGGGATCGCCACTTCTGTATTGTCAACGGTAATCATCAAATATTGAATCGCCCAAAGCTGGTCGAATAGACTGTAAAACCATTGCAATATTGGACTCCTAAGGTTTCGTTGGTTTGGACCAAGGCTCACCACTCATTGTCGTTGTACGCTGTGTTTCCCCCAACGGAGAGAGGTAACCCCACCCAGGTGATGGGAAGTGGCTGGAGACTGCCTTTGAGAAGCATCGCTTCTCGCAGCATGAACCGATAGTTGGAAGCGAAAGCAGCGGCGTTTGATGGTCGCTGATGACATTGGCGCCCTTCGGGTTGTTCAGGGATGATAGTAGGGGCATGGTTGGTGATCTCCAACGGCATTGTTTTCTCATGAGATGGGTATGTGCCAAAATAGAGTAAGCAACAACCCAATCAAAAACTATAATTTTACCAGGAAAGCACTGGTTTTGGGGGGTTCCACTGTTTTGGCACAAAACCAGATGATGGTAGAAAGCGTAGTCCGGGTTGGTGTTACCCCAGCGGCAGGGCTGGTTGTGTTGGTTGGGGCGCCCAGCTGCGTTTTCGGCCATTTCGTAGACCTTGTGTAGGCTGACCAGTTCTATGCCTAACTTTGCCATGATGGGCCCATGGGCCAATATGAATGAACCATCATAATGAACCAATAAAGGGCAGGTGAACATCCAAAAAAGACTTGTTTTGTCACTTAGATGGGCGGATCTGAGGTCTTTAAGATGTGCAGTTTGTAGGATGTGACTAACCCATCATAATCCTACAAACAAAGACAGCATGTTGATAGATAGATAGATAGATAGATAGATAGATAGATAGATAGATAGATAGATAGATTCATACATAAATACATTAATACATAAATACATGAAACAAATAGATAATGATAGATAAATAGACAGACAGATAGATAGATAGATAAATATATATGCAGTAGGATGCTTGCAGGTGATGATGATGTTGATGATGATGATGATGATGATGATGATGATGATGTGGTTGATGATGATTAGTATGATGATGATGTGGTTGATGATGATTATTATTATGATGATGAACAATGCTAGTCCTCGACCGTGACTTTCTTGGGGCATGTGTGCTGATTACATCCTGTCCCGCTCTTTTGCTTGTTTTCCAAGATCACACTATCAACAGGCATCAACTACTATCAACCATAGTGGGTAGCTGAACCATCATTCACCATGGTTTGGCTACAGCCTTTGGTGATAGCTATGATTCGATGACAACCATTGATTAGTGCTAATGAGCTAATGATCATGTTGATCCACCCCTGAAATATACCACTTATGGTTTATTTACCCACAACCTGGTGGTCTATTCTATAGGTATTGTAGACATGCCATACATGGAGTGTGCAGGAACTATGATTAAGCACTTGTTATCATTAACCATATCTTGTTTATTCATGAATCATTCAGCATAGCTTGGTCATGCTATAACTTTCTGAAGCATGGTTATCATCGTGCCCATGTTTTTTTCTGGTAGAACTATAATTCACGAATACGTTCTATAATGAAAATTGTTATCAGCCATGATTGAAGTCCCTAGCAGTTACCATAGCAGTTCAGTTCGCATGAAGTCCCTGCCGCTGCTCTGAGGATACCGCAGCAACACCTTGAAGATTTGGCCCGCCATCGAGCTCATGATCTCCATGGCGAATCGCTTGTTTCCGTTGGCACAGCGGGCCTTCTACTCGTGTCGTGGCAGCCAAGGATCTGTGTGGGTGCAGTCTATAAGGCTCAAAAATGGAAGTTTTGGAGGGGATGGATGCATGAATGGATCGATGGATGGATGGATAGACAGATAGATAGAGACAAATCTTAGACAATAGATTGTGAGTACAGATATGCAGATGTATGAGCCATCATACGTCGATGTTTATTTGCTTCGGTGATGGACAATATATTCGTGTATGTATGCTCGACGGATGTCATATGTGCATCGGTGTTTGCACACCTTAATTTGACATAGATATAGGTATGTTCCAATTGGCACATGCAACATCTACGGTAGTGTTGTGGAATTAACGGTTTGTAATATTGCATCGCATGTCACGTGATACCTGTGATGCTGGCTGCGATATGGTTTCATTTCCTGTTATTCCGGCATATCACAGTGAACATATTCAGGATGTGTTACACACCCATGATCATGTGATGTTCAAGATCCCAATTGTTGTTTGCTCATGTTACCACAAAAACATGTTTCATATGTTGATACTACATAAGTGACCGGATACGATGACACTTTTATGGTGACCACTCGCGTAGCCTACCTTGATGATTGGTTTAGAAGACACACTATCGGATAGTTGATGTCAGTGTCAAGTATTGGCTTATCCCATGGTTGCCAAAAACAGATTTATGCTCATACTCTATGCGTTTTGTTTACCTACTGGTACTTGTATATACCGCATTCAGTTCTTCTATACGTGCATGCATTTTCATATTCACATGCATACACATTTACAATTTGTTGTTGGTGTTGGTTGATTCATTCATTCCCTACTGGTTGGTGACCTATCATTTATCATTGTGAGGCAATATCACAAATGAACCAAATGTGCTCACATCGTGTATCTAAACCTTTGCGTTTGGGTCAGGTGTTCACTTATTCACTTGGGTTGCTCTCATTGGGTATGCAGGGAGGGAAGCAGTCATGATTGACCATAATTGACCACTAAGCTATTGACGGTTGAAACCCATCAACAATTGGAGAAGTGACGTCCACACGCATTCTTGAATATTTGACTCGGCCTACAATGAGGTTGACACTTATCAATTACTATCATCCACTATTATCAATGACTATTAGCAATGAACTAAAAGTGAACAACTGGATGATATACCCATGAAACATTTATTGGGGTTGGCAGAGCCTACCGTTGGCTCTCCGATGTGGGTTTGTCCAGGTTGTGTACCCTGAAATCAGTTTTTCAAACGCACAATCCAGCCGTTTCTACTGATGAAACCAGCCATTGAGATGGTTGTGTGTTCCATAGGATCAATGGTTGGTGACAGCGATTAACCTACTGGTATTTGATTTCCCTAATGGGTTGTACCATTTGCAAACACCTGGTTCTTGTTGGTTACAGTTGGTCCGTAACCGATAAAGTCGAGTAGTATTATCCAGTCTGACCCAATCTTCGCTAGGTCCAGACGTAGTGAGGAACTGAACGGTTCGCCAGCCCAAGTAGCAATTTGCTTAACCAAAGAACAAAAGTATCATCAACTGCTTGCACTCGTGTGTTTGTTTTTTTTACCAAAAAGAGTGCTTTCTGTTTGTTTTGTTTTTCAGAAAGTAACAATGGTGGTTCATAAGATCAGTCTTGACAATAAGTTATTGATGGATGATGACTACACGATGGTCATAACCATTCGTAGAAGCTAGCAGAGGTCATAAGCATGGAAACTAACGATGATGAGAAAAGTTGGTGATGAAGGTCATTGCCATAGTGGTTATTGTTGGCCACCAATAGTATTTTCATCAACCAATATGTTTCATCAACCAATATGCAATGGTCAGAATTATATTGATTATCTATAATGGTCATTGACATCCTTATGATATAGGTAGTCCTTTGTTTTATTTCCACGATTGGCAGCTAAGTGATAACATCAAATGGTTAGTATGGCTATATGGTTAGTATATATATGTAAATAAATATATTTAGCAACTAATAGACAACATACAATCAGATCTTGCCTTATTCTGGTTGATATACAACAATGATGGTTGTTGACAATGACCTGTATTATGCTAACATGTTAGTCATTGACATTGCCATTCATTGACAGCATTAGTTTATGATTTCTGATGGCATGGTGAGACATTAGCATTTTGATTGATCAGTGTCAAATATTGTGCGTTTCTTGTTCATGTTACCAGCATTATCCGCTCTAAATATATAGATATATCTATGTATCATTTGTCCAATCATCAGGAACTAAAATCAATATCATTAGATCCTTCACACTTATGATATCCTGGCTGGTGGTTTTAAATCTGTTTTTTTTTTTCCCTAGTACTTATGAACCAATGATATTTTTTAAAATGGTTGTTCAACCACCAACCAGATCATATCATCATGTCGAAATTTGTCCTGATTATTTCCATCACGCCTTGTCCATAAACAGGTGTGATCTAACAATCATAATTATAAGGACTTTTGATATCATGTTGATGAGTGATGATTCTTGTTCGCATTCCCATCGCTCCAGGTCCGTGTCAAACGTCTCGCACAGCGGTGGCGAGTTCGCAGCAGCCGCGCAGATGGCACGAGCCTCTGGTTGCTGCTTGGCACGTGCTTCTGGTACTGCTGGTGCTGCTGGCGGTGCAGGGTTGCAAGGTTTGTTATATAGTACGTTAATTCCTTGGTTCGTTGCTCGGGTTGCTTTGCCGTGTTGCTTTGCCGTGTTGCTTTGCCGTGTTGCTTGGTTGTATTGTTTGTGTTGGTCCGTGAGGGTACCGCTCAACCATCTCATGCAGATGATGGGTCAAGAATCATCTGATGGGATGCTGAACGCTGCCGATTGGAAGTCGATTCGAGCCATCAACTGTTACTGCTCTTGTTGGGAAGTCATGGTTGCCTGCTACTAGACCTTGAATTTCCTAGGATGGGCAATTGCATTTGCACATGCATACCGAATGATATTGGATGCATGCACGTACCAAGCAGTGAACAAGGCGACCTGTGACCAATCATTTGATAGTTATCATTTATAAGGGGGGTTGTTTTGCTGACCAAAAATGACCGGCTTCGTTTTTCGAGCTCAAATAACTAGTGGTTCATGCCTTCTGACCGTAAAGATTTACAATTTGATGTACCAGGCTTCACCAGCACCCAACAGTGTGTAAGCAGCCTGACTCAGTAAAACCTACCGTCAACACATGGGTGAATCGATAAGCCGCCACAATCTGTACCCCTTGCCATCCCAGCAGTTGATGGCTTGTTCTCACAGATCTGCACTATTGGTTGGTTCAAAACAAGCCGTCTAATAGTCAAGTAAGTGGGTTGAAGTAGTTGGTTTCACTGCTGGCCATTTAAAGCAAGCCTGATGGTTGACCTGGTTGTTAGTCACCTCAAGTGCTATTGCTTGGATCCCCAGTCAGGCTCCCACTCTACATCCAACTTGCATACAGGGTGGAAAACTGTGCCTGTGCCTCTATGGCTCGGCCTGTGCCTGGCGACGGGTAACCGAGCTGTGGTGCCCCACCAAGCCGCTAATGATCATTTTACAAATTGGAAACCAGTGGTTTTTGGGGGTACCACTTTTTTGGCACATATGTGTCTTACCACTGAAGTAGAGTGTGTGGCAGCTTAGGTCCTATTATTCTGGGCGATGTGGAGAATGAGGCGGGGACAAGCAGACCAAACACCTGCAGTGACCGGCAATAATCGCAGGCCCTGCCGCAAAGCCCGGGTGGTTCCTGTCTTGGACTTGTGCCATTTGGTGATTGATTCGTCAGTGATTCGGGCTATGTGATACTCAAAGCATAGTGGTTGGAAATCAGTTGTGTGTTGAACTGATGAACTGAAGCTGGATCTTTGTGCCACTGGGTTCGTGGTCAAATCTAGAACCACCAAGGGAACAAGGGAACCACGAACTGGTGAATCAAGTAGCCACCTGGGACCCCCCCTAGCCGTACTGGTGAAGAACTCCCCCCACCTGTTTGAAGTTTGAACCACCAAGCTACCAGGGGGGGTCCCAGGACGATTTTCCCATCACCTGGATTCACCAACTGAGCACCAATAACCACCAGTTGATAAGCTTTCATCTAACCACCATATAGGTCTCAACTAGTAACAGATCACCAGTGTGTTGATAAGCACCAATATAACCACTATATAGCTAGTAGATGCTAGCTATGAGCAGGTTGAGAACCACTAGCTATAGGCAGTTGACAACTGCAGGATATTTCATTGAGTTGATAACCACCTGTTATTTGATAACCACCTGTTAGTTGATCACCACTAGTTTTAACCACCAGCTATCAACAACAAAATCAACCAGCTAGTAGCTTAAAGGTTGATTCATCAGCTGGTTGATCATGTTGTTGATCAACCAGCTACTCATGATGAACCAACTGGTTGATCAACCAGCTAGTAGCTGGTTGAGTAGCTTAGTAACTAGTCGCTTGATCAACCAGCTGCCTCAGCACCTTTTCCACGTTTTTCGAGGACCTTTTCGATCCTTTGGGCGCCTTGGAGGTGACCAAAGAGGAGACCGCTGCGAACTTTGGAGCGGAGGTTGAGAGGAGCTTTCGATGATGATATACGTTTACATTTGTGTAATGATTCTACGTATGTCATTGACTTATTCTTCAGACGTACATACTTATTGATAAATGTGCATATATAGCTGCCTACGTATATGTATATCTGTAAATTTATGTATATATATATACACACGTATGTTTATGGCCAAATGACGGTCGTTATCTCATATGAAGGCAGATTGTTCAGGATGGGGCTTTGTGTTTGATGTCGACTAAGAGCGTTTATCTTGTGGTGGCTCGTGATCAAGGATGACAAATGCATTCGCCTGATGCTACAGAGCAATTGCCGCACAGTTAGCTAATGATTGTTAAGAACCGTTTCATATTAAACCTTTGAGCCATGTGATTGGCAACGGGTATTATTGGTAGCGGTTGAACCACAAGAGGGACACAGGCCAGCTACTCGCCATGCGCCCAATGTTCGAAGGTTGATGCAGATTCCCTCAGGTACACAGGCCCACCCTCCAATCCGCATCACAAGGTTCTTGAGAATTATGAACTCATGTGGTGTCCCTGATCAACCACTATCATCCACCATTCTTAGCATCCATGATGTCCTCTCCCAGGCCTCACCATACATGGTTCATTTCGCCTCTTTTCAACAGGGTATCATAGTCTAATTTCTTGCCACCGTTACCAACAGTTTCGGTGTACCAATGAGAGTAGCATCCCAAAACAATCCCATATCCGGGATCCATGGAGAATACCTGATCCAAGCTCCAACCATGGAGATTTTCCATGACATCTTCCATAAATGTTCATAGCTAAGCTGCTTCCAGCTTTGTCTTTCACCAGGATCCCCTTTGGGTCCGACTGGGTGGCCCTTTTGTGCGACCACCTTCTGGAGGGGTAGACTTTGTGGAGGCAGCGACAGGGGCTGAGCATGGGACTGGGCAGATCATCATCATCATCATCATCATCATCATCATCATCATCATCATCATCATCATCACCATCGACCATCCACCATCCACCATCCACCAACCACCATCCACCATCCACCATCCATCATCCACCATCCATCATCGATGATTATCCATCATTCTGATTGTGCTTACAGCAGTCATCAGGTGGTCGCTGCCCCGGAGGCCTTGAAACACGTCTGCGCCGGCATCACCAAGCCCGGTGCGTGGGCTGAGCATATCCGGGGGACCGTTGTGGTGTTCCGCTGGGGGTTCATCGGCAGATGTTGGGGGACCTGTGCCATTTGTGTCTGTAGACATGGTGGTTTCTCAAGTTGAAGAGGTTTCCCCAAATCATCCAGTTTATCAACCATTGATAGTGATAGAGCATGGACTTTTGGAGGGTCCCCTTTTTGAGAGACACACATATTATATGAGATGCAGCAACACACACACATGTGTATATAATGTACACATGAATGTGTTTGCCTATCATGCTTATCCAACCAGGACTCGTATTATTTTGGGTAGATTGGTTAGCAGTAATCCTTGTCGTTGGCGTGTTTTAATTACCATCATTAATGAATTTTGGGAGAATGCAGGTCAACTTGTTTGGTTGTAACAGCGCAAAGTTGATCTGCAGCCAGAGAACAATGATGCTGTTGTAAGACCAATGCTTGGTGCCTCCTGTGGTTTCACATGGTTTCGCATATTTGGGTGTTTATCGAAATAGGGGAACCCGCAAATCATCCCATATGAATCTTTATTTATGTATAAACCATTTTTGTGGGGGTTCCCTATGGCTTTCTTGCTGTCAACTCCTTGGCAAAGACACGTTTGGGAGACGATGGCGATCTGACAGCTCAGGTACAGGCGCACGGATCGGAGGTTTCTACGTGATCCTGTTGGTGGGCGCTTTCTATTTGGATGAACATGTGATCCTTGGAAATCAACGTGCCACAAATCATAGCATGGCCCAGGCCAAGAAGAGCAGATGAGCGGTCGAAATAAAGCAGATTTGGTTGATTCAGTTGGCAAATTCAGCACATTCCTTGCATGTATATGTGTAGGTGTGTGGTGAGATCATATGAAGATGTAGTTGCTGGTTTTCCCTAATGATTCTTTCGAATGATGGGTTGATTCATGTTGATTCACTAATGTTTTTGGAATGGCGAAAAAACAACCACCAACTGGAGAAAGACAATTGAGCAGCTGGGAGTTTTGACCTCCGCCAACAAGTCATCGACCAATGGATGATATCAGGACCCAGAGCAGGACTGTTTTGGTGAGGAACCAAGGTAGAACGGGTGATATCTTTCCTACCAACGTACTGTACATGGATTCAGTCACATCCGCGGACTAACGTCAACATGGGGCCGTGTCAAGTGCAAAAAACAGAAATCGTTATCAGGCTTAAGCCCCTAGACAGTATGTGGCAGAGAGTTATCATGTAATTACCCACCACTTGGGAATGAAGCTGCTAACTGAGCATTTTGCAACTGCACACATGTAACCAGAAAGAAGGGGCAGCAAATTTTGCCATCCATGGCAATTGTGCACAGCAATTTTGCACCATAGTATCAAATAGTATGAACCTGGGGTGGTTTGCAGGGGATAGCAAGCAGTATTCACTTGTAAAAAGTCATAAACTCATAACAGAAGTTGTGCTTCTGTTACGAACCTAAGGGGCAACGAACACTGTGTTGACGTCCTTCAACGTTGCTTGACAATATCTACTGATGGCGTTTGATGGCGTACTGCTGCCGTGTTGCCAAGTGCTAGCCAGTGGTTGCGCCAGTTTCAGCTGTGGCAACTGCATGGTAGATTGATGTTGTCACGTTGTCCTTTCAGGATCTTGTCCTGAACAAAGCCAGTTGTGCTGAGCTGTTTCCAATCAATAAAGTGGGTTCCCAAGACCTTTGTCCTACTCGTATGAGCAGCATCATTAGCAGTGTCCAATCCGCCCAAAACTGTTGTGGGTTGAAAGATCGGTCGTACTCAGCGCCAACCAGCTTAAGCCTCAAGCGCTTCCAGGTTTGTTTGACATGGCTCATGTGCTCTTGTTTGTGCGGATTGTTTGTCTGTCCATCCATCCATCCATCCATCCATCCATCCATCCATCCATCCATCCATCCATCCATTTTTAGTTTGTTCTATCTATCATGGTCATGGACTGTAGTTGTAGTAAATCCCATGGCTCATCATAGTTGCCCCGGTTTTAGCACCAGTATTCAACCGGTCATAGTGTACCATCTAGCCATGGCTAATCTAGCTATATGGTGGTGTCTCAAAATAGGGGACCCCGAAAATGGATGGTTTACTGCCATAAATGGTTGGCGTTGGATGATTTGGGGGTCCCTCATGTTGAGAAACCACCATATAGCGAATGATTACACTCTGGTAAACTAACATGGCAATGGAAAATCCACCAATTAATGATGGTTTCCCAGGGTTTCTCTTGAACATATGGTGATTTACCATTGCTATGTTAGTTTACCGGAGGGTATACCTATCAGTCAATTGGCTATCTCAACCCCTGCCTGCACAGCCAAGGAACGCTGCGGATTTGCAACAGGCAGCTTGGCGTTGAGTTCCGAGGTTGCTGCCAGTGTTGTTACTGTGATTTTCGTTGTTAAAAGCAGGTTTTGCTGCTAGGTTGTCATTTCTGTCTCTGTTGTTGTCGTTGTTGTTCTTGTTGTTGTTGTTGTTGTTGTTGTTGTTGTTGTTGTTGTTGTTGTTGTTGTTGTTGTTGTTGTTGTTGTTGTTGTTGCTGTTGCTATTGTGCCTTTGTTTTATGCTCGGTTCTTCGAGTGTTGTTGCCGCTCTTGCTACAGTAATTGTTTGCAGTGACCCTATTAGTTCAGCCTATTGGTTAAAACTCATGGTCTCATGTTGTTGTTTGTCATCGATACATTTGTATTGGTGCGATCTTAGCCCTCCGCCTTGCATCGATCTGCAAAACTTGGTTGAAGACTTGGTTGAAGGCATTGTGTGCACTAAAGTTGGGCCTCGTGATTGACCAAGTCATGCTTTGGATACATCCTGATGCATTAGGGCAACCCACTCTTGAGCATCAAAGCTTACCATTTACAAAGATCATTGTTCATTCCAGGTGTTTGGTCGATGCCAAGACTGAGTTTCACCATTCAATGGTGAATTCTAGTGATCAATTTCCATATGTTCAAGCATGAGACGGTTCTCAACCAATATTTCACCATCATGTAGTCAGTTTCAACTTATTTGTCTCCGGATGTCCAAGAAAACAAGAATCAAAATCACCCCCTTATGCAGCTGCTTAGGGCCTATTGCAATCACGTGGCAGATCGCGAATCGAAAACTGGGGTATCGTGACATTACCTGATTGGTTTCACGGATCTTGTTCGTTCAAGGTTTCACCATGCTTTTCAACAGGATAGATCCCTCAACACGGGTGTATTATTGTATGAGAGTTTACTTTGATTTTAAGGTATTCTAAGTGGGATTACCATGCAAACTATTTGTTTTCATTTGCGCCCCTACCTGAGATGATTGGCAGTTTGACAGTTTTCATTCTTTGGGGTGCCCCATGAAACCTCCTGGTGGCCTGACATGAGCTTCCCCACCTTTTGGTTGGTGGACCTGGCAAGTGCGTTTTGACCATTATTCATCATGATCGACCAATCACCAAGCACGTTTCATTTTTTTCCATCGTGCTTTATACGGCTCACAGCCAGAACTTTGAACACAAAATCACCACTCTGCACTATGTTCAAACTGCCACAGAAGATAAGAAAGGCGAAATGATGGGTTCAGTGTGAAATTGCGGTCGTGGGTGTCTTTGCGCCCTTTAGGTGGTGCCTTTGTTGCTGGCAATGAGCACAAGCAACACGAGTCTTGGACCGCCATGGGTTGCGTTACAGATCTCCAGTTGGTATCCCAAGTAATTACCGAGCCTGTTCAATGAGACCAAAGGACACCAGGGCCAGGTAAAGCTCAAATTCATCTGGTTGATAGGGAGCTTGCAGCTGAATGGAAATCCTGTGAACTTCACAAGCAGTGGAACCCCTCTGCAAGACATGACATTGCTCAAGTTCTTTGCCACAAAGATCTGATCTCGATGGATTATATACATAGAGAGATTACATGCGCATGTTGCCTGGGTGTTGGGAGGGAGCGAGGCCAGGAGCCAGGGGTATGCTGGCTGTCTCTCATTGAAGCGGGGAAGGAGGCGATTAATTTGGAGCTCCCCTGAAGGAGCGTAGCCAAATTGGTCGCTATTTTTTTTTGGTGAAAGTCACGTGAAACTGGGACTCGCATTTTTCTTGATGTCACGGTGATGGCTTGCATAGTGCCGAGTGAATTCGTATGCAGACGCATACATGTATATATGATTATATAGCTCATATAGAACTAATTATATAAGATACATGATATGTATATTTGTTTAAAAACATGCATTGTTTTTCGGTGGCCAAATTTCAGGATTGGTAACGCAAAGAAAATGTCACCGAGATCACCCGTTCAGGAACTCCTTGCACTAGCGTCGGACTGGATTTGTGGTTTAGAGCTGGATCTAGGCCTTGTGGCAATTTCGCTTCAGTATCAAGTACTTAGTGGTTTCTCGAAATAGGGGAGCCCCCGAAATGGATGCTTTATGACTATAAATGATCCATAACTAGATGAATTGGGGATACCCCCATTTTCAAAAACCACCAGTTATTAAGCAACCATTGTATCAGCTGGTTGTTAACCATTGATCCACCATTATTACAGTAGCCACTATTGCATGATTCTTAGCCATTAGCCAAATGGATAAGCAGCCTTTAACTATTAAGCATTCAATCCCCTATATACTGTTTTTAGGCATTCATTAATCACTAGAATCAACCATCAGTTGAAGATTATCAGCTTGTGAACATGATTTTGGATCTTCTAACAAATCACCATGGCTATATGCCATCACCACGTGGATTGGTTGATTATTCATTATTCACTGCTGGATCTCCAATTGCCGAAGCAAACTCTCCCCAACTGAGGTTAGTGGCAGCTAGGTAAGGTTAGTAAATTCACTTGTAAACTCACTAGTCAACTCACTTGGAAATTCATTAGTGAGCTTAGTAAGGTTAGTAAATTCACTAGTCAACTCACTACTAAACTCACTAGTCAACTCACCAGTCAACTCACTAGTCAACTCACTAGCGATCTTAGTGAGGTCAGTAAGCTCCCAACTGAGGTTAGTGGCAGCTACCATCGTTTTCCTTCTCACTGCCACGCGTGACGAGCGCCTCTTCCGTGCTGTGAGAGAAGCGGCAGAGACCGTGCAGAAGAAAGGCGCCCGGGGCGCACGCGCATGAAGTGCTGGGTAGAAGAACGAGCCATTTGATGGATGAAGAAGCCCTATAATACGGCTGTTTTATATCCTTTATACCATCAATAGCCTTATAATACTGCTTGTTTATATCGTTTATACATGTTTATACCATCAATAGCCCTACAAACAAGCAGTAGTGACTGTAGAACACCTTGCTGTATACCCTTTATACATTTTTTTTGCAAGGTGGACCCCCCAGTTGTCAGGTGGTTACTAAGCCAGTTGACTGTAGCCCTATAGTTGCTAGGTTTGCTATCACTGTTCTTGGCTTTGTAGTGTAGTGACTAGGATCCCGCACCTTGTATATTGAGTGTAGCAAGACAACTGAGAAATCAAATTGGACGAAGTTGTATGTGGCTAAAGATTTGTTTGTCGGTCTTTTTTCCTAGTTCAGTGTTTTGACAACTTCTGGCATGACCTGGGATGATATGACTTGACATGACGATGACACGACACGAGGATTCAACTATTTCTCACGCAGCTAATCTAGTGTTCTATACCTACAGCCGTTGCTCATTGCATGTAGCAGCAATTTGGTTGCTAAATGATGGTCAGTGTTTGTGATATTGCCTATTATTGCCGGATGTATGTGAATTCTTGCTGCTGACTATATAACAGCTATGATTGTTCTAGTGCCTCATTCTTGCAGGTTATCTTTAGATGATTCAAGTTGTCATTGTTGTTCGTGGTTATAGCTAGTCCTGTACCAGGACGGCTTTGATTCCAGCAAGGCGTGTGGCGGCCATTGCACCTGATCAAACATCAAGTCATTATCAACCGCCAATTATTGATATCCAAGAAATGGTGCGAAAATCCGCAGAAAATTCGTTGAAAGAGGGAAAATCTTCTAGATTTTCCCATCAACCAGTGATGATCATAGTGGATGTTGGTGGTGCCCAGTGGTATATCGCCCAAGCCGCCAGTGGCCAATCCACATAGCACTGCATTTCAGCTGCACTGCTCACTGGCCACTGTTGCACAGGCCGTCCATGCAGGAAGGTGGTCTTGGTCTGTGGCGCTGCTCATGTGTGACCTGGCCCAGTTCATTACAGGCTTTCCCTTGTTCAGCAACCAGCCCAGTGGTGGCGTTTAGGTGGTGGAAAATCCCATTGATGCTTAAGTAGGTGGTGAATTGAATGACATATTTTTCAGAAAAATCCCGATACATTTAGGGATGGTTCAACATGTTTCAACTTTCGTATTGATTTCCCCAATCAATTTAGGGTTGATTGACCTCATGTTTTTCACTAAGGATCGAAACCACCAAGCAGTTCATAACTATGAATGATCCGTATTGTGATTGAGGATGATGACAATCGTCCCAAGTATGATTGATTTTGAAACACCTGTTAATGATGGTTATTAATTTAATGGTTGATGGTTCAACTAATTGCTTGTCAACCATGGTTGAGTCACGATTGTTGGCTTTGATTATATATAAGTGCAGTTCGTGATGGTCAACCATTAAGAACCAATCAATTCAACCACAAATTGCTAAAACGATCAACTGATGGTAAACCATAAATGATGGTCAACCATAAATTAATCACTTAGTTGCTAATGAAATTGTTAAATTGCTAGTTCAACCACTAACTGCTAACTTGTCAACCATAAATCAATCACTGCTAATGATGGGTCACCCATAAACAACGGCAGTGATCGGTGTTGTTCTGCGCTTCCTCCCCCAAGGAACGGCGTCGCACGGCACCTGGCCAAAGCCGAAACGGCCTGAGCTGAGCTGCGAATCTCGGTGGAAGGTGTCCAGTGCCTGCGAGGACATGAACGACAAGTAGCCAACCACTAGTGGTGAGTGGTTGGTCAATGGTTGCTTAGTGGTTGGTTAAAGGTTGGTTGATGGTTGGTTAATGGTTGCTTAGTGGTTGGTTAATGGTTGGTTAGTGGTTGGTTAATGGTTGGTTAATAGAACAGTGGTTAGTTGATAGAACGACAGTGCCTGCTCAACCAAAAAGAACAGTGGTTAGTGGTTGGTTAATGGAACAGTGAAACAAAAGACATCACTGCTTAGTGGTTGCTAATCAGCTAAAACACCATCACAGTGAAACAAAGACATCAGCTGATTTCAGAAACACCAGATTGGAATGATTAATTGATGTCAAAGATTTGAATTTTAGGTTCATGTCAGGATTCATCTCGATATTGTTGGGGGGGGTCGGCATTTCGACCGTTAGGTACTAATACGTACTTGCTATGCGATCAATACTGGGCGGAGCGGAGGAACCATGGATGATCAGTGTCCCTGCGCGAAGTTAAAGGGCCCAGCTACTAAGAAGATGAGCGGATAGGTGGTGCAGTCGGATGACTTTCAGGAAGACCTATGACCCATGTTGTCAAAGGGCTCTGGATGGACACAGGGAAGGGGAGGTTACATGAGCGACTGCCAACATCAGCCCTATGAAGCAGTTTCAGAGTGAGCTCGGCACCCAGTTTGGGGAGTTACACCCCTGAAAACGATCATCCAACCTGCAAGTTTGGGTTGTTTGACGAAAATGATAATGGTTGAAGGTATATGAGAGCCCTAATTTGCAGAGCACTATCGTCAGTGTGTAATATTATGAACCTTTTTTGGGAAGGGGCGGTTATTCAAGGGTCTACGCAAGAAGATGAAGCTTTCGACAATCAGTGTCGGAGGTGTCACTGCAGATGAATTCGATCAGGGGGAACTATAAGGCTGTAAGGGGTAAGAATTTATAGCCAACGGAGTGATTCTTGTCGATGATGCGAAGAGCCACCTTGTGACCCTGCAATTTTTGCTGTGTGGATGCCAAAACTCGTGTTCTGTTTGATTTAGAATGGTGAGGGTTTGAATCCCAAGAGTTGAATACTTCGGACAACAATATCTGGATCATGAGGGCCAAGAGTGATCAGTAGTGCTGGTTAGTAGGGCCATTAGTGACAGCTGATGTGATTGTTTAGCCCCTGCTCAACTATAATTCCAGTAGTGGACCAAGCAAATGATGGTTTGGCAAACAGGAGCCCTGAATATGCAGGGCGCAGGGCGCAGGGAGGTATAATCAACCATTGAGGAATTGAGGATGTAACTTCTGGATGTTGCAGGAGAAGCCCAACCTGAACAGCTAAGTAAGATTAGATAATGGGAAAAGTTTTGAATGCAAGGAACATATATTTTGATCTTGCAAAAATGCACAGACTGAGAAGCTTTACTGTAATTGCCTCCGACTACTCTTATCAAAAAGAGCAAGGTCTTGTCAGGATTATTGAGTGTGCTAGTGGACATTTTAGGGTGGCATTGGACGCCCACATCATTGGTTTCCACTTGGTACTTGATCCAGAAATCCACGTATGGCTGAGTGCGTTGTGAATGGGCTGCAAAACTGCAGAACCACGCAACGTGCAGCGCAGCCAGGATTTGTAATCCAATGAATTCTTTAGAAAAAATGTGCAGCGGTGAGTTTAACCAGTTTTTTTTGCGAGCATTTTCCCACTTGTCGTCTTTTATAGCTTAGTGTTGGAGTCCCCGTCAGCCACGCTCACCGCTGCTCCAAAGGCAAGTGCTTGAAAAACTGCACTCAATGGCCTTACTATCTCCTCGTGTGGGTGCAATGGCTCGAGACAGAGCCATCAAATTGGTGTTGTGCATAGATATCCGGTGTCTTTCCTGTGCGAGTGCAACTTGGTCACTATTGCTTTCCAAGTGTGTTTTCAAACTTTGTCACGGGAAAGGCAACAAGAGCCAGGGTTGCAAGCGAGCCCTTGCGAGACACCAAATCGGACAGGAAAACCTGGGCATTGGATACCAGTCGGCGGATTGCACAAGATCGAACACATACTGCCCCCTCTTCCCCCCAAAAAAAGATCAAAGAAGGGTCTTCCAAACAAACACCGCTTTAGCATCTCTAGCAGTTCACCTGCCATTAACCCCTTCGTTTTGAGCTTTCCAGGCTCCATACAGTTTGCAGATGGCTGTGGGTCAGTCCGTTCAGCGTGGCAATAAATGAGCAGAATAGATACCAAGCTGCTGTGATGTTCATTCGTGAAAGGTATCTTTGCTGCCTTGGCTCATGGACAGGTCGCTCCACGCTGGTCAACATGTTCCTGTTTCGATGGTGCGAGGAACCTCCAATGATCGAATTCATGGTGATTAGTACTTACAATGCACAATTGTTTTGGTCGTGCCCATCACTTCTGGATTACCCCAAACGTTTTGATTTTCGGATTCTCCCAAGGTTCCGTTCAATCTAAATCGTCGTTTCTATTCTGAGAAGATGACAACCAAAGTTGCATGATCGCATGGGATGCCCAGTTAGAGTTCCGGAGTCAACATCACCCAAAGGATCATAGATGAGCAGCTGCTCCTGTTGTGTGTTTCAACTACCTACTTGGTCACTTGACCCATAGGGTATGTACCACCCAAGCTCGTTGCGGCCCACATCCCTCAAGGAGCACCCAGGGGGCTTTCCGGGGCTCACCGCTGCGAGGTCAAGAGCGAAATTTGGGCAGCTTCCCTGCCAAGCTCCATACCGACATGAGGTGATTGGATCCGGTTGATCAGAAAGGGCTGTTGATGGCTGTTAGTGATGGTTCATGGAGTCACGGGTGATCAATATAAACCACCAAGCAGTAGTTGTTGAAGCATCTTAGTGATCAAGAAGGGCTGTTGATGGTGAATGGAGTCACTGCTGGTGGTTTCACACATTTTGTAAAGAGAATTATGGTGGTTAATGGGGGATAACAACCAGCATGAATCTGGTTAAACAACTACTGGTTGGTGCCCTAGTGATTAGCAGCAAGGTGTTGGTTGACCAATATTTTTCACAGGGGTGATTCAACCACCAACCAGGTCAATAGTGATGTGTTCAAATCTTTATGGTGATATTCCTGGTTAATAATGGTTAGTACTGGCTAGCACGGGTAAGTAAAGGTTAATCTACCTGGCCAATCATGATGGTTAGTAATGGTTAGTATTGGCAATCCGCCACTTTTGTCAGTCAGACCTTGCTGAGACTGTGACAGCAACTTCTGTGGTCATCAGCCACTGGCTGGCTTGCTCCGAATGAGAATTTCAGTCCTATCGGAGACTCCAAATGGCTTCGTTTCGCGTCATCAGCCACTGGCTGGCTTGCTCCGAATGAGAATTTCAGTCCTATCGGAGACTCCAAATGGCTTCGTTTCGCAAGCACCAAATGGTGCGCTGCTTGTGGTTTCCACAATAATGTCAAGTCAGGATTAATAAATCCCCCCTAGTTAATCAACCCCCTCCTCATCCCCAGACCCTGGTCCATACTAAAGTTAATTACATGATATTACATGCTGATTGACCTTGTGGGGGGGGAGGTATTCATCCGGGGTTGCTATTGTTCAGTTCCGGTTTTAGCATATGTACAGACCATAAATTATGCGTGTGCAAGCTCCGAGCCCCCTTAAAATCTTGTAGCTGGGATGACGCGCAGCCGTGGGTCCAGAAAGATCAGCCATGGCTTCAGATCCGCAACAACCATGGGCTGCCCCGGTCGTGACCAAAGCATTGGGGTGACAACAAATACAAACTTGTACCAAGTCACAGTCACACATCATGTCTTGTACTCATTTTCGTAAAATATGTTGACCAGGGGCCATCAAGTCTTCTTGTTCAAAAATGAACAGCTTGCTTGCAAATTGCTTAAGCTTCATCCTGCTGACCCGTGGCGCTAGACCCTTCGGGGACAAGAAATCCAACCTACCACCTCACCCCGTGCAAAGCCAACAAACCAAGCATGGTTTCATCATTGGGCGCATTGAAACAACTCCCCCCCCTATTATGCTGGCTGGTGGTTCTGACCTTTGAGCCGGGAGAGATTTGCAGCTACCAGGAGTGGTGTAGCCAAATGGTAGTGATGGTTGATCCACCTTTTTTCTGGCGCGCTGTATCATGGCTTCACTCTCCTATAGGGAACTGGACCCCAAGTTCTGATCAATTGTATTGTTAAAGAAATGGCAATTATGAACCTCTTCATTCTTGCAAACTTTCCTGTACTTCCAACAACTTACAAATCACAATCATCCATAGTCGACCAATCCTTTGAATGGATCAACAATAGCTTGTTAAGTCATGACTGACTTGTAGATGGATCATGCAACCAATCATATCCAGTAAATGAATCAAAAACTAGCTTGTCAAATTGTGAAACCAATAGTATCCATTAAACGCATTGGAGAAACATCATTTCAAAAAAAATGTCTATGAATTGTCCATTATTCCAGCTGTTAAACCAATAATATCCATTAAATGTGTTGTGTTGGTGAACTTATCCCCCATGAAATTGGTAGGTTAAGTGCTTGACCCATCGCCATATTCTCAGCGGCCCATTTCTTCTGAGCCATCCAGGCACGTGGTGGAAATGCTGCGACGCCGGAAGCGGCCCCGGTTTTCGGGAGCTGCGCGCTGCCTAACGTCAAAGCACAAGGGTGGCCACTGATGTGTGGGAGCGGTGGTTGTGAATGGGGTACTGCTTGGTGGTTTAGGAAAGAGGGTATTGATCACTACTGCTTGGTGTACTGCTTGGTGGTTGTGAATGGTGTACTGCTTGATCACTACTGCTTGTGAAATGTTGGTTTCAGAGGATTGTAGTGATCAATATATACCACCAAGCAGTAGTTGTTGAAGCATCTTAGTGATCGAACAGGGCTGTTGATGGTGAATGGAGTCACTGGTTGGTGGTTTCAAACATTTTGTGAAGGGGATTGTGGTGCTTAATGGGGGATAATGACCAACATGAATATGGTTAAACAGCTACTGGTTGGTGGTTTTATTGACATTTGTTATTTTCCTTAGTGATTGGCAGCAAATGGTTGGTTCACTCATATCTTTTATTGGGGTTGAAACAACCAACCAGTTTATGGTTGATGTTGGGGGCTGGATCTTTCATGACAACCAATACTGCTTGATATATTAACCTGTTCCAGTTATTAGCTGACTATAAACTTGCCAATTAGCTGACATGAATCATTTCTAGTTGATTATCATTACTAGTTGATTACTAGCCATCAGTTGATCTTTGAGCATGATTAGCCACTTGATATTACTCGTTGATTATCAACCAGTACTAGTATATTAATGGCCATATTACCAGTCAATAAATATATATTAATGGCTAATATAGTGACTAAGCTTATCATAGCCATTGGCCAGTATAGTCACTACAAAAGCCACTAATAACTATATTGGCCATTGGCCATATTACTAATATTAATGGCCATGAATATCTATTAGTGGCTTATTGGCCAGTTCAATCGCCACCGGAGATGACCATTGACTCGTCGGCTCCCAGGAGAACGCCTGGCCTTGCTGGAAGAAAGCATCGCTGGTTCCCCCTATAGGCGGGGGGGGGGCACCCCGCCGCGGAACACGCGACCAGGTGGATGGATCGAGATGCTGTGGATGGTGGTTTCTTGAGCCAGGACTTGAGGACCCCAGTTAGTTATGGATGGTTTATTACGAAGAATGATGTTTGAAGCTGGATGAGAACTGGGGTGCCCCTAATTTCAGAAACACCCATATGGATGGTATCCATTGACTTATCGCTGTTGGAAATTCCATGGATAGCTGCGTAATTTGTTTGTACATCTTACATTCCAGCCTTTCCCAGTGGATGGCTGTCTTTTCCCACTTCTCCCAAAGAATGTCGACAGGGATACTGGCGCTTGACAGAACTACAGAACCACTCAATACTAATGGGTACTTGCCCTCACCAGTTATTAGATGATGTTGGTTTTAACCAGTTTGAGTTTAAGAAACCTCCTAAATACACAAGTTCAGCTTTTCCAACATCAGTGGAGGTTCAATACCGACGTCCATGAAAAACCGTTGGAACTGTCAGCAGTGGTTGCTGTACCCACTAGCCACCAGTGGATATGCCAGGGATTGTGAAGCTGATAGCTGAGATATGCTCAGACGAGCATCATTACCATTTAATCCAATTCGAGTACTTGAGACATTAGTATAGCTATAACTATAATGGTAAGTTATCAGCTATGGTAATGATGCTCCAATTCGAGACAATAGATGGGTATAAGTTATAATCCTTCATTTACCATAGCTGAGAGATGGAGTTACTGTATCACAATTATTAACATGTGTAACCGTTCATTTCAACCGTAAACCATACAGTCATGACTTATATCACTTTTCAATATAACCAAGTGGATAGATGGCTAAATAGCAGTTAGAGCCACCATATTCATCATAGCCACCTCATTGTCCATCATAGCCATAACCCCCTTATTGTAACCCTGCTGTTCTCCCCCTTTTTAGCCATAGCCACCTTTTTATAACCCTGGTCAGCAGCTACACCTGGCGAATCGCCCATCGCCCTGGCAGGTCCTTGGAAGAGCTGAGACAGCAGATCGAGGAGCGGCCCTGGGAGCTGCGGCGGCTTTCGACGAAACAGTGGTGCTACGTGTCGTGGTGAAATGGATTTAACAAATGATAACGGTTTATTCATTGATGATTATAATGGTTAACAACTTGTTTATAAGCCATGCATTGAACAAATTGTTGGTTTATTTAAACCATGGTTTCCATAATTTAATCGGTTAGATAAACCATGGATTTAGCAAATTAACAACTGATGTGCGTTATAGCCATACTGAGAATCGTTACAATCAGCTAGCCAATCAATGGCTTATTATGACCAATGATCCTATGATTCAAGAAATTAGTGGCTATAGTAAACTTTAACTCATGGTTTATTCAACCTATGGTTTGACCAAAAAAGTGGTTTAACAAATGAGATGGTTTAAAACATAGAGCTATTGGTTAAAATAAACTTAGTTGGGTTTTACTTATGAGATTATTGGTCATAATGAATGGTTTGGAATGTCAACAGGAAATATGATATAAATGCAACTAGTTATACTGTTTTTAATGTCCAAATGGTTTTCGATGAGTTGGTTAAATGGGCTTGACTTGGTCACAATGAATGGTTTATAATGTCAACAAATGGTGATTGGCTATAATGAACTTAGTTGGACTGTGCCAATCTACCATGTCCAATAACTAGCTATGGTGGAATGTGAAACCATGGCTATTAGGGTTGAAGCGTTGGGTTCAAATCATAAACCCCCATGGTTGGAATCAATTCCATTTTACACAGATGGCTTTGTCCATCAATGGTTGAATGGTGGCAGCCACCATCGGACAATAACTACCAGTCACGCTTTTAGATAACCGGTATAATGGTTCCTCAAAATCGGGAACCCCGAAAATGGCTAGTTTACTACTAAGAATGGTGAACAAAAGATTATAACTGGGGATCCCCCATATGTTGGGCAATTGCCATTCATAATGGCAAAGTAAACAGCTGGATGTTTTTGTAGCTACCACATGGTATTTGGTACTGCCATTTATGGACAAACCATGACAAAACGATATTTAGGATTCAAGGACAAGGACTAGTACTGTAAAAAAAATGATTCCCATTGATGAAGCGTAGCATCAATGATCATGAACTTGGTTTGTTAATCAATCACTATTGGTTTCAACTATTTGATATCTAGCTGCATGAACAGACCCACTAAAACCCAGCTAGTGGTAGTCGTTGCTGAATAATCATGGAATGTATCAGTTACCCATGGATAAGAATTAATTGACAGTCAACGCCAATGTGTTCAATCAGCATTGACAACAACAGCGTAACAACATTACTAGTATCCTAGTTCATTGAATCAATATTGTTGTTTTGAACTCTTATTCATTTATATAGCAGCTGATTATATCAGTTGATACTATCAGTATCACTACTAGTCGAGTCATATCACAACACTTAGTTGATACTATCAGTCCATAATACTATCAGTTGAGTATCACTATCAGTTGAGTATCACTACCAGTTGATATATAACTATCAGTTGATACTACTGTCAGTTGATACTACCACCACTATCAGTTGATACTACTACAAACCGATCATACTATCAGTCGATAATACCATCAGTACATTGATACTATCACTTCATACGTGATTTTGATCGTACTCTCAGTTAATACCAAGTCAGTTCATATAATACTATCAGTTGATTGATCATATTTGCTTTACAACTACTATCAGTTAATACTATAGTTAACTAATAGTATCCTGGATCATCCTTGATATCAACTTGATCATCCTTGATCACCTATGAATTGAACATACCATCAGCTGAAGCAGCTATTTGGGTGTTTCTCAAAATAGGGGATCCCCCAAATCATCCAACATTAGTCATTTATAGCAATAAACCAACCATAGCTTTTGGGGGTCCCCTATTTTGAGAAACACCCATCTAGTAGTCGTTTATCCAAAACTGTTGATGATGGTCCCTAATTCTGAACTATTCTTAATTAACCCCTATCCGTTCATACTTGATATTTGACCATACTCAGTTGAACCAGCTTTTTACTGACACTTATATTAAAACCATTTTTTTTAACTGATAGTTAGTTCAGCTTTTTGATCAACTTATATTAAAACTATAGTTATTAACTAACCAAAATTAAAAATATGTTTAATGACACTTATATTCATACTCAGTTGGCTGGTTATTAACTAACCAAGTCATACTAACAGTTGAACCAGCCATTTCTAATGATCCCCGTGGCCCGTTTCGGGCTTGCGCCGTTCCCCGGGGTTTCTCCAGCCCCCAGGCCTGGCGGGACGAGGATCGCGCCAACTTCGATGCGGACCGTGCCTTGGCGCCGTGGCGGACCGTGGCGGACCGAGGTCGTGCCACACGCGAAGCTGCGGTGGTGGGCTTTCTCAAGCCATGGGCTGGCCGGAAAAAACACATGTTTCATGGCTTATGAAAGATTATTTCAACCATTTTAGTAGAATTTATTGAAGATTATATTAAGCATTTGGTTATGAAGCATTATTCAATAGTTGGCTGATTAACCAGCTTATTAACCATTAGTAAACCAACCATGAATGGTTAATAAGCTGGTTAGCATGCTGGTGAAGCCATCGTTGTTTTTTTCATGTTTGTTGCCTGTAAATGGTTAAGCTGGATGATAATTGAGGGTACCCCTATGACTTGAGAAACTTTCAAGTTGGTTGTCATCTTGGCTGAAATATAGGAAAGTAACAGCGCATAGCCATGATGTTAACACTAGTTCGAGTAGCTTGTTAGAGTTTGTTGATTTTAGCTAGTAGTACCAATTTTGCTTAGATTTGGAATAATAGCTAATATGAGCCTACCTTTGGTAGGTACCAGCACGGCTACTAGGTCATATTAGCTATACAAAAACAGCCATGGTGTCAACACTAGTTCGACTAGCTTGTCGGATTTTGTCTGTCAAGCTGAGCCGAATTGTATCATGAAGATAGTCAGATAAATGGCGATTAGAGAATCCTACGCCCGCAGCTCTAGCTCTAAGAGCTAAGCAGATGGATAATGTTAATGAGAAATCCTAAGTAATTGATGCTCAACATGTGACTGCCGTACGATAATTCTCATGTCATAGACATCATCCTCACCATCCCGTATATGATATGATACAAATGGTTGTTGATACCTAGAGGTTTGATCATAGTGCAATAGAAACAAAGAACATAAGGATATACCTTGATAGAAAAGCACTTGATGTGTCTCTTACACTTCATATGTGTCATCAACATACCAGAATCTGTACATCCACACACCATCAACACATATCAACACCAGGAACGACGCCAACACAACTCACAAGACAACCTCCAACAACCAGCAACCGACGCTGAGGCTACTACGATTCCGGCCGCACCGTGGGCTACACGGAGCACAACCGTGGCTCGCAGGAGCGTCAGCTTCGTGAATCTGGCAACGCTGAGGAACTGCTGATGAGCTTAATGTTGGCAATTATCTGGCAACATACATTGGAAGACAGATAGTGATAGTAGATGATTTTGGCTTCTTGGTGCTGGTCAGGGGTGTTTCTTTTTTGACATATTATAATTTCTTTGTGCACTAACTGTTGTGATTGCTTATGGATAATATTGGATAATCATCGTTCACCGCGGCAGGTGCATGTTTTTTTTCATTGATTGACCCACACCATTGGGTTCTTCGTGACCTCGTGCTTCCAAAAGACGTCAAAAGCAAAGCACAATCGGATCATGCGACCTCTTGAAGCGTTATCCCCTTTCACTGCTGCTAGAGAGTCACCGGCTGGCAATAACCAAATGGCTGTGGGTCAACACCCTCTACCTTTGTTGAACATCCCATAGATGACCACACTAGTCCAACCGTCGGGATGCTCATCCATCCATAAACTTGCGATTATTAGTAATGACCCATCCCCTTATGGATCTTTCTCAAGCCACAGGGAACCCCCCCACTTATCATCCCAGAATAATCATTTATAGTCTATAGTACTAAACCAGCCATTTTTGAGGCGTTCCCAATGTGAAGAACCCCCCCATAAAACGCAAAACATTTGAAATTCAAATGGCTTGCAGTATTGGCAATTGCCCATCCCCAGCCATGGGTTTCAGCAGTCGTCTCCCCGGTGGACCACCAACGCTTGTTGCTCACCAGACACCCAGGAGACCTTGACTCGACGAACGCTTCAGCTCTCATCTGTGGCCACCGATGCTCCGCAGGACCGCGTTGTGGATGAGGGCGGTTGGTTGTGGTGGGTTGTGTTAGCTCGTGTGGTTGTGGTTGTGGTTGTGGTTGTGGTTGTGGCTGTTGTTGTTGTTGTTGTTGTTGTTGTTGCTGTTGCTGTTGCTGTCGTTGTTGTTGTTGTTGTTGTTGTTGTTGTTGTTGTTGCTGTTGCTGTCGTTGTTGTTGTTGTTGTTGTTGTTGTTGTTGCTGCTGTTGCTGTTGCTGTCGGTGTTGTTGTTGTTGTGGTTGTTGTTGTTGTTGT
>VSDK01017696.1:958573-1019969 GCA_009767595.1 Symbiodinium kawagutii | reverse complement strand
CGGAAGAGCTACGCCCTTGAACGAGGCTTAAATCTTGGCTGGTTGGTGGGTTCAAACATTTTCCCTCCAGCCTTAACGTTCGCCCCACCAGATAAAGCGCCACTGCAATGGAGCATGTTGTACAAGGTCGAGATGGCTTGGACAAGATGCGAAAACACTGGCTATACGCAGTGATTTATGGTTTGGGGTTTTAGGGTTTTGGTTTTAGGGTTTTAGGGTTTTAGGGTTTTGGTTTTAGGGTTTTAGGGTTTTGGTTTTAGGGTTTCAGGGTTTGAGGTTTAGGGTTTGATAACTCAGAAGTCAAAAAGCAATGGCCCTGCGCAGGAATTTGAGCGTTGGGAAATGTTCTCAAACCCATGCGGGGCAAACCCTAAGGCTCGGGCGAACATGTTTTATTGACCATCTATATATTGGGGGATAACAAACAATGACTGGTTGGTGATTTTAAACATTTTTTATTTCCCCCAGTTATCATTAACAATTGGTTAATAATGGTTAATACTGAGGGATAAGCAACAATAACCTGGTTAAACAGCTAGTGGTTGGTGGTTTGATTGACATTTTTTATTTCCCACAGTTATCATTATTGCAAGTGAGCACAAGCCTTGACTTTCTGCTGTGGAATGTCAAACAAAAATGCAGAAATCATTAACAATTGGTTGGTTGACTAATATTTTTCATTCGGGTGGTTCAACCACCAAGCAGTTTTCAACATGTCTGTGGATGATGGCTTCCACTTGTCCAGCATATTTTTGGGAGGGGGCAACCAACCAACCAATATCAACCAGTTGGCGCAGACGATCCATCATCCGTTCACCTCGCAGACGGCTATGTCAGGTAGTGGGACCGGATGGAGCGACCCTGCACCTTGTGGACCCCTTTTCGTGAGGTACATCGAATTTAGGTGTGCCTTGCAGCAATCACATATTTCTCAACATTGGCAAAAGCAGCCATTCCAGGCAAGTTTTTGCAAGCTATATAAAACAACAAAATAACAACAAAATCTTCTAAAACTAATGGATAAATTATGAAAAAGAAACTGAATATCAAGCTATGTAATTTAGCAACCGAAATGAGATTGACAAATATAACAGCAATTCAACAACAGCTTAAACAACCTAGATGAGCAAACGCCACCACCACCACCACCACCACCACCAACAACAACAACAACAACAACAACAAGAAGAAGTCCTCAGCTGCCACCTCTCACGGCCACACAGGGCTGCCGGAACGGTCCCCTGGCGGGTGAACGACTGCGGGCGGATTTGGCGCAGCCGTTGCCCTTCAGAAGCTTGGGACCTGCTGGGGAAACCGAACACAGGTGACGTTGGGAGTGGTTGACTGATGGGAAGACATGGCTATGGGCTATGGGTCAATATTACGCAACAATAATGGAGGATGATCACCAACCATTTTTATGGGGAAAACAATGGTTCCTGGTGGGGCAACCAGGGGTACAGGGTTTTGACCCATGGCCACATGAATCATTGGTGGTTGACCACGTGGTTAGTACTTAGTGGTCAGTTTTTGCCATTGTAACGGTTTCGTGGTGGTGATCCGTGGTTAAAATAGTGTTACTTACCACTATATGAACATGAGGAAATATTAAGCAGCAAAGAAAGGGGATACCCAATCAACCACGATTACTTGAAAGTCACCTCCAAGGGGACTAGCTTGACTAAGTTGGGCTGGTAGCAACGCAATTGTTTGTGAACAATAATGATTGTGTTGCTTCAGTTTTGAATGCAAATGCAAGGAGAGTAAGGTGATAAACAGAACATTGGCGGTAAACAGGCTGAGTCCGCTTAACATGACAGGATGGATGTGAGAAATGGCAGGACTGTTTGCATGGTTGCGCAACTTCGACTTGCATCACAAGATGTGAGCCATTTGACACGTCCCTGCGTCGGGTATTTTTGCTGTATCTATCAACAAAATGTGCTGCACCAAAGATAAGCAACTGAAACAGATAAGACTGAAGAGATGCCAGAAACATTTGAACATCAGTTTTGACGCGTGCTTTCTAGACCGGGCCTCACCACTTTATCGCATCCATCCACAGCCATACTCAGCAACAATGACAGCAACATCAGCAATATTTGAAACAGAGACACATGTACTACAAGCAAGTAGGTCACCCTTAGATCCCAAACAAAAATGCATCAATGAGTTTGTTTGATCGCTGACCTCAAGTAGGAGGTGTTTTTGTCAATGATGAACTGCCCAAGACTCTATGGATTTCCTTGAGCTGAGGAGATGGAGTCTTTGACCTTTGCTACAGTGTGACTCATCTTCGATGGATTGCAATTTTTGGGGGTTCCCAGTTTCGAGAAACCACCAGATGGGATAGCAAACAATTCAGTCAGGAACCAGATGGGTGTGCACAAACTTTTCTGAGCTAAGCACATGAGAGTTTGGGAGATCTCCAGCATCAACCAGGAGGTAACCAGGAGCCAGTCACATGGGAGTTCCCAATGCTGAACGATATAAATTCTGGTACAACCACTTGCCACCGGTTGGAAAGTCAAAAACTATACGTTCTTGATGATTGTCACTTCATCGACTCCAGACTCTTGAAGATTGCCATCGTCACTGAGAAGACTTTTGCACAAGCCACGATCTTTGCAAAGTTGAAGCAATGTTGGTGGTTTTCAGCAGAATTCATTGTCCCTAAAATTTTGAATGTTGAACTCACCAACCAGTGGTCCATTCTTCCAGATATTTGAAATGGTAATCATGTCCACACATTGGTTCCCTTAATTACACTTGGAATGGTCGGTTGGTTGGTGTTCCCTTATCTTTGGAATGGTGGTTGAGATCACCATCTTCCACGACCTGTTGGTCAACTGGGTTGGTGACCAGGTTGTCGACTGGTTGTGCCACTGGTTTTCACGCAGGTTTCAGCTGTTCATTACCTGGCCTCCGATTCTTCGACCCACAGCGCGGAGCAGCGAATCAGTCAGTTGACGCGCAGCTTGCACCGGGTGACACGGGCATCAGCACGGCCGTGTACTTTGCAAGCTTATTTGAGCCATGTCCGGAAGTGATGGGGTCACAATGGGGTGCTTGGGGTGCTTGAGTTGGTTGGGTTGGGAGGGTCGGTTGGGTTTGGAGGTTTGGGAGGGTTGGTTCGGTCGGCTGGATTGTGGTTTGTGATCAAACTCCAATTCAACAACAGCATGAGTCAATGAGAAATGCTGTTGTTTCCCCAAACTGCCAAATGGGGATGTGATCCTACCTAATGTTGTTCAGACAGAATCCGTCGCCTCAGGTACGTCAAGCTGAGATTTCAGCAAGAATTCTTGAGGTGGCACATTTAATGGTTGCTGGTTGATAAACAATTATCATCCATCAATCAACCATTCATCGATCATTCACCAATTACTGATCAGCCATTAACCCACCATTGGCCCGCATTACCAGCATTGAAACCTCCTTGGGCAACGCTGGTGGTACCACGGACCATCCTCTGTCACGCTCGATCAAGGACCAGAGAATCCGATGGGGCAAAGACGTTTCGGCAAGTTGCCCTTCGTGACGGATGGGACATTTGTGAACTCGTGGTAGCTTGGTATTTTCTGAGTTCGCGGCAGTCAACAAACTTATTTCTGTTTGCGGGTAAGGAAGAATACTTATGAGCCAGTCCACATGTAAGCGTGCATGCATGTGCGTAGACATATACTTTACTTATATACGAAATCAAGTTTGTATGTATACATACATGCACGTTTCTTGCAGAACTATTTGCAACCAGCGTGGGAATCGATATTTCCGATGCAAGTCCAAGTGGCATTCACTTTACAAAATCGATAACCACCACAGGAAAAATGCGAATTATAGCCGCTACAGTATCATTATCTTTTTTGGGGTTGCTCAATCCCTTTATTGAGATACCTACAGAGAAATGAGTTTCAGATTCTGAATTATTTGGCTCCATGAGTATGCAAGGTCGATGAAATGTGCCCTAGAAGCTAACTGCGGGCGTTTTCCCAACGACGTCAGAACATGGGCACTGGGGACCGCAGGTCTTGAGCAAAGTTCTGTAATTATGGTTGAACGTATGTAGATCTGGCACGAGAACATCTATCATCATTCAATTTGCAAGTCGTACGTATGCAGGTTTCAAAGTAGGATGCTTGTTCAGATTGAACCCCTTTGTTGCGTCATCAATAGATTGTCAAGCTTCAGCACTGTAAATGGTACGGATGTCACTGAACAATACCACGCCAAATAATCGAAACATGAAAGGCTATATCGCGCAGCAAAACCGCCTGAAACCATTGGAAAACTTTCAGTCATTGATCAAACCAATACCAACCACACATCACTCTGTATGAATCATAACACCATTGATCCCTCATATCCAAGCAATTACCAACACCAACTCAACACTCTTCACCATTTTTGAAGTAGGCGTGGTGTTGGCTTTAGTTCCAAGCTCGTTTTCCAGCTGCCCATGACTAAGGTAGACCAGTCCCATGGGAAAGCAGAACGTTACTGGGCTGCATTCACAAGCTTTAAACATGATCCAGCTTGGTTTGCATATGATTCTGGCTTTGTGTTATTTGCCCCAGGTATTGACGATCGAAGTTGCTTGAACATATTATAATATCTAGGGCTGGATCATGACCCTTTGGGATGGTTGTGCAGGGGTTGCTGTAGCGCAGGACCATGGCATGTGTTGCGGGGCGAAGGGTACAACAAAGATTGGTGTTCAGTTGGTAAACAAACAGTTCTTGGTTGACCTGGTTAATGCTGGTTGATGGTTATGATCACTTGGCTGTGGGTTTCTTGATAATGTGTGAGAGACTCCTTGAGGCATTAATGGTTGATAAAGCTCTGATTCCTAAACTGTCATCAATGAGGTGGCTGTGATGCTGAAGCATGGCTATGTAACGGCTATTCATCAGAAAGCATGATTTTAGTAGTGACTTTTGGTGCTGCAGTAATGGCATTGAACAACTAAATTGCAGGAATGCGCTTGCCAATGATCAACCAGCCCTTTGTTACTAAGCGTGCTATTTCTGAGTGCTATTCACCATCAACCAATCATCAACCAACCATCAACCAACCATCAACCAACCATCAAACAACCATCAACCAACCATCAAAAGCCGCTAAAAGACCATCAAAAACCACTAAAACCCCTCAACAAACCAGCAAGAACCATCAACAAACCAGCAAAAACAATCAAACAACCACTGAAACAACATCAACCAACCATCAACCAACCATCAAAACCCACTGAAATACCATCAACCAACCATCAAACATCATCAAAAACCACCAAAATACCATCAACCAACTACAACCAACCATCAAAAACCACCAAAAAACCATCAACCAACCATCAAAACCACTAAAAAACCATCAGCCAACCATCAAAATCCCGGTTTCGGAGGCGATTTCCTCTACCTTTGCCGCGCTTCCCCGGGTCGGACCCGTCCCCAACGCTGCGCTTTGTACCGGCACGCGGACGCCACGTGCGCGCTGGCGCTGGAGAGCTGGGCGTCCGAAAAGCCGTGGCCGGTGCCGTGGCTGATGGTTGGTGGAAGCGGTGCTCGTGAAGGTTGGTGGTTTTAAGGTGGTTAATGGCTACCCAGGATGAATAAACCCCTGGTTGATTAATAAGGGGTATCACCTAAAAGCCTTGGTTTTCCATTAAAATGGAAGCCCCCTAGTTAATCAACCAGGGGTTTATTAATCCTGGGTAGCCATTAACCAACAACCAATGGTTAACAATCATTGTTCATAATGTTTAACTAATCAGGGGTTAACCGTTGTTGGTTTACCAGAGGTTGATAGTGGTTCACAATGGTTCATAATGATTAACAATGGTTAATAATAATGGTTAACAGTACTGGTTCATAATGGTTGACAATCAGAGTCCCTGATGTAGGTTCATGATGGTTAACAATGGTTAATACTTAGTAGCCAACAATAATAAACAAGCAAAATGATGGTGAGAGTGTTATTGAAGTGCTTCTTATTGTTTAGAAAAAGGTGGTACTAAGCAACAACAAAAAAAGCAAAAGCTACAGGTTATCATGACCAAATTAACAATCTGTTGATCATGAAGCTGTTGATGTTTATTAGTTTATTGTGAAGTTGTATGTTTATTAACAACTTGTTGGTTGACCACCGCACAGATTTTTCATGACAGGTTGGTGAAAAACCACCAGTTGTTGAAGGGCGAGTGGTGAGTTGGGTTGATCATGCTTAGAATGATGTTCGCAGAAGTGTCAGTTTGTAGCGTTTGATTGAGATGGTCAATAATGCCATACGTAGTACTTAGTTGATAAATCATGACCAGCCACAATTTATTTAGTGGATATAGTGATGCTTTTTGATATTCACTTGCGGTGAGTAGTGGTTTGTAATTGTTCATTGAGTGACTTTGTCACTAGTCATTCATGAATGCAATAGGGCTACAATCGTTGACAACGGGGGTATGGCATAGGAACGGAAGATGGATATAACATGATGGTTAGAATGAGTGTTGTTTGACCGATATGGTATGATGGGTTTTGATGGTTAGTAGTTGTTATCTGACAGCGGTTGATTGTATTGAGATGCATTGAGCAGCAGTGCTTTAAACAATGTAAATGTAATGACTAATCTGGTCAATGGCTATGGATCCTGGTTCGATCGCAATGGCTCGTCACGATCAAGGAAGTGAGTCATCTATGTATGATGGTAAGTGTGGTGGTTTGTTCTGGTGGATGGCGGTTGGTTAGCGGCTGACAATGATTAGTTGTCGTTGTGTAGCCGGTGGGAACCAAGTAGCCACAGGTGCATGACCAATGGGGATGCAACCAACTTGTAATGAGGATCTTAATTGAGGGAGGAGAGACAATTTTAATGGGAAACCAGTTGGCTTTTGGGGCATAACCCCTCTTTATCAACCAGGGGTTTATGAATTCAGGGTTTGCACTATCAAGAATTAGCTTTGACTGAGGAACAATACAGTGGAATTTGGGTGGGCTGACCAAGAATGATGAGGCCAAGGAACCAATATATATATATATGTGTATATAAATCCTGAAAGCTGCGGTGCTTTCCCCATCCAAGGTCCGTTTGGATGGCGCGCACCGTGCATGGCTGGTGAGGGAGCATGATCGCTATGCCAGACGTTTGCTGCGCTTGCAAAAGCGCTGCTTGGTTGGTGACGTATTGATGCTTTATGGATTGGTGGTGCTTAAACTAACGTGGTTTAGTGGCTTGTAATGGTGATAGAAAAGTCTTTGATGGTATGCGATGGCATAAAATTCAGAGTATGACCAGTGTTTCATCCTCAATGACCATTAACTAACCAACTATCAGCTTGCCATTGGTTGGTGAATAGTTTGTCACAATGATGCTTATTGGATGGTTGGCAAATTGATTTTGCCATAGCACTTATAAGTTTGAATTTGTTGGTTAAGTGACTGGTGGGGATTGCAGGGAGCTTTTTGTCATTTAGACCTAAACATGTGTTGCTCGATGAGACTTGCTTCGCGTCAAGACCGAAAGCTTATCAGCAGCAACTGCAAGGACGTAGTATCACATCAGAAGACATTGCTTGTTGGTGAACTTACCTCCATCCTATTGACTTCCTTAATGTGCAGATACAGGTTTCTATTTATTTATATATATACGTATTGATTGTGTATGTTTACATATGTGTTACATTTGTGCACGCAGAGATGCAGACAAACATACGTTTGCATGTCGGGCATGTTATATGTTTAGCTAAATGCACAAGTATAGTGCAACATGTTGTCAAACACATGTTCACTCGTGCATGTCAACAATGCATTATAGGTTTGAGATGATGGAACTGGTTGGCAATCACGGCGGGATTGCCAAACAATTCCATCACCGTGTCAAGCAAACTTGAAATGCACATGATTCGGAGCGTAGGGCTCGTTCCCTTTCTCCCAATATGAAACGCATCTAACGGGTGATCCCGGGATGATTCCTTAGTTGTGGAAGACTGGTGCCAAGGTGATTGCTTCGTTGTTTGTTTTTGTTTTGTTTGTTTTCATTACTTGATTATCGTTTGTTTATGATGTTCTTGTTGCTTCCTGCAGCAGTTTCCGCTGTTATTTTGTTGTTTTGTTGTCTCATGGCATCATCATCATCATCATCATCATCATCATCATCATCATCATCATCATCGTCATGATCGTCATGTTCGTCATCGTTGGAAATTTATTTGGTGCATATCACTTCGTGTCCCCAATTGCTAGTCAACCCAGATCCGTGTCTCCCTCATTCATTTCTATGTATGTTTCTGGTTTTTTTTCATGCGGCACAGAAGTCCTGGTTTTAACATGTTCACCAAGCTGCTTGGGACTTATTTCTTTAGCCAAATTAAACCCCATGAGCCAAATGAAATTACTTAAAGGTTCCAAATAGCACTTGATTAAATCTGAAAGTCATAGTAGCTGGTCACTCACAGTCATATATTTAATGCATAATGTTTACTGTAAATACTTGGCAGTCAAAACAAACAATGTAGTTCTGTGAGTAGTTAATATCACCATAAATGTTCTTGGCACAATCTGTCATTTTTAGGATTGCTGAACATGTGTGTGTGTGTGCAGTGCAGTGTGTGTTTGTGTTTCTGTTTCCTTGGATTCCACTAGTTTGGATTGCAGACTGCAACTTATTTGTCGCTTGTTGGACCAATGAGTATTTCCGAGGATGTGACAGTGGAGCACCCTTGGACCATTCATCTCTGGGAGAAGAGGAGCAGATCTTGGCTGCTTAGCTCACAGTGGAGTGCGAGATGGGGATCTTTGTTGAAACATAAGAAAGGTACGTCGACAAATTTTGTATCATGGGTAGATATTCCTTACTTCCTTTGATATTCCTAACTTCCTTTGCGTGTTCTTCCCTGTCGCCATGGAAGATGAGAGGTGCAGGTGGCCCAAAAAAAGAGGTATGGGCCATTCACAAAATGCACCTTTCATAAAGGATTACCTACTGAAAGCGGCTCGCCGAATGAATGGTGCGTGTGTAATGATGGTTCACTAGCCAAACAAAATCTGGTAGCTGCACCACAAATGCTGTGGCTACGCCATAGCTCCTAATGACTCCAGTCCAACAGCAGATGACCCTTCCAGTGCCAGGGGCTCATCGCTACTCAGTGGATCCTTCCATGGTTTCGGAAGTAGTTAGGGCAGGTTTCGCAAGGCTTGGCAAGGAGTAGTCCAAAGAAACGTTGCTAAGAAGCCAATCGGATTGGGCACTTCAAAGGCTGGTATAGCGTTCACATTAAGATTTATGCAGTGTCACTGATGGCTGATTCTTGAGGAAATCTCGCTACGCAGTGATTCCAACTTCATGGGTCCGTTTTGCCCTGCAAAAAACTGGAGGTCCTTCTTTCTCCGCAAGAAGATGTGGTCCACAATCTAATCATTCGCTTTTCTCGGGCCAATCGCGGACCAAGTACCCTGTAGTTAATGTCACAAGCTGCCCTCGGACCAATGGTCTCGTCAACGTTGAGCTGTTGAGGCTGAGCGTTTGGCGCAAGTTGCAGAGAGCCCGGAGGAAGATGAAGAAGCCACTTGCTGTGGAGGATTAGAATGAGTGGTTTGCAGCACTACATTGTCAATCTATATGAGTGAGCTGAAACATCAGTATCTCATGGTCATCCAGTTGCTTACTATATATATGTTTAATTCATGTTTAAAATGTAGAGTGTAAAAGTTGTTTAAACGATGTTTAAGTTTTATATCCATGTCTCCTATCTATCTATTTGTCTACCTATTTGTTTCATCTACTCCAATCTAATCTAATCCTAATCCAATCGAATCTAATCTAATCCACTCCAATCCAATCCAATATAATCCAATTTAATATACAGTAATCTAATCTAAGGTAGAGCTGTATAAACTCCAAGAAATCTCCAGAGATCATTTCGCAGCTCCCAGGCTCGCCTCTCCAAGATCTTGAGCATCCTTCATTCCTAAGCCGCACCCCAGTGCCACGCCGCCCACCTGGAGATCTGACCCACAACGTCCAACGCCGATGGTCGTCCACCGTGGCATCCTGTTGACTCGCTGCCGCGATGCCCAGACCGTTCGACAGATGTGAGCAGATGTGAAGAGTTATGGGACCGAGAAGCGCCACAAAGGAGACAAAAGAGTGATGACAAGGCTCTCGAAAGGGCGGAAGTGTAAGAGATGGGTTTTCTGGAATAAAGATAATTAATGATAACTAGGTCTAAGTGCCTGCATGAATGCGTTAATCCGGATGAATCTTGACTCATGCTATCCAGGGATTTGTTTCTTCAGTTGTTCCAAACGCTTCGATTAGCTGAGAAATTGTTTCCTGTGAGGCCGGTCTCCAGAAGCGTAGGACCTTTTTTTTTTATCGCTTACGTTTGTATAGATGACTGGCTCAGATAGACTGGCTCAGACGAATTGGTTAACCACTTACTAATCAGCTAACGAGCTTAGTCCTCATCAGTAAGATATCATCAAGAACTTTCAATCTCAGCGCGGATCTTATTTTAGTGCAGAAGTCAAGAAAAAAAAAGTACTTACGCCTTTGTGACATCGTACAGGCAGCTACACACATTTGTGACAACAAAAAACACATTGCACTGAAGAGACACTGAAGAAACAGTTTCACAAACCTGGAAATGGTCACACTTCTGGGCCTGGGGAACTGTAGGAATTTGCTTCAGATGGCCACCCGAGAGTGCTTACTAGCTGAACCAATCATTTTGATTCTTGTGAGTCTTGTGAAGTGGACTGGTCTCGTGATAGATTTAGATATTGGTATCAGCCAGAAGGGTTGGACGCCATTGCCATACACCAAGTCCTTTAAATGGTGGTTTCTTAAAGTGGGTGACCAAAAAATGGTTGGTTTACTACTACAACTGGGTAACAGGGGATGATTTAGGGGTATTAGTAGTAAACAGGTCTTGGGAAACACCCAAATGACCCTCATGACTTGAGAAACACCCAAATGTTTTGATTGGTGATGCTCTGCAGCCGCTCAGCTGCTAGGTCTTTGCCGCGCCACTTCGCCGGCTCAGATTTCTATAGGAGTTGAAGCAATGTGCAGCCCGGTGGTGCCCCCACAAGAAGAGGGACAGCCAGCAGAGACAAAACCGTGAAGATGAAGAGCATGCACCAAAGATCAGCAAAGAGAAGAACAAATAGTTAAGGCAAATATGTGAAAAAAACCCAAGTTAGCTACACAAAGCCCCGAGTTTCCTCGGAATTTCACCTCTTCGTCATGGTCCAAAAATGGACTGCGCCAATGGGATTTCCCCAAGGGCTTGGTGCGGGATCCCCCACTGATCGAAGCAGCATACCCAGGGCTTCGGATGACAGTGCCCCATGAGGAAACCCACAGCCTGATGTATCCACCGCACGGATGAACACGGAAGCCTGCTGGAGGGATCTGCCTGTGTTTGTGGCAGCTCAGGTTGTAGACCATATGATCGTCCTACCTTCATTAATTAAGCAACCTTAGCCGTTGACAATCAGTTTCAACAATTTTCAGCCAACATTAACCATCATCACCCATTGTTAGCCCCTATTAATCATCATCACACAACCATCATCATTACCCATGGTTGCAACATGTTAACCATTGCTTTATGGGATGTGTGTGGTGTTGCTGACTGCTGCCATGCCTTGATCGCATTTTGATGTGCCCGCGAGCTGAACGAGGCGAATAGTGCTGGTGCTGGATCCACAAATCATGGTTCTGATATTGGTTGGCTATGGATAGTATATAATGATGAAGCTCAATTGATGAGCATGAATGGCTGGTAGTCATTGTGAATGGATGAATGCTTGATTATGGCATGATTGACCATGGGATGCAGATAAGTTTCAGGTTTTCCACACACACACACATGTTTAGCGTTTGAACAATTGCAATGGTGGACAACGGTTCTTGGCATGCAGTGTTGAATGAGGGTTTGCCATAAATTACTGTATCATGCATTGGTGGACGTCAGTGGTTATTGTTTGACTAAAGTGGACTTAACATAACCTAACCCCGAAATAGAGATGGTAATCTAAACAGATATTTTGTCCTCTTCGGAAACAGACATAAAGACGACATGCCATGCAGGGCTGCTTGTAGCCGCAGCAAGAGCTGGGCATTTTGGGAACTGGATTTGGATTGTCAAGATTCCGGTCCCCCAACACAAACAACTTGTTTGTGTGCTCGAAATCGTCAACTTTGGAATGGCGCGAATTACGTGTAGGTTTGTGCATCTCTCTGTGAGCAATACATGTTGGAGGCAACCAATTTCCAACCTGGCTGCATGGGAAGTTGTGGGAATGGAGTCCCTTTGAGTCACCTTTCAGGAGTATCATCCACTCGTCGGTATAGTCTTGTACATATGTATGTACAAATTGAATATGTGTGTGTGTGTGTTTGCAGTGTGCCTATGTAGCATCTATACATAATATGAATGTATATATACGATATGTATACAGAGACATATTCTTGAATTTACATACCAGATGCATATGTTGTGGACAAATTTCATCCATGACATGGGAATGTCCACCTCTCAAGCCACATTATCCCCAGTACTTGTGGTTTGATTGCGAGCACCATGGATTATCATTACGGTATGCATCATGATCAAGTCCCAGTAGAAATCCGGACATGAAAATCTCCATAATGTCATTCTCAGGGCATAATCGAAGGCCGTAGAAAAAAGCAACTGTCTCAGTTTCTGATGTTTTTTTGGGCATTGTAGAGTTTCAATGCGATGTGACCTTGCCGTCGTGCTAAACCTGGTGTAGTGTTGTCTCCCCTTCGCGTTGGCTGGAGGCTGCCGGAGTCATGTCTGCTACACAGCAGGCGGCAGTGGGAAGGGTGTCGTCGTTTGCCTTATGTGGATAGATCTCTGCAGATACCAGTCGTTCAACTGCGTTGTTTGATCATTATCATCATCACCATCATCATCATCATCACCACCACCATGGGAATACCTATACGCTGCCAACCACTTAAAACTCACATTCTCCAAACTGTAGTACCATTCCATACCCAAATCTACTTCTGCCTACTTAGACATGCTACAACCAATGTATATCCATTTGCATGAATCTGAATCTATCAATCTAGATACATCAATATTATACCAATGTAGATGCACACAATACATAGAACAGATACACTTTCACGCGCAAGACAACTCCAGCACTTCGGCACCGCCTCCCAGGTGCAGCAGATGCAGCAGCAACAACAAATGGTGAATGCCATGCTGCACCAGCTGCCACAGCAGCAACGAGCGCAGATCGAACAGGTGCAGCTGATACGCCAAGTGCCGGGTGCGGGGTGGGTTCTGAACCAAGTGGTCAAGAGCTTTGGTGACCATCATGTGAGCTACTGTCAAAAAACCTGGCCTCAGTAGATGTATGGATTTTTGATGCTTACATTTTGCCGATGGCTCAGGTGTTACTGATCATTTTGCCGTTTTGCTTGCAGTGTGAATGATGATGAGTATGTTTTTTTGGCTTTTATGATTTTGGCCATTGAGACTGAATACTGTTTTGCCTGGAGTCATGATGAATATTTGATCACCGTCATGTATTATCATTGGCCATTGTTTATCATCAGGAAAAGTAAATCATGATCCTTTTTCATCAATAGTGATCATCAGTCTGTAACCAAGTTGATCATCATTCACCACCACATACCACCAAGAATCATTCTCCAACGGTCTTTCGGTCATGTGTTGATGTGGTGGCAGGCGTGTTAAAGCTATCCAAACTCATCAGCCAGTGGGACAGCTTGAAGCAGTCATCAGTCATCAATCGATACACACCCTACTTGGATGATAAGCTGGGAAATGGTTTGATTTTTGTGTCATGGGCCTCAACAGTAGGGCAATCCTTTTGTGGGATGTGAACAGCCAGGGATACAGGGTACCCTCAGCCAATATAGATTTCTGGCAGATTTATGATCATGGTTTTGCCTGTGTTGTTAGAACCAGGAATGATCATGATGATCATTAGAATCTGATTCAATGCCTGGTTTCAAAGAACATATTACATGATATGACCATCTACCAGTCGTCAGTCATGATCGGGACAACCAGGGAATCATTACTTGGGCAGTTGCAAACACCTGGAATCCAATCCCATCTCCACCTGGATCGCCGATAAGTTGATAAACCTATGGGTGTGCTCAAACAGTGTGCCGCAAAACGGGGCTGAGAAATTCGGGAACGATTTGGGTGCCCATGATCCACGTCGATGACATTTTTTGGGAGTGCTTGGGGTGCCAATGAGCCATTTCAAAGACCGTACAAAATTGTGTAGAGTTGACAAGAGCAAGCAAAGTTGGTGCTTGGATTGCCACCTGTTTAATTGGTCCTAACCCCAGCGGAGGGCCCCACTTTTTGGACCTTGCGACAGCGCAGTCGGATTTGGATCAGGCGGTGAACAATTATCGCCAGAACTTGCAGCAGCAGGGCTACGGCAATGACCAAGTGCAGGCTCCACGGAGAGCCGCAACACGTGTTGGGTTGATGGTTCTGATTCACAGCCGGGGGAATGCAACGTTGAAATCGGCTGATTTTAGCGTAAGTTTTGAGTGGTGGAAGCCGTTGTTCGGGCAACTGTTCATTGGTGCAAGCTGAGAATCATTGCAACTGGTAAGTTTATGTGGTGAGCAACCGAAGTCTGGATGTAGCTGCTACTGAAAGCAACGCTTTGGAAAGGGAACCTGCAGATGAGGCTTGTTTCACTTCAGAATTCACTGAAGATGGCAAAATCGCCAGCAACCACATGTTGTCGTACTTGCTTTACCTGACAACTATCAATCGCCAGCTGTTGTTACAAGTTGTTATGACTGGCGGCTGGAAACTTGCAGAACATCCGGAACCACTCTGTTTCGTTGAGGTGGTATTCCTATCATGAGCCGTACATCCACCTATCACTGTTTTCTGTGCAGCTCGAGGTCCATACTCAGTTTGTGACCCAAAGTGGGGAAGTGCAGATCCCAACGATGTCAACGACTAGTTTGGTCATGTTTGGGATTTTCAACCATTCGCTGGTGGGTTGTACGTTTGTTGTTGGTCGGTTCCCTAGTCATGGGAGGTTTGGACAGACTTGGTTTCGCCGGTTTCCCACTTGACGCGACGATTTTCAGTGATTAGTCATGGTCAGTTCATATTTGGTTGTATCCCTTTTCATGAGCCCCAACCGTTTCCTAATGAGATTAGCATGGCTAGGGCCTAGTGGCAACCGGTCAGTCCACCCTTCATGGTGAGTAATTTTACCATTGTGAAGATATGGAGATACCAGAAGACACAGAGACACGCTTCAAATCAGCATGCCGCCGACTCAAGAGATGGTGAAAATCAAGAAAAAGCACAACTCAAATGTCGAAAATTGATGACTTTCGATCCAAAGTTGAGTATATACATAACCATCCACATGCAGCAAAATTCATTAGACAACATAAGACAACATCGATCATCGCAGGGGCGTACGATCATCAGTTTGTGGAACTCCCCCAGGATAATCGTCTCAATCCGTGGGAGCTGGCCACTCCTGCTTTGTCCTGGTTCTGGGAAGCACATTGGTGAAGACCTGATGGTTAGAGGGGATGAATCTTCGATGCGTTTCGTAGTATTTGAATTATGTTGTTTGCCCACCACAAAATCTGCCAAGTTCCCACAGGGTAAACCACTCACTGCTCGCGCGCAGATGAATGTGTGGACCTATTACACCCAGTGGGTCCACAAAATGTTCCAGGACGGCGGGGGATGGCTGTCTCTTATGGTTCTTGGAGTTAGGGAGCCCGAGCCCTAAGCAAACGCCATTCATTGGTAGTGATTTTCGGGCGTGATCACATGTCCAACGTATGTATTCGCAGCTTGGTTTGGGATGATGTATGTATTTACCTCTCTCTATATTGCTGTGTATCTATATAAATAAATATGTGGATACCAACAAGGACGTGTCAATCAATTGATAACAGGACAGTACCCAACAAATGCTCAATCAATGGGTACCATTGGTGATAGTGGTTGAAAATCCCTTTCTGCACTCATGTTTTTTTTCAGAACCCTGGTTTGAAATTGGTAGGGAAACATCTTTCCTTTCGGGGTTCTCCAGGAAGTTTGGTACCAGCAGGAAGGGATTGGAGAATGTTTGCCATGACTCATGAGTCATCATCATCATCATCATCATCATCATCATCATCATCATCATCATCAACGGCTAGAGATTTTGATCAACATCAATCACTGTTGACACCGCTGCATAATTTGTTCCTTAATGCTGGACATTCCATTGATATGCTTCAAAATATTCAGCCTTGGATTGCCCACATGGTGGGTCAAGCGCCCTTACTAAGCCTTACTGTAAATGGGAATGGCTTTACCAAGGTGACGGGTACGTGCCATGATCATTTTTTGGATACATTTGGTAAGTTAGTGTGTACCCAGGGAAGCTGCAAACTACCGTAGAAAAAACTATTGTAAAATGATTCATTGACCAACTCATAGCGCATTGTGTTGACAGACACAGAAGTTGATATGTTTTGTACTTGCAGTGGAGGAGGCCTGTAATTTTTCTCGGCAATATGAGGTTGCCTCCTTTGAATTTGTGGTGTGGTGAACAAAGAGTAGTTGGTGATGTTGGTTTCAAGATGTTTCAAGCATATGCTATTTTCTCAATATTTGGGCTGGTTTCGAAGAGGTGGTTCAACTACCAACTAGTAACGATCATTACTAACCACTATAACCATTATCAACCATAGCATTAGCCATTCATCAACCATTCATAATCGTAGCCACCAAGCAGATAAGTAGAAGCACAGTTTCCTTTGATTAAACATCATTTACCGTTTTTAGCAATTTTAAAACCACTGAAAATACCATGATTTCCCTATAAACCCCCATGGTCTCCATATAAAACAACATGGTTTCCCAATAAAAAACCCATGGTTTCCATAGAAAATCCCACGGTTTCCCTATAAAACCCCATGGTCTCCCTAAAAAAATCCTATGGTTTCCCTTGAAAAAAAACATGGTTTCCGGATTAAAAAAAACACCAGTCGTTGTAAACCATCGGAAGTCCAGGAAAACTCCAAGCCCACGCCCAGCAGCAGTGAGAGCCAACAGGTGCTGATGGCTGGTGATGGCTGCTTCAAATCAGCTGGCAGATGACAGCTGATGGTTCTAATAGCCATCAATATAGTGAGAACCAGCAGTGGTTGAAAATGCTTGATGATGCTTTATGATGCTTGATGATGGTTGATGATTGGTTTGATGATTTGTTTGATGATTATTGACGGTGAATGGTAGCCAATGATGGTTACTGATGGCTCGTGGTAGCTAATGATGGTTGGTGATGTTACTTTATTGAAAACTGATGGATGGAAAAACACCTGTGGTAGTGGCTCGGAACGGTAAATTGTTGTCTTGGAGTGGCTGAGACTTTCCATGGCTGGGAATGGTTCATGGTAAGTGGTCAGTGTTGAAAATGGTCAATGAGCTCATCGGCAGTGGTTCGAAAGGTGCTGTGCTCCCAGCACTTGGGAAAGGGATAGTGGTTCATAGTAGTCGATGATTCATGGTCAATGCCTGGGTTGAACATGTTTGACAAGGCATGTTTGACCTGAGGCATTTGTAAATGGTAGGGATGATCAGTAGTAGGGATGATCGTTGATACATGTTCTGATGCTGACTCATGGTTGTATCCTTATCAGGAACCAGTGCCAATCGGTGGGATGGTCATCCCCATGAGGAGCTGAGAAGCGCGCCCAAGGGAGCAGTGTAACAGCGGATGGTCGCGGATCACAGGCACTTATCATAGTAGTAAATCTTGAGAATCATCGTCAGCATCCACAACATGGCATTCAGAATGTTCAGTAAAAACATGTTTACGTATTGCATACAGTACATATTTATTTTTATATTCATTTTTGTATTTATATTTTTATTCATATTCATATTTATATGATATGTATCAAAACATTTACATGTATACACATGTTCGTCATACATTTGTGTTTTCTGATGGCTTATGGCATGATTGAAGTTGTGATTTGCGTCATCACCAACTCGAGCAACTCATTCACCCATCCAACTCCTCCACCCACCGGGCAACATTGACTAGCGGTCTATCAAGTTGGTGACATGCTGGTACCATTCAACCATTTCAGATGGACGACAAAACTCATCGCCGCAATATTTTTTGCTTGACTGTACCTCATGTTTGCTTGTTCTTATGCCTCTGATTTCTTGAAACAAAAAGGCCACCAAGTTGTTGTCAGGCATCAAATTGGGGGAATGATTTGTGAACAAATTTGCAGAATTCTCGGATGTGAGGGCTTCCAACCTGGTTTGCTCAACATCTACTGTATATCAATGCTGTCCAACAAATTGCTTTCCATTTCCTTGATACCTTTGGTCTTGTGAAACATTGATTGGAAGCTGTGTCAACACCCCAGACCATGATTCATGATTGTAATTGACCACTATCAACCATTTTTTCAGACATCAGAACCAACCATGACAGTAAACCATCATAGTTAACTATCATATTGTAGGTATATAACCATCGAAGTGGATCATCATAGTTGACTGTCAAACTTGACCATAGGTATTTGTAGTTACCCATTTTGAACTATTATATACTTATTATTGTTTTTCTTGTTGCAACATCTGATTGTTTCTTAGCTATACCCATCTGGCTGTGGGTCAGTTCACCTTGTACCCCTGGTTCCCATCATGAACCATTGTTTTCCCTACTATTGTTGCTTAATATTGATGGTTAATATTGACCCATACCCATCTTAGTCTTAGCTCTCAACCCATTCTTGACCTATTCTTACCCATGAACTAAGCACTCAAGGCGCCCTTCAGGCGCAAGCTGAAGCGCAACAAGCGCAACAAGCGCAGCAGGCCGTGGCGCGGCAGCAGGACGCAGTAGCCGGGAGCGCCAGGGGCGCCAGCGGTGGGTCCATAGCTATTAGCCGTTGATGATGGGCTGACAGACATTGGGTGGTTTCTCAATATAGGGAACCCCAAAAATGGTTGGTTTATTACGATGAATGATTCAAGAAGGATGATTTGGGGGGTCCCCTATTTTGAGAAACCACCATTTCCTGACTTAAATGGTTCATAGTAGTGAAGAGTGATGGTTCGTAGTAGTTATAAGTGAAGACTATTGGTCATGTAGGTCCATGTCTTGAGTTGATGATGGTTGATAAAGGTGTGGTTCCAATGATGTATCAATGATGGATCCAATGATGGTTGAGAATGATTCATAACGATGGTTTGTCATAGTTATATAATGATGGTTGAGAATGTTTTACGATTGTCTATCATGATGAATAAGAGTGGTTGATTGCGGTTGATCATTACTACTGATGGAATCTGATGGTTCATAAGGTTTGATCTTGGTTGGAGATGGTTCATCATTAGTTTAATAGTACACGATGGACCATCTTCAGTGCTCTGCAATGTAGCGTGTGTGATAAGTTTCTCCCAGGGGATATGGCTGTTCCTACTTTCTACACGAGGGGCCACCACCTATAGATCACCATAGCGGGAAAGTGTAACGAAAAAGATTGAACAAGTGTGCTACGTGTGGATAATTCCGAATCATTCTTTCTTAACCTGCATAGCGGTCACGAACATCAGTAACAGCTCTTGACCGCTATTATCATCCCTCGTGACTCGTGAGCCATGATTGACCATTAAAACTTGTTACGTCGTTGTTTCATTCATGGCGCTGTGCACATCGTTGTGACCAATAGGAAGACCTCAATATGAATCACAGGCCGGCTTGAGAACACCTCATTGTTCTATTCTGGTCCAACCTTTGAACATTGGTGGTAGAATTAGTGCAATTCACATATTCTACTTTGGTTCTTTTTCAGGTATACGGTATATGTATATATGTATATATATATATATATATATACACTTTGGAACTAGCTTTATGTGACTTGTTGACACAATTTGAGGCATATGCATATGCTATGGACTTCCTAGGGGTATCTACATAACAAGTTTACGTCCACAGTGGTGGTTTTCTAGTACCTCGCTTGCTCCAGCATCTAACCACCCAGCTGCAGTTACAGGCAGAAACCCTTCTTCAGGCACTATGGCTGTGGGTCAATATCATATACTTTGCTAGGTGTTCGGATGTTCACAACTCCCGCCGTTTGGTTATTTGCTTGCAACTGATAACCCATGGTCCTGACCAAACCACCCCGGTTGTGTGGAAATATGTGGAAATCCATCATGTTGAATTGGTTTACCTGTTGACACTGGTGATTGTTTGTTCAGTTGTTTAACTTCCAGGTCTATTTCACAGAGGTTAATAATCATCCGTAGACATTCTTCACCATTGTTTGTTATTAATTCTTACCCATATCCATTAAGTAGCCTCTACCATGTTTATCATTGATCCATTTATTATCATTAGCCATTCTTCACCATTGATTACCCATAACCATCCAGTATGAACCATCAATGATTGCACTTACCGTCAATTAATCACCTTATCACCACATTGATGGTAAGGATTCTGATTAATCACCTCGAACCATGATTATTTATTAATGAGTAACCAGATTCTTATCAATCACTATTATCAATATCCTTAACTATTGATCCTTCCACTCAGTTACCATTGATCCTGAACCATTGTTATTGTTATTACTTACCTTTGAAAACAATTCATCAAAAATTAAAAATGGATCCCTACCCATTGATCAAACATTTTTCCCTATGAAATTGTTGGTGGAAGTCCCCCATGAACGTTGGTTGATTAACTGCTTGACCCAGCTCGCCATATAGCTGGCATATATTACCTACTATTGTTGGTTATCATCCCCTACTATCAACCATTAACCAGCTAGGAATCACCAGCCTGGTTGGTTGGATAACTGCTTCCATTGAGTTCCAAGTCTCAGCTCTGAAATCGCTGCCGCGAAATGTGTCGTGCCCTCCCAGGAGTCCAGTGGTTTGCTCAGCGGCTCTCTCGGAGGCGCCGAAGCGAATTGGATGTTGCATTGCGCCTAGCTGCGCGCAGGACTAGTGGATTTATAGCTGTAGTAGTGGGATACATGAGCTGTTTTTGTGGTTCACTAGCTGTGAAGAATCGGATACATGAAGCATCATGAAGCATCATGAAGGATCATGAACCATTTTGCACCATTTTGAACCATTTTGCACCATTTTGAACCATCATGAACCATCATGAACCATCTTGAATCATCTTGAACCTTCATGGTTCATTCTCATATTCACTCATGGCTCAGTAGTGACCACTAGTGGCTTGACTATCCATGGATCACCACTAGCACAACGGTGATTGGCCCATGATGGCATACTGGTCAAAGACATAGGGACCACCACGGACCAACAAGGACCACTAGGGCCTCGCTAGGGACAGTACAACAACTGGTCAAAGTACGTCGTCATCAGCAATAACTAGCTGGTGATTCTCAGGGAGCTAAGGAGCCAGGGGTATCCCTAAATCCCTTTACAGGGGGAGCTAAAGAGCTACAGGGAGTGGTGACACCAGATGGTAGATAAGCAAGTGCCGACAGATGGTGATGTGTAATGACAAGGTGGCTCAGACCTGATGAGAGCGACAACAGTCGTGCTTTACACAGTGCCTGCTCTGCAATGGTTGTGGTAACACCTACCCTAGTGTGATTGCACGGGACAAATGCTTGATCTCGGTGAAGATCGCAGAAATTCAATCAGGACATTGATTTGAGACAGCTTGGGAACTGGGGCTCAATGTGATCATGAATAGTGAGAACTCCGATATTAAATGGTAGGTAAACTTGAGTAAATCCCAAGACAAGACAACCATTTTGGTACTTAAATGATATTTGAAGACTGCATTGTTTCCTTTTTACCAACGGACCGACTCAGAAACTTCATAGAATTTTCATGAATGATGCACGTTCTCATGACCCGGTCAGCCCTTCCATTTGTGAACCTGGATATGTCAGGCACTCACATTGGCTTTAGAATCGTACGTGCTGGGCAACTGATCAAAATCTGTGGGACCCGGATCTGAACCAACCAGCTATACTTTTGGAGGTTTTGGCGGCAGCTGCCAAAGTGGTTGCTTGTTCTCATCAGGCTGTGGCACCGCTGCGAAGTTTCACTTTCTGCTTAAAGTTGCCGTAAAGCCCCCCAGCGACTAAACGCACACCTACCCGTCGAAAGCCACTGCGAATCATCGGTCAGCCAAAGCCAGATACTGTAAGTTTGATGTTTCAAATCAAAACATGCTCTGGTAAATCTCCCATTTGCAGCTGGGTTTCCTGTGATCCACGTTTGAAAAATGAATATGTTTGATTTGATGGTAAATCACTAGCTATTTGAGGTAAACATGTGGTGGTTTATCTATCCGTATGGATCATTAGTACTTGTAGCAACATGTAGTCCACGCTGTTGCTCACTTGTAGCAACATGTGTCCATGTAGGGTCAGCGTTGTTCTTTTCCGAGGATTCCAAGCTGATGACAATGCTGACAGGAACCTCATAGTTCTCTTCTAACTGCGTTCTGATAGACAAGTTCTCCTCACAGAATGTGATACAAGGATATTGCGTAAGATTGTGCTGATGATACCAACATATTTTACCGGAAACATCCAGAAACCAAACGTGTTTATCTTGATGCTTTCGCTGATGATGATATTATATGATGATTCTCTTTTCGTCACGACAACAATCACAATGATGAGGATATGGATGCTGCGCTGAAATTGTGACGCTCGCACACGATTCGATGATATTTGGTACATGCTAAGGTCGATAGGCTTGGGTCGATGGTTGTGACGGAAAACATGCGTCGAACAGAATGATCTCCCAAGAGACGCGATCACTAGGGTGACATGGAACCTGGTTGGTTCAGCCCATGAAGTTGGTGCGCAACCATCAGTAACCATCGTGATTTCCTCTATAAACCAGCCAGTTATCCAGCCAATTACTCTCTGGTAAGCTGGAAGCTAAGAATCACCAGTTTTGATAGGTAAACCAGCTAGAATCACCGGTTTTGGTAGGTTAAGCTAGAATCACCAGTTTTGGTAGGTTAATTAGCTAGAATCACCAGTTTTGTAGGTTAATTAGCTAAAAATCACCAGTTTTGGTAGGTTAATTAGCTAGAATCACGAGTTTTAGTAGAGAAACCAGCTAAGCCTAAGCTATGAATGGTGGATTTTTCACTTCCAATTCGGCTCCCGCTGTTGTCGATCTTGGAAACCTGGCAGGATCATCTCCTGGTTTGCTGAGCGGATCCTTGGGAGGCGCGCTGGTTTACCACCGGAGGTGGCAGAAAAGAGTTGGTTTCCATCAGTCTGCAAATATATATTGTATATGTATATGTATATGTATATGTATATGTAAAAATATGTATGATAGTATTATATATATGTTTGTATGATTGTATTGTATTATATATATATATGTTTTTGATTGTATTGTGTATATAAATATATATTCATGATTGTATTGTATTATATATATGTATGATTGTATTGTATTATATATATATGTTTATGATTGTATTGTGTATATAAATATATATCCATGATTGTATTGCAAATAAATTAATATATACATATATATATATGTATATTCACATACCTATATGCTTAGAATGCAATGTTATGCAATGCTATGCCCTGCCAGGCCATGCCAGGCCATGCATACGATGCGATGCGATTCAATGCGATGCATGCATACATGCCTACTTATATTGAATACATGCATATCAAATCATCTCAATACGTTAAACTCATATATATATATATTTATATATATATATATTTATATTTGCATAGACATATTGGTTTCTATTACAAGTAGTACCCAGGCAAGCTGGGGCGTTTCCAAGAGGTAGAAAATGCCTGTAAATTCTCCCCTCAGTCCATTTGTTTGATATCAGTTTTTTCTTGACGTCTCTGCTGTCAGCTCTTTCTTCCTCTCTTAGCATCCTTCCTCAGGGCCATATCTCTCTCTCTCTCTCTCTTTCTCTCGGCGTCTCTTCTCATCTCTTCTCAATTTCAGCTCGCTCTTGGCAACTTGTCTCATCTCTTCCTCAGTGTCAGTTCTGTCTTGACATCTTTCCTCAGTGTCACCACTCGGATTCTTTTGGTATCCTCATTGAACTGTAGATCTTAGCAGTCCACATATGTATACTTGTATTTATATATATATATATTTTTACACTTGCACACATATATTTACATCTATATATGCATAATTATATAAATATGTATATTTGTATTTACATATAGCACATGTTCATATGTACTTGAATAAGTGCATTTGCATACATATATACCTATATATATTTGAAAAAAACAATAACTATAACAGTGATTTACATGTATCTTACACATGTAGGTGTCAACCGATGAAACTGGAAAATATCTGCATTTTTATTTTTCAAAGCGGGACCACCAACACACCTTTTGGGTTCCGGGTGGCGGGTGCGACCTGTATCTTTGGCATGCGCTGTGCTTTGCTGGCATGAGGTCTGAGTGGGCTGCCTTGATATTTACATGTAAGTAAATAACAAGCGTTTTATGTTGGTACATCTTAACATGCATATGTAGATAAAATTCCATATATATATATATACATATTTATTTATATATATAGATATATATATATAGATAGATATTTATATATTATATATCAATATTTAATCAGAGAGACACATATCTCTCTATGTTTCTTTTCACATGTACATTCATAAGCGTATCCAATATTTGTATATTGTTCTATATGCATATATTCCCACATGGTTCGCATGATCATTATTTGAAACTATTGTTTGATTGCTTTGTTTGTTTGATAAGTTTACAATGCCTTTTTTGTATACGAAGACATCCATTGGCATGGTTCAACTTTTCATAAGGAAAGGTCCCTGGACTCTGGAACTGCCGGAACTACCCCAGCATTTGTTGAGTCACTGCAGTGGTTGTGGTCGCAGTTATCTCACGGCTGCTCGCTGTCTTTGACATTGCCTGTCCCTGCCATGTTGCTACTGATGCGATGAGAAGTATCCATGCTGATCAGTCCAATCCCCAGTGAGCATTAAGCATTGTTTGATCGAAAACCGTTGTTTGCCCTATAAAGATGGGAACAATACCATTGTTGGCCATAGCAAAACGGGGAAAAAAACATTGCTTGCCATAAAAAGATACTGTAGGAACAAAAGATTTGAACAAGAACTATGCTTGCCATAGAAACACTTTAAAGAAAAAACATGTTTGCCACAAAAATCTGCAAAAAGACATGTTTCCTAACCCAGTGGTTTCCCCTGGTTCCCGCGAACCTCTGCCGCGTTGCAGCACAGGTAGCTCGCCGGGTTTGCTGACGGGGGGCGTCTTGTCTGCGCGACGGGAGCCAGCCACTTGCGGCCGATTGCGGCTGTGCAGTGCTGGTTTGGTTAGTAGGGGACAATCAGCGACTTGACGAGATCCATGTTTTTGTTGGTGGGGGTCGATATTGATTCATAGTAAGGGTAATAACCAGCAATAATTTGTAGTGATGGCTACTGGATCCGTATTGAGTAACCATCCCTAGTTTGCCTTAAATAGCTGGTGAACCATCAACTATAGGGGTTAACTAAAACCGACTTACCATTAATGGCTGGTTGATATAAAGGTTAAGTGATTCTTCAGAAAGAATGTTGATTTGTTGGTTACGTGGTTAAAATGAATTGAATTGTGTGGTTGATCTATTGGTTCAGGCGTTATTAAGTATAGAAACATGGTGAATTTGATGGTGAGGTGGTTCGATGGTTGATCCAGAGTCATGTTTTTTATTTACGGTCAATAATAATCATTGATCATGTATAATTGCGTGATGATAATGTGATATGTAAATGGACGGTGAATCCATGGTGAATTAATGGTTTATTGCCATGATCTACTTTGCTTGTTTTCAAGCTGACTACAATGCACCTGGCTCATTATGTTTAATTTCCAAGTTTTTCTTCGTTACTGGCGATTATGGGAACCCCGGTCACCAAAGAAGTTTGCTAATCCTTGACATTCCAGCTTGAGCCAGCTTGAGCATGCAAACATGAGCCTTGCCTGTTCTTCTTCCCTGACCTTTTGGTACTGGCAACAGTGAGAGACAATACCATCAGACTTCTCTTTTTGCTCTTTTTTGAGGGCAATTTCTACCGGGATCCATGCCAAGGAGCATGTGGTCTATTGGCAAATGGAAATGATTTACCAGCCATTGCAGTATTACTTCTTTTCCACTACCAACCGTTATCAACCATATTCACCTCAATGAACTCTTCTAAAGCATCAGTTTTCTACAAATTAAGCATGATGAACCATCAATTATACAACCACTGTTCACCTTCAAGTACTGAATATAATTCGTACAATCATACACCATCAATTATACAACCATCAATTATCGTAACCGTTCCTAAGCATTTCTCAAGCCTCGGTCGCCTCGGTCGCATTTGGGACGGCGAAGCGGTCAGGAGATGATGGGCCAGTTAGGCTCGGCCCTGCGCGAGGTGACCATGTGTGACCCACGGGAGGAGCAGTGACCTCACGTAGGAGTGAACGTCAATTGGCGAGCGACCGGGTCAAGCAGTTAACCAACCAACCAATGGTCACTGGTTAATGATAGGGGATGATAACTAGCAGTTATAGGGGATATACCAAGTATATGGCTGTGGGTCAAGCAGTTCACCAACCAATTTCATGGATAATCAACAATTTCATCGGGAAAATGTGCTGGTGAATGGTGGGGAACCAGGGGGACTAAGGGGTTTGACCCATAGCCAACTAAGCTACTATGCAAATGGAGTGGTGACCATTGGAATTGTGTGACCATTGGTAATCAATCAAAATGTTGCTGGCCAATGGAAATTGGCGATGAATGGACGTGGTTGATTTAGCTACTATTTTTCAATATTTTTGATAGCATTCAGATGCATTCACCGCTCTTGGCTGCTGAGTATGAACCCTTACTAGCGAGTAATTGGCCATCATTTCTTTTTGGGCCACCATGCGTTTCTGTTACTGCTCTGACCCGCTGATACCCCGATATCATGTAGCAATTGGTGAATCTGAACCACCGTGCATATGGCTGTTCCTCGAAATGAGGACCCAAAGATTGGTTTCATGCTAATGAGCAGCTAAAGGAACCATAGCCACAAGGCCATGTGAGCAATGATTCGACCTTGTGAATGGTATGCTCTCATGGCTGTCATCAACAGGAGTTCTGACCATGGTTGTGGGTCCATGGGCAGCTGGAATTCACAAAGAAAGCTGCCTTGGCTGCAGCTTGAAAGCAAGACTTCAACAGAATGACATCACTTGAGGTAGAAGCCAGCCCAGCTGCATTTGTTGATGAGTATCCCCTATTAACCATGATAATCATCAGTATAAGCATGTATTAACCTTTTTGTTGATGATATTTACCCTAGCTCTCCCTGGCTCATTTAAATCATTTAGTCTAGTGGGGAAATTGCGCGAGTTTAGCGGGCTCTCAGCTTGGACCGTGGACACCCCCGCAGGTCAACGAAGTGGAATGAACTCATCACAGGCCTGCCGAGTGGGATGGCCCTCAGCCATGCAGTACCCTCTGGTAAACTAACATGGCAATGGAAAATCCACTAGAAATGGATGATTTCCCAGGGTTTCACTATAAAATATGGTGAAAATCCATTGCCAGGTTAGTTTACCGGAGGGTACACTGGTGCATCTTTTCAGAACGGCCTTGAGCTATGGTCTGTCTGCAAGCGGAGCTCAAACCGCTCATAACACTTGGTGCCAATGACAGTAGTGGTAGATCCATAAACCAGCGCCACCACTTGCCTCAAATGGGGGGGTTCTTGAAGTTGAGAGGCCCAAAGTTATGGTTGGTTTATTACTATAAATATAGCTGGTGATTTACCGTTTATTGTATATGGTTGGCTATCAGTTTCTTAAATATCTATAAACGGTAAATCAAATAGCTGGTGATCCGTAGCTTGGGAGTTCATTAATTTGGATTGAACATTACTGACCTGCTTTGGTTCACAAGTGTCACAGGTAAAAGACAGAACCAGTAGTTGATTATGAAAACCATTGACATAACAGATAGGCTAATCAATGGAGCATATGATGTTCACACGTAATAAAGTCAAGAAACATCTTGTGTTTGTTGGCCATGGTCGTGCTTGATGCTAAGTCAAACATTAGTCGTCAACTCACTTGTTCTCAATGGAGCATATGATGTTCACACATAATAAAGTCAAGAAACATCTTGTGTTTGTTGGCCATGGTTGTGCTTGATTCCTCAGTGTACATCATCCAGTATGAATCACCATGCACCAACATACACAGAGATCAGGTCTTGTTTTACTCATGTGCCGTATTGTTTTTGATTTCTTCACCACTATTTTCCAAGAATTTCCAAGATTTAAGCAATGTCCAAGATTTAAGCATCATTGAAAGGATGATAACCACTACTTTCCGAGATTTAAACATCATTTGATGGATCAATGACCAATGTTTACACCCAATTCATCCGTCGAACCGCTGAAGGAGGCGGGGATGAAATCGTCGAAAACAGGTGTCAATTGGACGTAACAGGATGTGCCACGGGTTTGGGGGCAAGAAATAGGATGTACCTGGATACCCTACAGAAAAGGCCCACAAAACAGGCATAAATAGGATATACCCGAGCAAAACACCCTGTAGCCAGAGGCAGCAACCACTGACTAGTCGTGAGGATGCACATCCAACTACGATCTGCTTTTTGTTGGACCATTTATTCATTTTCTGGTGACTGGTGACCATAATCATCTCATTCCCTCATTCCCTACTAAGCACCAGTCTACGTAACCACCATATTTGGTGGACCCCTGGATGACATCTCCAAAGGCCTAGCGTTCAGTGGTTTGACCACTGGTTGATTGGGGACCTGGCTTCTCGTTGCTTAGTGGTTGGTTAATGGCTGTTTAGTAGACATGCTTGCTTCGTAAACCTGGTTGCTTAGTGTTGATGGCTGTTGTTTCAACCCTTTTCTGTAAAACCTGGCTGTTCAGCATTGCGGCTGGAAACTGTTTTCATGTCTTTGTGCCACAGTTTGCTCAAGATTCTTGCCAGCTGAGATTCACAGCTACAGTGGACAAACGAGTTCTGGGAGCCATGGTGCCTTCGACAGCTTTTTTGCTCTTTGTTTTGACGACGTCGCTCAGTGGGAAACGCACCTGGAAGTGTGGGCACGTCAAAGTGTCGTGGAAATGTTTGGTGAGACAGGAAACCTTTTGCAGAACTCCTAGACCTGATACATGCCATTTGGTCGTTTCTCAAAGTAGGGTAAACTCAAAAATATCCAATATCAGTCATTTTGGGGGGTTCCCCTATGGCTTGAGAAAACACCATTTGTCCCAGCATGCAGTAAGTCGACCCCAGCAACAGGGGCTTGGAATTTCCGTTCTTATTTCCGGCGCTCATCGTGAAAAAAATTGTCCAACTGTTCCTTACATGGTCCACAGTGACTATTGTGAATCTAAATTGGAAAGAACATAGCCATCATCAGGCCATCACCAGCTTGCGGGCATAGCCACAACTATGGTGGTACCCCCCAACCTTCAGGCAGATCTGGCCATCTCAACTTCTGGCTATCTCAACCTTGGAAGGCTGTGGGCTTCCCCCAAGCTCTGCTTAGGACTGTCAAGGGAGGTTTGCCATCCGACCAGCTCGACAAGCCACACAAGTGGGTGCCAGCTGAGCAATGCACCTTCGTCAACCCCCCTGTGGTTTCCCGGCGAAAATGAGACAACTCACATCCAGCTGTATCCAGCTGTTAATTGCTCTTGTTTGGCGAGGTCCCTGGATTGTTTGTTGATATCACAGCTGTAAGCTGTGGTTATATGGAACCCATCTCCTGTTGAGCCTTGGGACGTGCCACTAGATTCACATCCAGCACCCATTTCGGAGTTCTCTGACGGTGGAAAATCAAGACGGTGAAGTGACCTCTCTCTTGAGCTCCAGATAAGCACAATATAGCTGAGCACAGCGTGGATGCAAGATGTCGATTGCTTATGGAAATCATCTTTGATATTGTTGAATGGCCAATCATCCGTAATATTGATGTCGACTTGCCAGTGCGAAGTGCATGTTGCTTGCCAGCTTCTTCATTCTGGTGGCTTGCTGGAGTTCTTGGAACTGAGCCGCACACACACACACACAGCTTAACAAAATTGCCGGCCCTGCCGCACAACTTACAACGGCTAATTGTATCCTTAGAATATATAGTGATGGTATAATCAGCTAGTACATAATAGAATATGTAATGACAGGTAATTATTGTGACGATGTAAATTGGTTGTTAAAAACGATGGCATAGATTTTAGCATTTGGTACAACTGACCAATCTCGGCATGGCAATGGTAGGATGTGAGAGAGGTCAGAAGCATCGTCACGGTGATTTGCTCTCTGTTTTACTTATTTGCTCATGTACGAATCTTCATTCCTGTAGGAAGTTTGGTTTCATGGGGGCAAGATGGGGTCCCTAGTTAGCAGCGAAGGATATCAATAGCGCAAGCGAAAGTCATGGTAGATTGAACTATCGTTTCCAGAAACGGTTGATGCCCTATGATTTTTGATCAAAACGAGGCTTTCCGAAAGATTTTCCCAGCCCAGTGAATCATGAGGGAAGGTTGTGACTGGATCAGCTCAGGTGCCTTACTACTGGGATCCCAGCTGCCATGCAAACACGGTCTCCTTGGGATGTTGGGCGGATGCTGGGTCTGGCGATGTCGGACTGGCATAGTCATGGAGGTGTCAATCCAGTATGCTTGAACTGAGGAACAGGTCTTTTGTCGGGGGACCTAATTACCATGGAACACCATAAAACTGGCGCTTCCACTTCCCATTTTTCACTACTGCTGCCAAACAGCCAGCCGTAGCCACGCCTGCACCCGAGGATGGAGTTCATACTGAGTGCCGTTTCTGTGGAGAGGAGCCTTACACTGGAATCCATTGCCCTTCTGATGCCATCGTGCCGCCCCGCAAGAAGTGCCAGTTCGACAATCCACCGATCAACACTTACTACTGGGATCCTGAATGTACTAATGGCAGCTGGCCTGCAGCGGGGTGCGGAATTGGAATACCTCCTCTAGGGCTTTTGAGGGGTGATGAGTTTATGTACATATATATATATATATGTTTGTGTGTGTGTTTACTTATATATACATAGTTTCAGCTTTAAGTCATCGTACGACATGTCCGGATTGTTTGGGAGATGTAAATATCCATACATTTCATACTTATGCGCCTGTACTACTGCACGTGTGTATTTGGTTTCTCTATACAACCATATTTTTTGTTGAGATGCGACATCTGGATCGCTTGTTTGTAAACTGTATATAGACATAGTATATACATATATATAAATATAAAAATATGATACACATATGCTTGTAGATGGCCTTGGGTGGAAGCCGGTGGAAGCCGGTGGAAGCCTTGTACTCCCAGTCATTATCCACACAGCCAAGATTCGCGTTCTTTCAGATGATCGCCAAACTAAACTTGATGTCTTTGGCTTTGACCGGTACCAACAATTGTTCCTTTTGATAAACCAATATAGCGATGGATAAGCCACGATTTGTAGATTACGTTTCAGAATGGTGATTGTTTATTGTTAGATTACCGGTGTAGACTCTTTTCCAGTCCTTGAGGAGGGGGGATCATTTCAATCTCGGTTCTTTTTGTTGGAATGTCAGGGCCTTCTTCTGAAACATCCTCGGCTACCAGGATTCTGAATCGTTCGCAAGCAGAGCTGCCAGATAAGGACAGACTTGGCTCTTGCACTGTCATTGTCATTCTTAGGAATGGCTGGGGCCAGAATGTGGGAAAGTCACAAAGAATTTGCAATTGCATTTCCTGTTCCCAATTACACATATGTGCTCCCCATATAGAATATCATTGCCTCCTGATAATTCCAAACCAGGTTTTTGAAAAGCGGCTTGGATGACACGAGTGAAAACATCGCTACTGAGGTACTTTGGGGTGCTTGGCTGATGGCAAAAACTGGGGATGTCGATGGTGCGGTTTTGGAGACTACGAATCTGTGCCATGCCCATCGTCTTCATGTACCTTTGAAAACGAGCCTGTTACGCCCTACTATTGGGACGCGTGGATTTGAAGAGTTGTTTTTTGGAGGGTGTGGGTTCCAGTAGGCTAGGTGGCAGATGGTGTATACTCTGTCGTCCATTGCTAGGTCATGGCGGTCATGGCACCTGATTTTCAGGGCACCGGTCCCATGCAGTTGTATTGGCCTTGTTTTATGTTTGTGTCATTGATGTTAAAAACTTGCGGCCGTTGTCCAAAAGAAAGATTAAGGGGGATTGCTGCACATGAGAAATACTCGAACCTATGCTTGATTGCTTTTCACTTGGGTTTGTCCTTTTACGTCCTGATCAGATTGTTTGTTGGCATCGTTGCACCAACATATGCAAGAAACATGATCAGAGTAATCGTCGCAGAACCTATGTTCTACAGACATACATGCACATGGTCGCATGCACACATGTATAATCTTTATTGGGATAATCAATGGTCATGTATTTGTATGCATGCATGTTAACTTTGCATATTCAGGTGTGTTTTTATTTATGTATGTGTTCCTACATATTATGTAGAGTAAACAAACACATAGGTCTGGTTGGTTCTAGAACAGTAGTTAGTAGTTAGCAGATAAATCATATTTATTATGTGTACCCTCTAAGTCAAATACCCTAAAATTTTAGGGTTGAAATCTAATAACCGGGTTATTCTGCGTAATTTGGAAATAACCTGGTTTTCCCCCAAAAAACCGGGTTTTTGCCCATATAGGGGTTTCATCATGATTATCAACCATGTTTATCATGTTCATACAGATCTCTTAATGAAGATGATAGGTGATAACTATGTTCCTGGCATTCCACAACACGCGATCGAAGATGCAGATTGGGCCCAAGGTTCTTCGAGCACCAAATGGATTGTAATAATCAAATTCTGCCACCATATCATGATGGTTAATCTTAAAGTCATTGGCATAACTTGGGTGGATACTAGAATATAGAAACCATCAAGGTTGTATAAACCATTAAGTTGGTGCCACTAGTCCATAGATGGCATTCCATAGATGGGGGCTCCTTCTCCAGGGCTACCATTCAACGATCATAAGGTTGCCACTTAACCATGGGGGTGCCACTCAACCAGGGTTGCCACTAACCAGGGTTACCACTCAACCACGGTCACCACTCAGCATGAAGAAGGGGCGTTTGATGTCCCTTCGTGCCCTCGCCCTTTGCATGTGGCGACCCTGGGCATCATGGACGATGATGGCAGCTGGGCGCCCCAGTTTTTTGGCTTTGGACGGCGATCCGCTCTGTGGCTGGCTCATCCTTGGATGGGCGCTGGGGACGATCAAAGGAAGAAGCCATCCCCCCCCAAAAAAAAGAAATAGATAATGGGAGATAACTGGTCATTGGGCAACCTTTCCCTATAGGACATCTTGATAATCTGTATTGGTATTATGTATTAAATTCTTAAGTGGTTTCCATTAGAGATGATATAATATGACATGATAAACCACTTTCCTCCAAAGCACCGTTCTTTGTCCTATATGTTTTGGCTCGAGGTTTTGGGAGTCAGATCTCCTTTCTTTTGATCAACCATGAATTGCTCAGGGCTAGCTGCGCAATGGGAAGGGGATCCAGATGTTCGAAATCATCTTCGGGCATCCAACCAGATCCTTCAGTACCCAACTGGCGCTAAGTTTTGCGAACCCACCCGCAATAACTGTGTGCTGAACAGTGCTGTTTTGGGACCAATCCTTGTGAAGCTGTCCAAGACCCCCAACTTCAAGCTACCTACGTTGGAGCCGCTCCAAGTGGAACTGGCGTTGCTGGCTGAGAGAGTCGGGGCCACGCTGGGAGAGAAAGGGGTGTATGCTCCAGCGGTGGAGCTGAAGAAGTTGGCAAGCTTCATCAAGCGCAAAGCGCGCCGCCGAGAGGTTACCAAGGAGATGGGTCAACTAATTGGCCAACAAAATTGAAGAGTCAACACATGTGTTTACTGGCTTATCAGTGATAATCAGATCCATATTCAAAAAACCGACATAGCGCCGGTTGTCATTGATTCAAAGTTGTTTCCCTTTAGTATTTGCAGCCGTGTTCGATCTATGGTAACATCAGTCAATGGGGCAAGGTTTCTTTCACCAATTTCTTTCACCCAGGGCCCAGTATAGTGTTACATCATATGACAAGCATTGCAAAAACATATCATGACCTTGCGCCCCCTGTCAGGATGTTCGATTCCATGCTTTGCTCTTGCTGCTGGATCCCAGCCTCAAGGAGTATGGGTTGAAACCGTCCACATACAAACCACTCTCCACCAAGATCCACAAACCAATAGTTGGCAGAATCAAGATCATACAGCCAAACTTATCTAACTTGAGTTTCACCAAATGGTAAAGCATGGGAATCACATGGGATCGCCGTGCTACACCGTTGACGCAGGAAGTGATTGACAACTACATGAGCAGCCAGCCATCCAAGGGCACTTCTGGTGGCGATGATGTGGAGGACAATTCCGATGAGGACCAGGATACGAAGCAGGATTTCGCTGAATTTCAACGATGGTTGGATGCCGGGAGTCCTGCTAAGCCCAATCCAGTTATCTCAAAGAGTTCGATGCCACCGCCACCGGCACCCACTGTTTCTGGATGCAAGTGCTTCAAGAACCCATGCATCTATGGCAACATTTAGTGTATAGTATTTGTTTGGTGTGGGTATTGGGTAATATATGAGGTTTAGTCTTAGGTCTAGCAAACAATAACCATAGATTCCTTCCAAACAACCCCAACTTGTTTGTGAATGGTCACCCATGTCAACCGGTTTGCCCTGCCACCTGACTTAGGTATTTGTGATCAGATCCGCGAATTGAAGGCGAGGATCGCAGCAAAAAAGGAAGCCATGCTCTCGAACTCCAGGTGCGATCCTGGGATTGGGATGGACCAGAACGGTGCACAGAGTCTAGGTGGAAGCCTCTTTCATTTCATGTGTCTTCTATCCAACATGGGGATGCTACATGTTGAACAGAATTCAAACTAAAAAGCATGTATCCGCCATAGACACCCCAGCTATATCCCAGTAGTGAGCCAGGTCATGACCCGAAATAAAAACAAAATTGTTCCAATGTTTGGTATCTTCATCTTACTTATATATTTTGAGGTCTTATCTCATGTTCATGATCTGTATGCCCACTGCCCTTCAGGCTGACTTCGGCTTCTTCAAAGAGAACTTCGGCTGATGCAGGCGCATCTGGTTGGTGATCAGTCTTGTGTTGAGAAATACACTTGACTAATCTATGATGATCGACAGACACACCGGATCATGTCCACATGTTTTTTTTCATCAACTAACACCTGCGACATCATTCCTGGAAAAAATCAGGAAAACACCGACATAAATTCACAATCTCACCAAATAACCATTCAAATTGGTAAAATTTAATCTTTCACTTCTGAAAGCTAGCTCGATGTTTTCTTAATTACGTCACGTGTGGTTTCAACCTGGCATAAACCCTAAGTAATGAATTGTTTATCTACGCAATCGCGCTGGTCAGGTCAAGTTGGCCCCTCTACGCGAGTGGACGAGATTGACACTTTGCCCTTGGCTGAGGACTTTGGAGGGGAGTTTCCAAACGAAGCAGCAACAACGGCAGCAGCACCAGAAGCGGCCCCAACACCTGAAGTTGTTGAGATCAATCATTCACAACCACCCACAGCCCCTGCCGATGACAGTGACATTTTCGGAGACCTTGCAAATGAACCTGCCTGGCTAACTTCGAGTTCGGATGATAAGTCTCAGGTGGGTTTTCAGCATTCATGGCCCCCCTTTTTTGCTTCTTTGTTTTGTTGTTTCACAGCTGGAAAGTATATGGTTAAACTTCACTTGGTTTTCCATCACCTGAGATCATCACTTATCATGTGTTGTTGTTTGCTGTGTTAATGGATTGCCAAAGTTATTTAATTCATGTGCCAAACACATTTTGCAATTATACTTAAGCATCCAATCATTATCATCAATGATTTGCCTGATCATTGCGTCAACAATGCCACAATAACCTGTTGCATTCAATTATCACTCGTTGCTCATTAATAGCGGGTCCAGCGGTCCACTCATAGGTGCTGACTCGACGACATCAGTTGAAGCTGAAGCAGGACCAGGAATTGGAGAAGCACAAAGGCAAGGAGAATGACCAGGGCAATGGTGATGATGTGAATGCTGATAAGACTACGGCTACGGGTGATGATGGTAGCAAAACAGATGCGAAACCCAAAGCACGAACCTTAGCAAGCGTCAAAGCAGAAGCAAAAGCCAAACCAGCAACAAAGGCCAAAGCAAAGGCCAAAGCAAAGGCCAAAGTAAGATCAAAGAAAGCAACAACAACAAACGAGGAGGATGATGTGCCAATGGAGGATGCTGAACCAATGGAATGGCCACCGGTTGTACCAATGGACATCTCTACAGAGGATGCAGAAGATCAGACAAAAGAGAAAGAGGAGAAAGATGAGAAAGAAGAGAAGAAGGAGACAGAGGAGAGTGAGGAGAAAAAGGAGAGTGAGGAGGAAATGGCAACACCCAAAAAGAAATTGTTCCAGGAAAGCGATGGGGAGGATGACGTGATGGAAAGGGTTCCCAATACCATCCAGCGGGCCAAGTTTTTGGATCCAAGGACTGGGAAGGAACAATCACTTGAGGAGTTGTTCAACATGTACTTGCCGAATGCCTGGCGACGATCGAAGCCCCAGCAGTGTGACAAAGCAAACAAATCCTCATCTGCCTCATCAGCACCTGAGGCAAGCAAAGCAAGCTCAAGCAAACCCAACAGCGAACCAGCAGCAGTGGTAGCAACACCAAAGAAGGCAGCCAGCAAGGCTAAAGCAAGTGCAAAAGCCAAGGGATCCCCCAAAGCGAAAGCCAAAGGAGCCCCCAAAGCCAAGGCATCCCCCAAAGCGAAAGCTTCGGGATCCGCCAAAGCCAAGGCGAAGGCCAAAGCAAAGGGTTCCCCCAAAAAGAGGCCAGAACTCAATTCACCATCCATCAAGAAGGAAATCAAGCGACGCAAGCAAAAGCAGGAGCAAGTTATGGAAACACAAGGAGAGCAACTTGAGGATGAACTGATGCAAGGAATTATGACCCGAATCTGCAATTGCGTGAAGGACCTGGACAATGCAATGATGAAGGAGGAATTGAGGTTCCGCTTGTGCCCACAAGTGGGAAACACCTACATGTCAGCGTACTGGAAAACATTTTCAGTGGGTGTTGTCAACAGAGATGAAAGCGGTGTGCCCAACAAGCACTTGATTTGCTTCAGCAACAAAAACGCATCACACCCACACGTCAACATGGCTTTGGCGTATTGCGGCGCTTGGTTGATGGTACCTTGATGTCTTTAGTTTGTTTGAATTTTGGCTAAATTCTTTTTTCCTTGGTCTAGAGTTTTTTCCCAACATAATCTGGTTTATGGCATATATGCAATCCTCTGGATAAATGAAACAACTTTGGTGTGGATACAACACGCAATATGATCTTATATTAGTGTATATTCATCAACATTAAATCTATAAAACAGAAATGAATGGGTCCATTCCAGCTGTCCTTCTACCTAAGGCAACATGGATCCATTCGAACAGAGACAAGCTCACTGACTTCAAGGACCCTGCTTCGGAGTTTCAGCAGAAGGTGACGCACATCAAGTACAACGCCCTTCGAGTTGGCAATCAGTTTGGTTGAAAAGATTTTATGTGAGCAATACTGCCACATACGAGCTAGTTGCTTAGGGGATGTGTGCGCGCAATGTAAACTACATGTGCATATTTATGTGCAAACTATATGTAAACTAAAAACTATCGAAAACACATATCTTATACCATTATTGTGTTGCAGGATGATTTAACAACATCATGTTTCAATCATTAAAGGTTTTGAGATCATCATTCATAAATTTCGCAGCCCGCCCATCAATTGCAACGAAGCTCGAATCCCATTTCGGAAGTACCATGCAGTCAACCTTAGTTGGACCAGTGGGTGGTACAGGCAGAGAGCAATGGATGTGGCATTGAAGAAAAGTGTTTAAGTCAACATGTTGGATCCCAAATTGTTTCACATTCACAAAAAATGTCAACTATGAAATGCTATATCACTGATGCAAACGATTCTTTGCTTCATGAATTATACTGGTTGATGTATCATAGATTAATTGATTTCATATGTATATTCCTTTGTCCCTCCAAGCTTTGCCTGTATAGGTGGCATTTCCCCATAGTTTTCCAACCGTGGGAGCCGACGGTCCATGGATGACTGCTTCATTCAATCTTATGGGGCGAACCTCATACAGACATGCAGCGAAGACAAAAAAGGCGTCGACCTCTTGGTGGTAAGCTGTTGTGAAAGCTGATCCCAACCTCTGTTCACAAAAAAAATGAAAAGATACAGAGTTAGATGGGACAATGTGGATCTAGTCTTTCAGGACCGATTTGACTACCCACTTCAAAATAACCCACACCATTTGTTAGCGGGTTCTTCAATGTCGTGCTTTATGTTTGTTTTCCAGCATTCACCCAACGAACCTTCATCCATTCCCGTTGGCTCCATTGCGGCCATGGAATCAGCTCCGTTGCCGAGGTGTGACGTGGAATGCCTCCGCTCCGAGGCAACAAATGGGCTGTGAAACGGGGCCTACTGGTGGACGATTCCCGTACACTCGGCATGTCTTGCGGGCTTGGTCAACCAAACTGGGCGATTGCCATGTGGTATCCCAAGGCATTCCAATACAAGTGACAACAATATATAGTCGATCCACATGTATATATGACATATATGACATATGATGAAAAAGTTGTAAATCTAAGCAGCCTCTTTGCATTGCAAGTCCAGTTGCTTTGGATACTGACACCTGACTCGTGGAATCTGGTGGGCTACAAATTGAAACCAGCAAGACTGCCGATGAACAGAAAGAAATATCGATGCATACCTGCATGTAAACAAACTGAAACATGAAATGTGTGATATGCACATTATCTCACAAAATGCTGACATCAGTGTCTCTTTGTCTCACCGCGATCCGTCTCACCGCGACATGTTTTGGTTCAGAACGGTGAGCCGAGCTGTGAGCAACATATCAATAAACCATATATTCATGCATGCTCAGATCTAGATCATGGACTCCAATGAGCATCAGCATAGAAACCTGTGTCTGGGTTCGCTGTTTGCTTTTGCTTTCCGTTTCCAGATCTCTCTCTGACTGTTAGCCATGCAGTTCTCCAAGCGTTTTGTCGATGAACTTTGTTGCCGATTGAAATTGTTTGGGGCTCCCAAGGTATCTCATCTGCAATGTTAGCTCTGCTGGGAAAGCATTAGCCACACCTGGGGTATTGGAACCTCTTGAGTGCCCGTCTCAGGTACTTCTTCTGGCCGTGCTTTTGACTCTTTGGACGGACATTCCCATCGACGCTGTTGCTCAGGACTATACCCAAGTCACTACATCTCATTACTCATGGCTGGGTGTTTGAAGGTTTTGTGGTCTCTTGACTCTTGGATCGTTTCGATGTGAATCAACAACTGAACAGTGTAATGCCTAGATAGTATATCGACCGATGACAAACATAAATGTTCAATCGATCACCAATTTAACGAAGAAGACTTGGGGAACCTGTCCTCATCGCCAGGATGGCCTACAGTGGGTCGAATTCTTCGCCGGGAGGGCCGAAGCAACAAGGATGATGAGGTATGGCGGGCTGAGGAGTGCAAAACTCGACATCACATACATGTCTGCAGAGCCGGGGCGACAGAACCCAATGGACTTGACCACGGACAGTGGTATGGCGTTCTTAGTCAGCAATATGCAAATCATAATGGAACAACTTAAAGGTTCGATGTCTAACTCATGTGGGCTAGGGGGGCAATGATACCAACAGTCAGCTGTCACACTTCTATGATGCTTTGTTGGCACGGTCTAGTTAAATGCATCTAAGGACTGCCATGGCCACAATATTATTCGGCGACCACGAAGAAGGGTGGGTTTGTCACTTCGGGCTGAAATGTTCCAGCTTTACCATCGTCAATTCAGGAACCTCCGGGCGCAGCCCGTGCTGTGCCATCGGAAACACTGACTTTAAGAGCGTCAGGGAAGCCAATTGCTTGGCTTCCAGGACCATTCGGGACAAAGCTATAATTGTTAACCAGTGTTCACCAGAATTGTTACCATGTTGGTGGTTAGACTATAGTTGACGGTTGTTTTGCATCTACCCTGTAGGATGATCCTCTTGATGATGATTGCAGTATGCATGAACGCCTGCATCCTTGTAGAACAGCCTTTCTCGAGTTTTTTCGAGTGGTATCCCCGTTGGCGAGACATGATGATGTTACTCCAAGTCCATGGGGGTAGACACGCCGTCCCTTGGTCCAATCCTGGTGTTTCCTATAGTGCAAACAAGTTGCAGCCACTGATGTCAGCATTTCGATTTGCCCATCCACGGCTTTCCTTAGATCTGACAACACCAACTCCGACTTGGATGTTTTCCGTATATGTTTGTTGGATAACCTTTTTAAATTTGATACTTTAATATGAAACATTGGTAAACAAACAGTGGTAATCATCCATTTCCCCAACCATTCGGCGCCGGCTTCAAGGTACACAAAGTGGTGTGGCATATGCTCCACTATGGAGGACCGACACCGAAAAAACATTACGCTCTGTCGAATTCTCCTGTGGTGGGACGGCTGTGGGTTGACAAGCTCCGGAACTGGGTTGCCACCAAAAAAGCGTTGGAAGCGACGGGCAAAGCTAAACCCCTTGTTGACAAATACGTTGACAAGAATGGCAAGAAACGCTGGAAGGGCAACAAATCCTTGCGCTCCAGTGAGTCAGATACTTAATTGCTGATTCTCCCAGTGAGTCACACGGTTGGTTTTTTTAATAGGTAAATTGAAGGTTAAATGATCAACATGTTGTGGTTTACAGTGATCCTACTGTTTGGTTTTAATCGTATGTTTATATGTTTAATATGTCGAAATGCCACAAGTATGATTCCATGCAGCTATACGTCAATCATACAAACCACATGTCCAAAGCAGTTCTAACATATTTTTCAAGCAACACATTCCCCTGAATTGTTTGGTTGTATTCAGCCCAGGCATTATCCACCAAAATTCGGACTTCGACTGGTGGAATTATGGCATGAACTTAGCTCCAAGAAGTTCGGGATGCCTACGTTGCCAAAGGCTGTGCCTTCGGCATTGGAGACATACAGCTCCATGCTGTTCGAGGATCTTTGGAGCGAGGCCAATATGGTCTCCGTGTGTCACTGGTTGCGTGGGGGAACCAACTTGGTTATCCCGAGAGAGTTTCGGGACGTGTTACCGGTGAAGCTTTAAATCTCACAGGGATCTCAAAACTGTAAGTATCCTCCACCAATTGAGAACCACGATGTTTTAACATAAGCTATCTTGAACTATGTTGGATTTTGTTCACTTTGGTTCAAAATAACCCGTAATTTGCCGTAATCAGGGAATTACCCATAATTTGCCGTAATCTAGCCGTAATTTGGGGAAATAACCGGGTTATTTCGTAATTTCTACCCGTAATTTCTACCCGTAATTTGGGCCGCGTAATTTAGCGTAATTTACCCATAAAATACCGTAATTTACCCATAAAATTTTATGGGTATTTTCCAAAAAAAACGGGTTTTTTTATGATGATTTATGTTCACTTTATGTTGAGTTGTATTCACTTTATGTTGTTTTTTGTTCAATTTTGTTGGAATGTGTCTGGTTTTATATAGTTTATGGAATATTGTTCAGATGATGTGAGGGAAGCTTCACCACAATTACCAGTGTGCGAGTCGATATGACTGGCACCGCACAATTAGCAATTCCAAGTGTGCAATGGCAAACCTATGTGTTTTTTAAAAACACATGGAGCATGCAGAAAAAAAATGCCGTATTTTCAAAGCTGTGCGATGAACTGACAAACAAATTCAGCACGGTGCTGGGAAAAGCATGGTGCACAACCAACTACTGTTGAATCCAACCAGACATTTTGGCAGTCAAACGCGCCATCGACGGTGTGTGTAGTTGGCATTTTGCCATGTCTCTTGAGAAATCAGCCAGTGCCCAGAGCTTGGTTTCCCGTGCTTGGTCTACTACAGCCTTGGTGAAGGGGCTTGGACATGTACTGACCGATGCTCGAACGGAACTTCCAGACGATATGGCTCAGCTACAGGAAACTCTGCGGGTTGGTTGTTTTCGATGTTCAAAGGGTATGATATCTATAGTGGTTGACCCATCTTACATTTGGTTGGACAACAATCAACGTGTTGGGATATCCATAACTTAAGGTTGAAATATCACCACTGCAACCATCCACGATACCCCTGCTTTCAATCCTGCAGGAGCTTGAGAACATGCTGGAAGCCGTCGAACTGGGACAAGCTACTGTCGGGGGCCCATTCATATTACATGTGATCCAAACTCAGATTCAAACATACCTCCCTTTGAATGCGCAATGTTTCGCCGACAAATCCACATCCCTGAGATGTGATACATCCATGGCAGATCGGGATCATGAGGGATTAGATTGCTCCCACAACCACTGCTCCATACCCATGTTTGCTCCGTGCTGCCGAGCATCACCGGAAACCAAGGGCGATGCCTTGACAAAGCTGGTTGCTTTGCAGAGCGTGGTTACCAGGCTGCAAGATGGACCCCGTCTTCAGCCATCAGCCAACGCTAAGTAGTCAGCAAACAATGGATAATGATGAATATATACGACCGTCTCAAAATCTAGCAAGGCTTACATTGATGCATATCAATCCAGAAAGATCCAAAAATGGGACTAAACTAGTCCCATTTTTATTTGGTTTTGGAACTTGGATCCCAATAGGTTTTTGAGTAATGCTTCTCTTCTTGGTGTCGGGTCCTTCAGTGAACCGTGCTCTGATTGAGGCTACTCCACAGAATGCAGTAGCTGGACCAGCTGACCTTACGCAGCCAGCAACCGATGAGGAGATTGCCAGCAGCCTTGGGAGTGGTAAACATGGTGAGTCCGATAGTGGTTCACCTATGAGTGCAAGCGTGGGCAACACTGGGATGAAGAATGCTGCGGACAAAAGTGATATGGTAACCCCTGCATCCCCAGACTCATCAATTCCTTCGTCGGCTGAACAGTTGGCCAACACCAACAAGGTCCTTTGGTCAAACATTTTAACGCATGCAGGTGTTTAAAGTAAATTATGACTTATATATGGAGGGAGAGAGAGATATGGAGTGAATATACATATCATGATTGTTGGAATTGTTAGTTCGTGACCGGCATATGGGTTGTTAGATTGGTGTGTTCTATTTTCTTCGCATATGTGTTCCAAGTTAATGACTTATGGTCGAAGGTCACCATCTTTCTGAGGTAGCTGCTCGCATCATGGACATGTACAAGAAAGGGCAGTTGGATAACAAGACCGCCATGGAGTTGCTGGGAAAGGAACATTTCCCTGCTTCGAATGCCAGCCCTGCAACCGCTGTTGCAGCGGAACCCTCAGCCCCAAAGGAAAGTGATACCAGGAATGATCCCCAAAAACGTCCCATTGCAGAAGTTGAACCCAATCCGCCTTCTGATGCTGAATTGGATGATCTCTTGGAGAAAGCAAAGAAGAACAAGAACGACGCTCATATTGACTTAGTGTACATGCGCCCATATGCTTTAAGGTGTTCTAACTGTTATGGTACCCACGTGGTGAAAAACATGTTAGCCCCTATAGTTCAACAATCATCAATTTGCCAGTGATACCACCATGTTTGTTTGAGATATTTCCACTCTACTTGCAACTGCTCAGGAAGAAGCTGCGCTTAAGGCGAAGCTCCGCAGGCTGTGTGCTCCACGCAAGAACGGCACATTAGCCGTGCCAGAATGGCTACACTTGCAGTGGAAAAACGGCAACCATGGTGCTCTCGCGAAAGAATTCCAACAATGTGGATTCGACAAAGATCTTTGTCATCGTTCATATGTTTGTCTGTTTGTGCTACTCGAGTTTCTGTATGTGTTCAACAACTGTTTGGGTTAATTCCTTTATGCCTTTCAAACTTTTAGGTATCTTTGAGCCATCCTTTTCCTTATTCCCCTCCGGTGGCCAAGCAGCAGAATAGTGTTTCCAGCTCTCGCCCAGCGCATTGTTCCAGGAATCGTTCCTGAAGCTCAGGGAGAAGTCGATCACGAAGAACGACAAGACAATCAGCGATGTGAACGTGGGGTGGTATAGCCGGGAGGATATGCTGAAGGTTCTCCACTGGTCAACGCTTCCTGCCTCAACAACATAATCATTTTCCCAAATTCATTCAATACTATCGCTTTTCATAAGGGATGATGTTGTTGCCACTTTGGTGCTTATCAAATTTTTGGGCACTGCATTCAACTTAATGCAAATAGCATTTTATCTCTATAACTCGTGTTTTCCGGTGTTATTCCAGCCCATCTAGGAAGAAAGCCGATGGTGCCATCAAGTGTTGCCTGAGAGACGCAAAAAACTTGGTGAGGTGGGATAGGGCACCTCATGCTATATATAGTTTGTTCATATGTTGCAAGGGTCTAAGGAGCACAAAACACATAATTCACTTTGATACAGCATATCAACTAGTAACTTATCAATAGAACATATCGACTATGAACCTATCGAGAGAATACATCAATGATCCTTCGCCCTGGAGGCGATGCAAATATGGAGGCGAAGATGAGTACCATATCGAGACCCGCGAAACAGGATTGCATCAACAGGAGAAGATCAAGTCAGAAGTGCAGAAGGAACACACCCAGGAGCCACTGTCATCTTGACCCAACAACCTAGAGGTATATGCTTCAACAAACCCCATAGCCACCCTTACCCTGCCATAGCCAGATCGCCGAGAAATGCCCCATATGCCAGCGCCATCTGCCTCAGGAGGATGGATCGCCGGAGATGGGTGAAGTGAACTTGGACCGTGTTGCCGCTGCAAGTGCTCGAAGGGATGCCACTGGCAGTGCTGAGTTCGCTGCTACTTCAGAGGCTTTTGATTCATCATAACCATGCATTTCTATTTGTTATCTTTTTAACTTGTGATATTTGGTGACTATGATCCAATGTTCAAGTATCAAACGCTAACCACAGAACACTAAATCAACATGTTCTAAATTGATCAAGTGTATTGTTGACTGACCCAAGTACTATCTATTTTTTTCAATAAGCATTTATGGGAAAACATTTTATGTCTTACACTGCTCTGTTCACCATCAGTTCCACCCCCCTGAAGGCCACCAGATCAAAGGAAACCTTCCGCAAGTATGTTGATTCGGTCTTGCAGAAGTCTGCGAGAATTCGTTCTCTGATCGGGGACTTGAAAAAAACTATTCCCAAGACGATACTGCCATGAAGTGCCTTTGTGTCAACATAATGTGTTTTGAAATCATCCACCATGTAATAGTTATTTTTAGCTCTGATGTCAAACATGAAACGGATGTATTTCGAAAGCATTTATTTGTCATTGATCAGTGTGTTCCCAGGTATATCACAATTAATCCTGAATAAACATTACGCTTCATCTACCCAGGTCAATCTCCGCCCTGGATGCTGACCTGAAGACGTTAGATGACGAATACAATTCCTTAAGCGACCATTTTGCCCAAGGGGAGCGCGATGAGTTTTCCTCCGAGCCATTTGGCAATCAACATCTCAGAAAGATGAATGTGTCGTGTTGGATCTGAATTGTTCACAACATATGACTTGACAAAAATTATTTGAGAAAACATAGGCGTTGTATTTAGTCACAACCTTGCCTGAACTCAGGTGGTCCATATCTGCAGAAAAGCTGATGAAAACATCGACATTCCAGTACCCAGGTGGCAAATCATGAAGCTGTAGGAATTGGGTTGTTCAACTTCTGATGGACCCGGGTCATACCTCTCAGGTGCACCAAGATCGCCCAGCATGAAGCCAAGATTCGGCCTTTGGGACTGCAAATGGACAACAGATTGGCATTCATTCCTCAGATGAAGGCAGAAAGGAAACCCATTCCCACACTCACCATAGCGTTCCAACTTTATGTGTTGTTTGTATATATGTTAATTCTATAGGTTTTCCAAGTGTGGAAAGTAGGTATCAAACCGTATCAAGGCTTTACTCCGCCAAGCATAACAACGTAATCTTCACTGCGTTGGCTCAGGAATGCGAAGCGCCACTTCAAGAAGGATCCCAAACCTGAGCCTGTTGCCTGAGACTCCGCGATACTTTTGGGGTTGAGTGCCATGAACGAAGGCACCCTCTCATATCTCTCAGATTTGGCTGTGTGTTCGAACCACAGCCACATCACATTCCTAATTTGGGCTCTGTAACCCCGCATCCAACAGGTGCTCACAACATCACAAAAAATAGCAATGAAGAACAATGAACACTCTTCAGATCTATGTGTCATACTAGCGACTACATATTATATGTGCATTTTTTGTTTACAAACTGATGGTACACGGATGTTTGGGGCAGCCCAAGTGATCTACTGGTAGCCAAACGCCAGGGGGAAAAACAATGCTGCGATGTGGCGATTACTGATTCCAGTGAGGTCTGGCAAAATGTGTTTGTAAATCGGAATTTTCGAAAAAAATCAACAAGGTGTTGTTTGCAAAAAAAGGAAATGCAAATTGCATTTTGCATTCACAAAACCACGGAACGAAACAGGCTTGGGCACCTTCCAGCACTCTACATGAAAATTCCTTACGTCTTTCAATGTGAGCTCTATTCAAAAGATGTATCGGGCAAAATATGTTAGAAAAAAAACATGTAGAGCAGATGTTGGCGCGAAACGCAAAGACACACAGCAAAATTGATGAACTAGTCTACAGGTTTCCGAACGCAAATACCCCAATGATCCCCAATGTATGGGGCCCTGATAAGTTGGCGCCATCAATGCAGAAAATCAATTCCACAAAACATGGCAACAATGGAAGCAGCAATTGCCAAACACATATCTGGAGGATTCTCTAATTATCTAAAAGGAGAACACGCTACTTATTTCATACTTTTGTCAAGTACTGCTTGATCCGGATTGCCTTTGTCAACGTTGGTATTAGCAAGGCGCTTTGTTTCTTTCGGACAGTGGATGATTTTGGTTCACACCTGTTTTTCTAAACTATTTTTCCAAAATTACCGGTGACATATGGCCCAAACAAGTAGCAATGCAGCCAGCAAGGTCTCAGCAAAAAAACGAAATGTATTTGAATGGTTCTAACTGTAGGTGTTTTACTTGATGTTTGGTATGCCTGTAGTAGCCTCTTAGCAACCCTTGAAGCTTACACCATATCGCTTCAGCATACACGAGTATATTGGGTTCAATGGGTCATGAAATGCTTGGAGCTGCTGCTTTGTTATCTTTGTTTCGACCCAAGGAGGACCCATTTTTCATATTTGTACTCGACCTGACTGAGTTGGCGAGTTTTCTTGCAATTCTTATATGTTTCTATTTTTTGCAGTCGTGGGTTGAAAAATAGTAATCCGGACGGGCCAGGTTTATGTCCCCAAAACCATATGTACACCTGATTCGACAGCATTTTGTTCACCCTAGACTGGTTCAATCTTGCTTGTCAAGCCTACAGAAAAGTCCCATCATCATGGGTTAAGTTTATTTTTCGAGCAAACTTGGGCGCACATCTGTTTCAGGTACGTTAATTGGACCCGTAACCCCAACAGCAAGCGGAACAATTTTTTGACACAAACAAATAGCAAACGGCATGTTGCCATTGTTTGCATAGTCAAAACCGATACATTACCTGCTAAGAATACGGTTTGTACATTGGTTCACTGCCTGCGGAACTTTGCACAACCATGCCATACCCAGAGAGTGCATATGAGAATGCCAGGTAGATGCCAAATGGAATGCCATATCGAAAGAATGCCATAAGGGAGAATGCCATACACATTGGCGGCATGCGCAATTCCAAAATCCTGCAGAATATTCATGAGAATACCGTAGAGAATGCCATACGCAAAGAATGCCATACGCGAGAATGCCATACGTATGGCATTCTTTTAGCTTGTGTATGGCATTCGTATGGCATTCTCAGCGTATGGCATTCTCATCGTATGGCATTCTGTATGGCATTCTGCGCGCATTTGTTTGCAAAACTAACGGTGTGACATGTGTATGGCATTCTGTATGGCATTCTGTTTGGCATTCTGTATGGCATTCTGTATGGCATTCTGTTTGGCATTCTGTTTGGCATTCTGTTTGGCATTCTGTCTGGCATTCTGCGCGACCCCGACATGCTCCATTCTGTAAAGCATTGTGTATCCTCGGGGACACGGTATTCCAAGTGTGTGCCAGTAGAGATTTATTTTGAATTTGCTTATAGAAAAAGCACGCAAGCAAGCAATCATTGCCCTGAACGAATTACCGCTGTATTACTGGCGCGAGAAAATGGCGCTTTTCATTGCTAATTTGGTATTGCAAGTTGCCCCTGCTGGCCCTTTCTGGCTTGCATGTTTGAAGTTGGAAGTGTATTTTGCCCGGTGAAAGCATAGCAATAGAGACAACGGTTGGACAACTGTGTGTTCGCTGATTTTGACCGCGCACAATAGACGGTCCAAGGCGTACAAGGTCCTGTCTCCACCTCCAACGTAACAATACTTCGGCATACTGAACCTTGAAAGCTAAATACCTGACACAACTTGGAACGTCTACTGCATGGATTTTCTTAAACTCCAGATTGTTTTAAAATGTTGATTACGGGCTCGCATTTGTTTATCCCTATTTGCAGTCTTGAAACGGCCTTGGTTACCCTACCTGGGGGTGGGTGTTTCTGCAAATTGCTACTGGGCCAAGTTTTGCTTGGCAATTTACCTTTTGAAGTTTGTGGCCAAGCATTTTACTTGCTTATTTCGAGTCTTTGAATCGGGAAAAAACCCGAAGTCAAAGCGCGAAGCAAAACATATTTAGACGTAAGCATCACTGGCTTGAGCTTGTGATGCCGTCGAATACCTTTGGGCATATTTCGTGTGTCTTGTACACTTGGCACGGCTGTCAACTCAAACGTTTCAAACAGTTCACTGGCCACCAGAGGTGTCAGTAGCTAAAACCCAACGAATGTATAGAAGGGATATCCTGAAGGCAAAGAAGGGATGGCATTCTGGCAGCTACCCGTTATTCTCGCTCAATGTAAACCTGATACAAGGCTTTGCGTATATCTTATTTGATTTTCTAGATCGTAGATTTACAAACGCAAATCAGCCTACCTCATCCGGTCTGTGCTGCTGGCCGGACTGGCCGTGTTCTGTCGCAAAAACAGCGCCGGCGGGTTAAATTGCCACAGTATGAAGAAGAACCATTTTTGGATCAGAATCCAAAAAATAGAAAACATATCACTGCTGCCACGAAATGAACAGCCGATATTGATATCCCTAGAACCTGGCCGAGGTGTACCAACTGCCATGTTTTCCTTACATCATTGAACCCACTATAAATGTGAAATGTTGATATCATATATTACGTTGTTGGATGTAGGGGTAGGAGGGCCCATCATTGTTGGACCCACGGCTACTGTAATTGATATCCTGAGCCACATCCAACTGCAGGACTACTTCCGCAGCCATAGATGCATGTTGCGCGCAAGATCCTTCCATACATTTTTGTTTGGCGATGTCTTTACACGGAATGCCCCCCAACACGAGCTCACTGGATTTAGTAGTGGCGATGTTCATGTTTACCACCTTCCATATGTTTCAGCATTAACCCAAAGAAACATGAAATCTGTAGGTACATGTCCCTCATGATTAAATGCTTTGGCTTACGCTCTAAACCATTTAAAAATTTGGGGTGATTTATGGCTTTGGCTTACGCAACCGCAACCCCATGCCAGGTGCAGCTGGAGCATCTGCCAAGCGACTGGCTTCCAATGTCGGTGAGGGGGCGTGGCATCCCAGTTGCAGCGCTTCCAGACCAGCTCACTGCATGGCGTTGTTTCGAGCTACTCCGAAACATGACTGTGAACGCGATGCACGTTTGCTAGTTTATTGGCTCCAGAATTTTAATTTAAGGATAGAAAAAAAACATATTTTCAAACAGTAAAATCGTTGACCTACATGGAACAACCATCCTGTAATAATATGATTGCAATTAAGTTGTGTTCAAAATTGTTTCCATTGATATGTGCATGGTTTAGTTATAAAACAAATGTTCGAACATGTTTGAACAAAAATGACACACATAATTCCATGAAGTGACAAGAGCCATCATGCCGGATGATGCCATGGAGTCTGCTGATGATTGGCTCCTGGATCTTTTGACATGTCATCGACCAGCCACTGGGATTGATGCTTTCATTGGACCATGAAAGAATGCATGAACAGTGCAGCTGATTTCACTAAAACTAGAAAAAGTGAACCTATGACTTTCCACTCAGCTGAGGCATCCCTTGGACCATACGCATGGGAGCGACGGCCAACGATCATCAAAATTGAGACCAACGATCATCCTGATCTATCGGGACCGGGGTTTCAGCGAGATGTGCAGGGATGCCCTCCTTGTGTTGATGTGAAACCAAAACCAGCTGACCAACATGTTGATGGTGAGGAATTCCGGCTTCATATGGAATTGAAGGATTTGCCTCGCTCTGCTGATGTATTTTCCAAGATTGTCATGGACCCCTGTATGACATACAAATTGCCAAAACCAGGATGTACTGCTGGAAGGGCTCTGGAACATGCCATCAGCACGTTCAATCGTCTCCATCGGAAGTACCAGCCGATGACGTTTAAGTTTGGCATCACTCATGATGCTCATTTCCGTTGGCACAATTCTTGCTTTGGATACAAACAATCGAAGGAACGTTTTGATAGGATGCACATTTTTTTTGCAGCGGCAAATCCTTATTCACCGGCAATGTTGGAAGCAGCTCTGATCGACCGGTTCCGCAGCACCATGTTGGCATTTTAAGACAGATACGCATCAATGTCAAAACAATTTACCATATTCAAACTATGCAGAGTTCAGAAGTTCCCTTGCTAAATTCCTAGCGCCCTCGACCTCAGCCTTGCCTAAGGTATTCGGGGTTGTCAAAACGTGCTGCGTGGCGGAGATACAGCTGGTGATCAGTTTCACAACCAAGGACCGTTTTTGACCTATATTGTATACAAGTCTTACCAACATCCTCCAGAATTGCAAAGGTATGATTTCATTTTGTGATTTGTTTTCTTGATTTTAATCAATCATTTGGCCCGAAACATGTCCAAACATACATGGTTGTTTTGATTTGGTTGGGGAACGCAGCGTGCGCGAGGATGTTGGCTTGTCAAAACTTTTATAATTTGATTGTACAGTGCATTTGCGGAGTTTGCCGCCACAATGGGACCGACCAAAAAATGCCTTGAACACTTGCTGGGCATGTCCAAGTTGCGAGCTGATTTCTACAACCCTACTGTTGGCCTTGCAAACTGGATATCGTTGGATATCAATCTCACTTGTTGTGAATTAATTTTGGTCAAGGTCATTGATTGCCGGAACTGATCACGTTGACACTCACGCACACCCAACTATGATAATATCCTTGTACTTTACCTTCTGTGTTACCCCTCCCATCTTCTTTTGTTGTTGACCTTTGCGCCCGTGCCGAGGCCACTTGTGCAAGCCAGATACGGAATGCACAGGCCTTTTCTGAGGACATGGGTGAGGAGAAAGCTGTCGAGAAGGGAATATCCCTGTGGGCAAAGTGTCGGGAAGAAAATTCTGAAAGAGATGTTCACCAAGTGATCAAAAAACAGGGGACTACTTTGGACATCGAACTTAGTACTATGACCATTCGGGACACCATGATTCCTTGGATTGATCCACGTGACTGGGCAACGTGGTTGGTCAAAAAGGGTCTTTGGCCAAGACTGGCCGGAGTCAACCGTGGTGAGAACGAAGCTGCGCGCAAGATGTGGTCAGAATTCTGGGTTAGGTTCAAGAAACTTCAACCGCACTTTGAACTTTTTGGGGAGGAATGGTTCGAAAACATCGACCTATCTAGAACAGCAGCCTTTTGCCTTCACGGAGACGAGGGCAGAACCCTGAAGCGACAAGGCTTTATGGTTACATCAATGCAGAGTATTCTGGGATTTGGCTACAACGTCAAGCGATCAAAGAGAAGTGGCATTAGTGGAAAGGAGGGACTCAAGGTGAACTACATGGGTCACTCTTATACGCATCGTTTTGTTACATCAGCCTTTCCAAAAACTGTATATGAGAATGACCCGGAGATGTTCCATGGTGCTATGGAAGAACTTGCGAAAAGTTTGAAAGCATTGCTGATTGATGGAATCTGTGATCCTGCTACAAAGGAAGTGTTTCGGATTGCAATTATTGCTGTAAAGGGCGACGCACCATATCTTGCAAAAATGGGAAGATTTTACCGTTCATTCAACACTTTGGTCAAACGGGGGGACGAACGCAGAGCGCCGAAAGGCGTATGCCATCGGTGCCTCGCTGGTACCCATGGCTTTCCTGCCGAGGAAATTAACACAGTTAAGCCAGCTTGGCTGATGACCCAAGGCATCAGAGTGCCGTGGATGAAGGTGCCTGCGGTCATCGAGTATCTTCCTCATAACGCGCTGGACCCTGCAACCTTCTTCACATCAGACATATGGCATGTGGTGCACCTAGGATTCGGGCGCTCTTGGATAGCATCTGTGATCACCCTTGCACTTGAAGTGATTCCATCTGGGAACCTAGAAGGAAAATGGGCGTGGCTTACGCAAGATTATTTCACGTTTTGCAAACATGGAGGTCGACAACGCTACATCAATGCTATCACCCCAACTTTGATGTCTTATTTAGATAAAACTGGCTGCATGGGAAGTTGGAGCAAAGGTATGCTGACAACCAACTTGTTTCTCTGGCTAGAAGATGTTTTGGCGCGGCTTCCTGTGGATGCAGCGGGGAGGTTGCCCAAGTGTCGCATGGCCACGGAGTGGCTCAATCAACTTTTTGAGCGCCTTTACACAGCAGACGTTTTCTTGGATGATCAACAGTGTGCATATGTAGCTTCGCGTGGCCTACGTTTTCTTCAAGCATATTCATTGATGGCTGGTGATATGTTTGGAGAAGGCCGCCCCTGGCTATTTCCCTTGTATGGCAAACTGCATACATTTCACGAGCTCATGATACAAATTGTCCAAGATCGCCGGGCAACCGGCCACTCGTTCAACCCATTATGTTTTGGGTGTCAGTTGGACGAAGATACAGTGGGACGCACAAGCCGCATCAGCAGACGCGTGTCAATCCGTCTGACAATGACGCGCACACTTCAGAGATACCTTGTGGCGGCACACTCCGCATTTACCAATGCCAAGTTGATCTCTTGACAGAGAGAAAGAGAAAAGGAAGCAAAGGTGCGTGGAACTTGGGTATGTTGTTGTGCCGTGGCTGAATTCCTCACCATCAATCATGAATCCATGCATGTCATGTACCATCAGCATACCTCCTGGTAATCAAAAACCTTCTTCTATAACAGATTTGGTTCAAACATGTTCAAACCCAGAAATACCAATTATGCAAAAACCTGGTTTTTTTGAAATAACCGGGTTATTTCGTAACGACCTAAAAAAAGAAGGTTTTTGATTGCCAGGGTATATATATATCTGTATCTATATTTATATCTATATCTATTTGTATGTTTATCAATTATACAGCCATATTAATATATAATCGCAGCCGCAAACATTCATGTAGATATTCCCACTTTTTGAATTACAACATATATGTGCATTTGTTTGTACACACGTTACATAGCGATAGGCGATAGGTAGATACATGAGATACACGTAGACAGAAAGATAGATATGGATATACATGTATCCAGCTTGGTTGACAGGCAATGCGAGAATCGTTTACATAGCTCAGGATTCTCTCTGCGAGATGGGCATGCTTGGATGTGGCCTGTTCGCATTGACAACATCCTGACAATGCGTGCATGCTGTCGAGCTGAAAGTGTGGGTCATAAACAGGACGCTCTTCCCTCCAAAAAAATGACCTGTGAATCATAGAAAGTGTACCAAATCCAAGGACAATCCTCACAAGATCAAAAACACAAAAAGACATGAGAACTTTGATTTGTAATTGTAATATTTTGTGAGGACTTGCTGCTATGGATACAAGCATCTATACCAGGACCCCATCTGGACCCCTGGTCTTTAGCAAGGAAGGACTCCACGGCTACTCCACTGCACTTCCAAAAATCTGGTTTGATGCCACATTTCCTGACGAAAACAACGCCGCGGCACACCTGGCCCAGGTAACGCTGACGGAATCCATGTGCAATGCAGATTTTGTGACCAGCTGCCCTTCAACTCGGTGCATTGTCCGCCTTCAGCTCGACCCAACTACCCAGATGGCAACTGCTGGTTTCCACACGGGACCGCTCAAAGCTACAAATGGGACAAAAATTGCATGTGGGGCATCCTTGGTTGCTTGGAGGCACTCAATTGGGCGTAGATGTTTCGTGTGACAGCCACAGGTACAGCAATACGGGCGACCACAGATCTCGAACATAGCAACGCGACAGTACAATCGTCAACATTGGCATGTCAACGACTGTAAGCATCCCATTGAAGAACTTGAAAAGCATCAGCGAGTTAGACTGACTCCCGTATGCTGACGGATGGGAGGCTCGCCAATATGCCAAGGGAGTGTACTGAACTGCTTTAGAGACAGCCTTAACACATTTGCAGTTACTGTACTTGAAATACATCGCCACCAGGAACCTGTTTTTCACAAGGGTTCGAGTTGTTACTCGAGCTGTTTGATTTGGGGAACTGATTTTCTGATCTTGAGGTTGTTGGGCAGATGGTGTCCATCCGCAATGCAGATTCCTGGCCGCACAGTGAGGATGCCACCAGATGCCTGTGGGTCAAAACGAACATCCCATGACCAACAGAGCTTGCATGGGCAACCACCAGGCAGATGGTGTGAGATGTATGAATTAAGCTATGCCAGAATGATAGGAGTTGGTGATGACTAGCAAGAAAACCAACAGTGCTTTGTTTGATCTTTTTTGCACCTGAGGTGGTTGCGAATGAAGCCATGCAAGTTAGGGATAACTTTTCTGTCGGGGGAACTACTGGAGTGCCATTTGCATCTCGATATGCGAATCTCGGCCGTAAGAAGGTCGTACAGGAATCAGAGATGTAAAATTAGATTTGTTCAACATTATCATGGATTGTTTTAACATAACATGTTCATTTTGTTCTTCCAACTTTTGGCATTCACGGAGAATCTTCTACTCTTCCTATCCCGCTTTGTCTCATTTTGGGTCGGATATCCTCCAGTCGTGAGCTAGTAGCTCAACCTTCCTTGGTTGTTTGTGGGTATAGCCAACCCGGGTTGAACCCATCGAAAGGTTTGGAAGTGGAAAGATTACAGTGGTCGATCAATGCATCTCTGGTCAGGGCGACGAGCAAGGACCACTGTTGTTAGCAGGGAGTCAATCATTTTGGTGCTCATGCCATATTATTTTTTGTTCCACCATGGACTGTTCAGTGGAGAAATTAAGCATTTCTTGGCCGATTTGATCCAGATCAACTTCAGCTGGTGGCTTCTTTCTTTGTTTACCCTTCTCGTAGTTCAATGGATTATCACCTGGCATGATTTGCCTACAATGGATAGTTGATTCCCATGACCAGGTCGCTCTACAAGGGGGTACAAGTCAATTTTCCTGAATCTCCTTTGTCTCGTGGGGTCCATGCCCACAATTTCTTGTCCTCCACTTTTAATGCCTGAGACGATTCGCCAGAAAGGCCATTGCTGAATATATCATCATTGTCATTGCCTCTGGCACAAGTGCTTCTTCGTAAAGATATTACCATGATTTAGCATGGCTCACACAGGGTGTAACAGAAGAGACAACGGTTTGGCCACTTTGAGTGGGGAACCATCCCCCAGTTTGGGGTCTGGACGAAATTGGACGAACGACTGTCTATAGATATTTGCATGCATCCACATATGCACACACATGCAGTTGTGTGGATTAACATATCGATCTATATATATATATGTGTGTACATTTATATCTTGAAGTTAATGGATGGATGGATGGATGGATGGATGGATGGATGGATGGATGGATGGATGGATGGACGGACGGATGGATGGATGGATGGATGGATGGTTGGATAGATAAACAGATGTATAGATAGATTGGATAGACAGATAGATATACAGGAATTTTGGTTGTACACAGTTTTGTTCTACAACATGGCTTCACATCATTACCATGCGGCGTGCACATGTTTTGGCAAATCCAACATCGGGTTCATCTACCGGCAACCCGAAGCGTTCACAAGGATACTGTGGGCCTGGCTCTGGAGGAATTTACACGAGCATTTCCTGCGAGCAAGATGAGACTTGGGCACCTGAAATTTGCAGATGCTTCATGTAAAACACATATATACACATGTGGGATATGATACGGGATATGTATGTGTGGTAATTTCAGAAGTACCAGTAGGTATAGAAATATGTGATTATATATGATTTGTTTGGTTATGTTATAAGGAAACGTAGGTAGATCAGTATATACTAATACCATGCGTGGAGTGTTTGACATTGCTGAGAGTCATGTGAGTCATGATTGCGCCAATGGGTTGTCTTTAGTACCTGTTAGTTATGGTAATGATTGCGCTACAAGTCTCAAGGGTGTCCTTGAACACCCATTAGTAATCCTTAAATTGTGTGTTTGTTTATCGTAACTAATGGGTACCCTGGCCATGTTGCATTGGGTCGCAGAGATCACGCTGTAGGCAACGCCCCAAGTTATGGCTGGCTTACTACTATAAATGCTTGTTACTACAGGATGATAACTGAGGGTACTTGTATGGCTTGAGAAACACCCATATTGTCACCGCGTAAAAGCTTCCGAAAGTCTCGTCGGCTTCAGTATCTTTCGTTTTCCAGACATTTGTTGTGATTAATTTGCCTGCAGCACGGTGAACATACCGAAGCAGCAGCGCGTGAGGAAACTAGCAGCACCTTGCTCCCATGACTTCTTGGCACATCCTCAAGAGCTATTCACCACGAGATTTGCACTGGAGCCGCACGGTGGAATGGTGGCGCTGGAGTGTTCTCAGATGTTTGGTTAGGCAACATAGGACAACCCAGTGAGGGACAAAAACGAGCACGATGTTTGTTGAACAAGTGGGTGACACTGGGTTTTGGCTTGTAGGCTGTCGGGGCTGGTGCTTGTGGTGATAGTGGGATTGTTGGCAGAGCAGTGAGTTTGTCCGAACATCAGTTGCACATCACTTTCAGGAAATGATGGCCACCTATTCGTTGTTCTGGCATACCGCTGTAAAGGAAAGTGAAGGATTTCCACTAACCTGGCCTCCAAATGAATCATCTCAGGTGTATCCAGATGCAGTGGTAGAGTATGGAAGCTTCAGAGCCATATGTTTGCTGCAAAACCAGGATGATGGCCAGGATGATGGCCAGGAGAAATGCTTGGAAATAGGGGTTTCTTGGATTGGGCATACCCCCAAAATAGTTGGTACCGGTATATTAGTATAAATGGTTAATAAATTAATAAAGGATGACTTGGAGGGTCCCCTGTTTTGAGAAACACCCGAATGGTTGATTGAGGATAATCACCGACCACACTTGGGGTGAAACCGACCGGCTTCAAGACTCACTAATATATCCTGATTAGGCAGCTCGTTGCAGTCAAGATGGCTTGGGTGCTTCCAACTGATACGGCGATATTATGGTGTTTCAAAATAGGGGTACCCTCAAAAATGGTTGGTTTATTACTATAAATTGATAATATGCGATGATGATTTGGGTTCCCCCAATTTTGCTAAACACCCAAAGAATTGTTTACACTGCAGCTTGGATGAGGTCGACCTATTTATCTCAGCTGCCATCCACCAGTAGTTGTATAAGTTCTGCAAAGGTGAGTCCGATGTCAATGTCATTTTACTTGGTTTGGGTTTGTATGAAATTTATGGTCTACGTTGCCAGCTTAGCGGAACGTTGTGCAGTCATCCCAATTATATAGTCTTTGCAGTAGCTGTTCTGCTCCAAGTACTGTATATGGTCACTGTCTATTTAGTTTAGTTGGGCCTGAGTAGATCCTTGAATGCAGGTGTCCCCAAACATCCTGGGATGATCATTGCATTTGGGGAAACCACCAATTATCTTGAAGATAATCGGACTTCCGGCTGCAAGTACACCATGAGCAATTTTGAAGTTAATACTGTAGCTTGTAATTTTCCTTCCGTCAACCCCCAACCATTGTTGTCCATGACACCGTGTCACTGCAATAGTCGTCAATGCACAGCGATTTCCAATTACAGAACATCATTTGCAGACAAACCCATGCGATCTTCAAGTTCTCTACGGATGTTGAGCCCAAATGCTCACCTTAATTTTGCCCTTCCAAATGCTTGAGACCCCCTCAGTTATCATCCTTATATAAACTATGTATAGTAACAAGCCAATCATTTTGGGGACCCCCGGACCCCCATTTTGAGAAACGCCCATATGCTTTTGGTATACCAACCCAGCTAATGAGAAATCACCATCATCAATAGGCACTTCATCCAAATTAATGATCGTCAGATTTTTTGTTGCCAGCTTAGCCACCAAACCGGAAGGCCAGAATGCCAGAATTGAAAAATGCTTAGGGGACAGAATGACCGGCAACTTTCTTCCAAGAAAAATCAAAACACATTACTTGACATGTGATGGAATGTGTCACGCAACTTTCAAATGCTTGTTCAACTTGTTGGGCTTTACACATACCACTGAACCTCGGACCCGTGCCCATTCGTCTAAACCACATCTCTCTGACCAGCAGCATGGTACACGGCCCCCAGGAATTCATCGCCAGGCAGCAAGGATTTTGTGAGCCTGTAGTACAACACTCAGGTGAGATCAGCATTGATGATGCAAAAAGTCTCTTCCGCCCTGGGTTTTTTTCAGTGCTTGAGGACTTAGAACAGATTTAGCACCCAGTAATCTCAAATGGCGGGCAAAAGACCTTGACTTTTTACACTCAAGCGATGCTGCCTTGCAAACCGGCCAAGAATGGTCAGGGGTTGGCAAATTCCACATGACCTCGACGTTGCTAATTTGGATTCTTCACATGCTGAAACGAAGATTGGTCAGACTTCGGACGCAAGAGATTTCATTCGATTTAATCCTCAGCTTTTGAAACTATCCCCTTTTATCAGCCATAGATTATTGTGCCTATTGTTAGTGGTAGGCTACAGGCAGTACCAACTGCTTTCAACCATTACCAACAACTTGTCAACCATTGTCAACTGTCATCAGCTGCTGTCTACCAACCATTCTGAACTAAGTCTCCCGTATTCAACTACTCCATGCTGCCAAATGGGACAATTTTACCGCACCTGATCATTTCAACGCGAGCACATAATCTGGAGGACGAAGTTCTTTTTTGGGCCAAAGCCCGTCCGTCCTCCACGTGATGCGCCGATACAGATTGCATGACACCGGCCGGTGGTGGTTTTGACATGCGGCTCGGCCAAGGAACTATATATCTTGACGGAGTGGCGTGTTCACAATATTAGATCTCATTAGTCTTGATTAAGAGTTACCATGACTAAGAAGCTCTATTAAAGTAGTGAATAATCCGCTGATGATCATTCATAACCACTACAAACACATTTCACCAACTCATGTCCTGCTGAGACGATCGCCCCTTAATTTACAGCAGCTGGTTGGAACTTTTAGTCAGTTTTTTAATATCACCATAATTACAGTAATAAATGATTGATTGATTTATGTATTTATTGGCTCATATTTCTCCCTGGGATACTGGCCTGTGGTTTGTCTAAATGATTGACTAATATTTTTGAGAGGCTTGAAACTACCAAGCAGGCAACCTTGGCACCGCGTCTCTTGGTGTTCACTCATCAGGTTGTGGTCTCGTCATCTCGTTCCCATGGGGACCCAGAAATTGATGGTTCATTACTATAACTGGTTGATAGTTAGTCGAATCGACTGTTTGGGTGATAGCATGGTTTAGCATCATCTTTTGTGGTTGTCTGTTAAGTTCTGGCTCAATACATGGCTGTTGTCTGCAACAAGTGTGGAGCTGCCCCTCCACACGGTAACGACAGCTGGTGCTTGCCTTGCGCGTGCGTGGAACAACTGGGTGCTGAGCTGAAAGCTGTCTGGGGCATCCAGGGGACCCGCGCAATTGCATCAGACCTGATTGGTGCGTGCTTGCGTCAGGTGCGAGCCCTTCGTCGCTTGGGGCTAGCCTTGAGCAAGCCTCGGGAACCAGCAGGTCCCCCACCTCGCCGAGGTACATCAGTGGGTGCTGAGGGATCTCGCCATCGTGCACCAGCTGTCAGGGCCGAGGACGACAAGGAGGAGAAGCCACGAGTGAGGGAGAAAGAAGAGGAGGAGCAGCCTGCCTCACCAGCTTCGGGGCCGGACTACTCAGGAGACGAGGAGTCTGAGGAAGAAGAGGAGGAGGAGCCAAAGGCTACCACTCCCAAAGCAAAGGCATCTCCCCCGAAAGGGTCGAGGGGTGCTGAGAGCAGCTGTCCAGAGAGGGACAACGCTGCGGGTGAGCGCACAGAGCGCCATCGAGAAGGAGGAGCATCAGGACATCGACGTGAGGAGAGTCGTCGGAGCCGCTCCCGACATCATCGCGAGGAGCTGCCTAGGCTGCGCTCCCGTGATAAGCCATCGCGCTACCACGACGAGCGACATCGCAAGACAAGTGCTCATCGCCGGCGCCATCGGCCAGGGCATAGAGGAGGTTCAAGGCACCAGAAATTCTACAAGGCTGCCGAGGACCCCTACCGCCGATTTCAGAAAAGAAGGGGGGGGGCAGCCTGCCTCACCAGCTTCGGGGCCGGACTACTCAGGAGACGAGGAGTCTGAGGAAGAAGAGGAGGAGGAGCCAAAGGCTACCACTCCCAAAGCAAAGGCATCTCCCCCGAAAGGGTCGAGGGGTGCTGAGAGCAGCTGTCCAGAGAGGGACAACGCTGCGGGTGAGCGCACAGAGCGCCATCGAGAAGGAGGAGCATCAGGACATCGACGTGAGGAGAGTCGTCGGAGCCGCTCCCGACATCATCGCGAGGAGCTGCCTAGGCTGCGCTCCCGTGATAAGCCATCGCGCTACCACGACGAGCGACATCGCAAGACAAGTGCTCATCGCCGGCGCCATCGGCCAGGGCATAGAGGAGGTTCAAGGCACCAGAAATTCTACAAGGCTGCCGAGGACCCCTACCGCCGATTTCATCATCAAAGACCTGATTCCTTCTGGGAGCACGACCACTTTGAAAAGTAGAAATGGCAGACTTAGCTGCTGCCCCCGCCACGGGGGCGGG
>VSDK01017696.1:941100-958563 GCA_009767595.1 Symbiodinium kawagutii | reverse complement strand
CCCCCCCGGGGAGCCGCAACGGCAGAGAGTTGAGGCAAGGAGACCCCGAATGGCTTACCTTCGATCCACTTCCCCGGGATGTCCTGGAAATATGCCTTTTGGGAAGCTCCGTCAATGTTGTGGAAGAAGCGTGGTGCGCTATGCTAGTGACTGGCGCATCCCGATCATCCGAAAATCCCACAGGGACTTCTGTGACAGGGAAGTTTCTGGGATGCGAAAGCGATCTCAAGCAAGAGGAGGTCAAGAGGCTTATGCAAGAAGGCAGTGTTCATCTATGTGCCGACGAGCCTTGCCCCGAGAAGTTGGAAGGGCAGTTCCACGCTACGCGGGTAAGGCTGTGGGCCTTGGAGCTTTTCGAGGCTTCATACCTCTCCAGAGAAGGGAAGGCTGCTTTGACCAGGGAAAAGAGAATTACCAGAGAGGAAGCCGAGAAGAAACGACCTCCAAAAACCAGAACGCCCCGATCAAAAGAAACTGCGAAGCGCAAGGGCCCACGTCGAGCTGGGACCGAGCCTCGCAGAAAACGAGTCAAGCAGCCTCCCAAGGAGGGAGCCATTGCCATCTCTTCGGAAGAAGGAGAAGACGATCTAGAGGAGGAGCTGGATCCCGAGCTTTATGGAGACGAGGAGCCCCATCATGGGCCAGATCACTTGCGTCGCATGTTGAGGACTGCTCGGGAAAGAATGGTAGCTGGAGGCGTTGGAGATGGGATGCCCTACGACGACGAGGAGATGGCAGAGGAACCTCGTCGCCTTCGACGTCGCCTCGAGGGTGCTGGTGGTGGGCATCCTCGAAGAAGTACCGCCTCTGCTCCGGCGAAGTTGATCACTGGAGCTTACCTGAATCCGAGGAAGAGTTCGATGTTGGCCCTGCAAGACTTGGAGGGTCCACGAGAGCCTGGGAGGAGTGGCTCGATAGTGAAGGCCCAGAAGAAGCGAAGCCCTGGGATGCTACTGCTGGCTCAAGCCGCGCAGTTCTCCAGGGGGAAAACGTCCAAGAAGAGTTCATCAGGCAGATCAGGAACCTTGGTGCGGGCTCTTCGCAAAGCGATGGGAGTCAAGAAAGGTACGGCTTCCAAGAAGCACAAGTCCCGAAGAAAGATCCGCATCAAGCCCGATCCAGGTGGAGACGACCCCGACGACGACTTCGAAGAGGGGGAGGAGTCCAGTGGGTCCCAAGCTTCGGATTCCGAGGTCAGCCTGGAACTTCCCTTACGCCGCAAGGCGTCAAAACATCCGGGCAGCGTGTTGCAGATGCTCGTCAAACATGCAGGCGATCAGATGGACAGGGGCTCATTGGCGGAGGAGAGCGCGAGGGCCGAGAACGCCCTAGTGGGTGGCGTCAAGATCGCCACTTACTTCGCCTTGTTGATAAGGCCATATTATCAGCAAGGCAATCCGCTGCTGAGAGAACTTTTCTCTCTGGCCCAGACCATCGACCTGCTGAGGGCAGGGCGCCTCCCGGAGGCAGGAGATGCGCTCGCCAGCAGGTTCATCTCCGTGCACACGGCCCTATCAGAAGGGTCATGGGCCACCGCCGCCCATCTCGAGATGTATCCTCTCGAGCCGGTGGCCTCCGCGAGCGCACCGCCACCATGTTGCTAGCTCAGAAGCACCGGCGACTGGTAGCCAAGAGTCAAGGCTACCCGCATGGTTATCGAGGAGCCTGGAGCGGTGGTGGCCGAGGCAGAGGAGCCCCCGGCACGGAGAAGGGAAGAAAAGGAGATTACCCTTTCAAGGGGAAAGGGAAAGGCCGAGGAAAAGGAGCAAAGGATCAAGGTTCCAAGGGCGAGAACCCTTGGAAAGGGAACAAGGAGGAACCCCCCAAAGGATTAGGGGTGCTGCTCAGCACCCTTGGGACCGATGGTGAAAGAAGAGGAGAAGAGGAAGGGGTGCTGGAAGGCATCCCTAAAGAGGATGAGAGGACCATTAGTGTGGAAGAGCCGCGCCTGGGAGTTTCAAGGCAGGGATTACAGTTTTTGGAGGCGGCCGCTGAGTGTTGCACCTCGCTGGCTCGAGTGGGTGCGGCCCTTTGGTGGCTGCTCGTTCATGCCGAGAGGCTTCGAGGAGCTGGCTTGGACTGCCAAGTGCTTCTCACCACGTTGATCTCCAAGCCAAGGGGATCATTTGTCATGCACCGAGGCCACGGTGCTAAACCAAGGCCTCTTTTTCCAATTCCTTTGGGAAGCTTTTCTCCGGCTGCTGACAAGGCCGAGTCGCTGAACCTCGAGGGTTTCTGCACTTGGGTGGAAGATGAGGATCAGGGAGCCAACATTTGGGGGGCGCTAAGTGTATGCGCCTCCAATGGGGTGGCTGGCAAAAGCCGTGCCATCATAAACCGAATGCCTTCTGCCCTTCAAGCTCGGGCGATAGATTCCCTGATGGCCATCGCCAAAAAGGCTTTGGCTGATCCCGCAACCTTGCAGCGTGCCCCCGCCGAGGCAGAAAAGGAGTTAGCTACTCGTTTCCTTAGCTACACGGGAGAGGAAGTGCCGAAGATGCAGGTACTATCTGTAGCTCAAGTTGAACCCGCGTTGCCCCCTGAAACTCACAGTGGTTCCATTGATGCACTGGATCTTTTATGTGATGGTACTAAACGGTTTTTGATGAACCCCAACGAATCGCTTCTGGACGAACTACCTGAACATATCCAGTATAAAGCTAAAGTTCATATCAAGAAGGGGGACGAACTGGCTTTATCACAACTTCTGGTGCGGCGACGCATCTGTGTTTGGGTACCTCGGAGCGAACTGCTATGGGTCAATGGAACGCTGGTACTAAACGGTCTGTTTGCTGTGGGTAAGAACACGTTTCTACCTGGTGGTGCGGAAACGCAACGCCTTATAATGAACCTGGTTCCAACTAATAGTGTGTTTAGGCATGCACAAGGTTCAACCCCTGACCTTCCTGGAATCACACAATATTTGTCATTGGTGGTTGATCAATCTGACCAGCTGTCATTCTTTCAGAGCGATATGTCGGCTGCGTTTTACCTTTTTCGTATCCCACCATGTTGGAATCGGATGATGGGATTCAACTTGTCTTTCAAGGGACATGTTTTGGGATTTTCAGATGACGATGATTACCACCTGGCCTGTGCTGTTATTCCTATGGGTTGGGGGAGCTCAGTGAGTATCATGCAAGAAATCGCCGATCGATTGACAACTATTGGACGGCTACCTGCTAGTCATAAGGTGCGTCGTTCAGCACCTTTACCTGTTTGGTTGGTAGAATCGGTAGAGGCAGCCCTTGCTCAAGGAGATTCTTGGTATCATGTGTACTTGGACAACTTCTGTGCTATGCAGCGAACCCGCCAAGGTGAGACAACGGGGGACGGGGCAAACTTTCACAAACAAATTGAGGATGCTTGGGACCGTGTAGGTATTCTGTCGTCTTCAAAGAAGCGTGTGTCAGGTGACCCCAAAGGCTATGAATTGGGTGCTCTCGTTGACGGGCAACAAAAGCTGATTGGAGGGAGTAACCTCCGCATCCTCAAGCTGATCCAAACCACCCTCGTTGTTATCTCAAAACGTAAACTGTCTCAGAAATGGGTTCAGGTGGTGGTTGGACGTTGGGTGCACCTCTTCTCTTTCCGACGTCCCGCTATGGTGGTCCTTGACGAAGTGTGGAAGTTTCAGGTCGCTAGTCGAGGTGATCAGGTGAACTTTTCCAAGGTCAGGTCCGAGCTGTTTGGGTGCTGCCTTCTGGGAGCTCTGTTGCGTACTGATTTGTCCGCGTCTTTGTCCTTGGTGACTACAGCTAGCGATGCTTCCTCTAGTGGGGGAGCTGTGGGATTAAGCAGGCAACTATCTCTTTCAGGTCAACAGTTTGTGGCAGCCGATGTGGCAAACAGCGAAGGGACTGTGCGAGCTCCAATCCTGGTACTTAGTCTCTTTAATGGTATTGGTTGCTGTTTCAGATGCTATGATCTCTGCGGAGTGCAACCCTTGGTAGGTATCGCTTATGAAATTTCCAAAGAAGCAAATCGGGTGAGCAGTCGTAGGTGGCCTTGGGTACAACTTCACGGGGATGTTAGGACAATTGACATCTCTACCATTCGCGATTGGCGTTACAAGTTTCCGGAAGTGGTGGAGCTACACCTATGGTGTGGCTTCCCGTGTGTCGACCTCTCTTCTGTCAAAGCTTTCCGTCGCAACCTGGAAGGTCAGTCAAGTGGATTGTTCTGGGAGGTTGTCCGGATACTAGGCTTATTGCGACAGGTTTATGGGTTCAACTTTCCTGTTCTTTTCTTCTGTGAAAACGTTGCTTCAATGGACCGTGATGCTGAGCAAGAAATTTCTCGTACTTTGGGTACCAAGCCTTTTCGAGTTGATTCTGCCGAAGCTGTCCCTATCCATAGGCCTCGTTTTTGTTGGACCAATGTCACTATTCATGCTCTGGATGATGTTTGGTTGGAGGAAACCCCCCACTGGATTGATGTCCATTTGGAACATCCTTATCCCGAAGAATATCAATGGCTGGCTGCTAATGCATCTTGGGGAGGAACACAAGCTGGAACCATCCTCCCAACAGCTATGAAAGCCATACCTCGTACCCGTCCACCACCAAAACCAGCTGGGTGGAATCGGGTGGACCACAATGCCCACCTGCGTTGGGAAGCTGACCATTTTCGTTTTCCCCCCTACCAATATGATGAACGGTTCGTGGTTTGGGTCAAAGAGAAGTGGCGCCTGGTCGACGCTTCCGAGCGTGAACTCCTTCACGGTCTGGGATATGAGCATACCATTCTTTGTTGGCCGGCTAACCAGGTCAAGGGCAATCTCCAGGGTTTTGAAGATGCTCGCAAAAGTTTGGTGGGAGATAGTTTTAACTGCTATTCATTTGTATATTTTGCAGCAATGGCATGTTATCGCTGGATGCCGCCCTTTACTTATCATGACCTCGTTCAACGCATGGGGTTAGCCCCCGGTTTCTCCTGTCCTTTGCATTGGCAAGCCCCTCTTAGCCGTAGCCTCCAATATGGGCAACCTCCTTGTGGGGGCTCTGTTGCGCAGCTACATGCGGCGCTGCTTAGACGGGTAAATCATACCGGGTCCGATGTTCGCATTTCTTCGGGGATGCTCTTGAACTCAAAGGCTTATCCACGTCAGTCCGTGGCTGCAGATTGGTGGCTCTGGGAAAAGGTATTCGCCTACAGGTGGCAAAGAGGTGATCACATCAACTCTTTAGAACTTCGTTCAATCATACATGCAGTGGAATGGCGCATCAAACATCTCAAAGAAGTCAATTGTAGAATTTTCCATATTTCTGACTCCTACGTGGCTATGTCAATTATTGCTAAGGGACGAACGTCATCTAAGATGCTGCGACCTTTGTTGCAAAGATTGGCTTCATGGTTGTTGGTTTTCAACATCTACCTCATTGTCAGTCACGTTGAAAGTTTGGAAAATCCTACAGATGCTGCCTCGCGCGCATGAGCAATGGCCAGGGCAGGCTTCTCGGGCTGACAGGCGTCGGGCCCGCAGAAACATTGTCTTGGCTGACGTTGGTATCACCGCAGCTACGCAGCAAAGATACTATGTGGCTGTTCGTCGCATGCTCCCTGTCATTTGCGGAGCTGCCTCTGAGACTTTGCTTGATGAAAATATAGCAGCTTGGATCCAACACCAATTCCAAGCTGGTCACCCGTTGCACTTGATCGGGGACGCGCTCAGCGGATTTCACCATTTCGAGCCGTGGAGTCGCAAGAAACTCCCCAAGAGTTGGCGCCTCTACAGCATTTGGCGCCGCTACGAAATTCCAATGAGAGCCCCGCCAATCACGCAAGAAATTACCCTTGCAATGTCTGGGTGGTGTTTGGAGCGTGGAGAGCTCATTATGTGTGCTCTTCTACTCTTAGGTTTCCACGCTCTCCTTCGTACAGGGGAAATTCTCTCAGTCAGAGCGGTTGATTTCATGATCAACGATGGAGTGGGGCTAGTTAGCCTCCCTTCCAGCAAAAGCGGGGTGCGCAATAACTCCAAAGAGAGCGTCGCACTTCGAGATCCCCTGGTACTTCAAGTTGTTTCCGAGATGATTCAACTCAAGTATCAGCTCAACCAGCAGTTTCTTCCTTGTTGGCCGAAAAGTGGTAGTGCATTCAGGGCGCTGTTTCAACGAGCGCTTGTCGCAGTGGGTGCTGATTCCTTGGGACTGCGCCCATATAGTTTGAGGCGCGGTGGTGCGACACATGAAATGCAGTCGCATGGCCTCATGGAGCGGACGCTCCTGCGTGGACGTTGGAAAAATAGCAACGTCGCCCGATTGTACATATGTGATGGTCTCAGCTTACTACCATCACTTCGTTTACCTTGGTCTTCTAAATGGAAGATTGCAAAGTTTTCAGCTGTATTCACAGCCGAGCAGAACTGTTTTCACAATTCTGGGATGCGTGGAACAAAGCGCAAAGCGGAATCAAAGTGAATTTCAAAGTGAAATTTCAGTGGTGATCCTGCCATGGATCTTAGCCGATCCTGCCATGGATCATGTGTCATCGCCCTGCCATGGGCCCATAGCAAACGCAATTTCAAAATCAAGCTTGAAGAGCTTGTTTCCTTTCAAGGTATCGTGCCTAGCACGATTCACAAACCTTACGTGCATGACAAAAAGTGTTGCGCCATGCCTTGAACCCAAGTTAGTCGAATCGACTGTTTGGGTGATAGCATGGTTTAGCATCATCTTTTGTGGTTGTCTGTTAAGTTCTGGCTCCCACAGCCACCCGCCCCTGAGTGGGCCACGGAACAAAGCGGAATCAAAGTGAATTTCAAAGTGAAATTTCAGTGGTGATCCTGCCATGGATCTTAGCCGATCCTGCCATGGATCATGTGTCATCGCCCTGCCATGGGCCCATAGCAAACGCAATTTCAAAATCAAGCTTGAAGAGCTTGTTTCCTTTCAAGGTATCGTGCCTAGCACGATTCACAAACCTTACGTGCATGACAAAAAGTGTTGCGCCATGCCTTGAACCCAAATTATAGGGTTCATAGTAGGAATTAATGGTGAATAGTAGGGAGGAAAACGGGACATAACCATCAATAGTTGTTTAACAGGGGACCCAAAAATGGATGGTGTATCACTATAAATGGTAATTGCAAGCCCTGGGCTTTTCAGCTCGTTGGTCGTAATCGTGGCCCACAGCTGTTTGTCGGAACCACCAGCGGTTTTTGATGCTCCTTGCCTTTGTGCCATGCTGCCTCACCGCGCTGCGCGGCATGATCGATTGTCAGCGTGAAGAAAATCACAGGCTGAATGCGGTAGTTTTCTCAATATAGACAACCCCCCCAATCATCCACCGTTCGTCATTTATGGTAAGAAAAAACAAACATTTTTTGGGTTCCCCATATTTTGAGAACCCCCTCATGTTTTCATGAAAGCCAAACTCTGAGCTGGACACTGATCAGTGATCAGTTGCAGTGATCCTGAATCATCAATGCCAACTCTGGATTAATAACCCCCTGGTTGATTGATAGCGGATATCCCCCAAGAGCCTTGGTTTTCATTAAAATGTCAACCCCCTAATTCATAAACCTATGGTTTATTGATCCGGGGTTAACATTAATGGTTAACAATGGTGGTGGAGCATGATTTGCAATAGTTAGCTAACTGATAAACCCACCGCTGGCTCCCGTCAAATGCATAAATTCCCGCCTTTGATCATCCGTGGTTGATCATCATTGAGCATCATACAGACGGGTGATGATAAATGATGATTAGTTGGTTCTTGTAGAATTCACCACGGAGTTCGAACCATGGTCAACCATCATTTATCCAATGATTCAACGGTGGCTTTCTGTTCGCTGCCTAATGCTGGCAAGGATCAATGTTGTTGATGATTGCGATTTATCGATTCATCATGATTGGTATGAACCATGAATGATTGATATCTAACATTATCTAACATTAATCATTAATCAGATATCAATCATTAGTGGTTGATATCACAATCATTAGTGGTTCATATCAGTTATCTAACATTAACCATGGTGGTTCAGGACTGGTGCATGGTTGACGTCAAGCACCAAGGATCCCCTGTTTCATCACAACGGTTAGCCGCCCTGACGTCGTTCTCGTTCCCTGCCAGGCCTGTGGCAGTGCCCCATGGGCGGGGTTTCGCTGATTCATCATTTTTTCCCTAGTAGGATGGTTAAAGCTGGTGAATGATTGGGTTAATAGATGGTTGATAGATGGTTGATAGATGGTTGATAGATGGTTAGTAGAGGGTTAATAGATGGTTGATAGATGGTTATTAACAATTATTCTTTGTTTTCCCCAGTAGTCATTAGTTGGTTGATCAGTTATTTTCCCAATGATAACAACTGGTTGGTTGACTAATATTTTTCAAAGGGGTTGAAACCACCAACGAGTCATAGTTCTTTTTGAGATGGGGCTTAAGCGCAAGCCAAGAGAGCTGTTTCATGCTCTTTCAATGGTTTTCCCAGGCATCTTGCGCTTCAAAACCTGTTTGGATGATGATGCCTTGGATAGGCCGTGAGGCAATAGAGAACCAGTTCATCCTAGAATTGCCGAGCACCTGGAACAGTGGGAGAGGGGTCTTTGCGAACGTAAATGGACATATGCATGTGTAGTGATCATCATCACACTTTATCATGGATCCAGAAGAAGGTGTTTCCACTTTGTGTGATTTTAGCTCCTCATACCGTTTGATTGCGACTTGTTATCCTGTTGGAGGACACGATGTTTTTGCAATGTTGGGTGGAGCTGTCCATTAAGATTGCGAATGGCCATGGATTTGATCTGTGAAGATTTCTCAGGGGTGGGGCGGTGGGTTTGATTTGAGCAACACTACTTGCCAGAATGAATTAGTCATGGAGTTTGCCACAAGACTGTTGGGGTGCTAGCTTTTGAGGAAGCAAAGGAAAGCCCTATTTTCGTCAGAACATATTTGTAGAGATGTAATCTTGGGACCTCCAGCTCTTATGAGGTATGGTTTTCCATGGATAGTCACATTGCTGTGCAATAGGTTCTGCATATGTCAGCGAGGTTAAGTGCTTAAAGTGATTCCGTGAATTACACTGACTATGAGAAGCCATGAATCAGGCTCTTATGCGGCCATTTCAGGCCTTACTCTCCCATTTGCATGAGGGCACTCACTGTGCACAGCTACGTACACGTACGATTTACACACACACACACTCAAATAAGTGCAAAGATATGTGCATAAACAAAACTTGTTCTCATGCGTTTACACACTTGAATTATTTTTTCTTTGTTGCGCATACGACCAGACAGCCGTATATCATGGAGACCTACCAACTGGTCGATTCCAACTGGCAGTCGCTCAAGTCAGGTACATCTATGGCGGGCATGCAGGGTATGGGAAGTGGGATGAGTGGCATGGGCGGTGGCATGGGAGGCATGGGGGGTGGAATGGGGCCCAGTGGCATGCGACCCAACATGGGGCCCAATGCCATGGGGCACAATGCTATGGGCAGCATGGGGATGGCCCGAAAAATGAACATGGGCAAAGGCAACATGGGTGTGGGGGGTATGGGAGCCGGTGGGATGAATGCCATGGGTGGAATGTGTGGTGAGATGGGGAAAGGAGGCGAAGAGCAGATGGATGGCATGCAGGGAGGCAGCATGACCCTGATGGCCATGATGTCCAAAGGCTTGGGCAAAATGGGATCCATGGGTAAAGGCAAGATGGACGCCAACGCTGCCAACGGATGTCAAGGCTATCAGACCGCTGGAGGGCTGAAGGGCTTGTTTGTTTGCGGATGTTTGGCTTATCTCTTGCACAGGGATAGTCGCAATGATTTGCCCCATGGAAATCTAACATGGCACTGGAAGATCCAGTATCCAGGATAAAGGCAGATCACCACTCGGAGACTGTGGTTGATTTTACGACTTCTCATTGCTATGTTGGATAAGTGGAGGGTAGATTGAATGTATGGACAATCCAAATTGATAGAAATTATATAGTGGACAACATTGGACAACTGTGACACTGAAATTTGTGTTGAACCTTGATCTGTTGACATATACCGTAAGCATGAGAGTATATATCTCGGGTGAACCTCTCAATGGTGCGCTACTTCCATTCCATTCTTTTGTAGCCAACTTAAGAAAAATGCCATTTGAGTGGTTGAATTGTCTTTGCTGGTGACAAATGATGCTGGCAATCATACCCTTCCACCTTCCACCGCTGTGTTTGAACTTTGGCACTTGAACGCAGTTTCCAGTTGGGTGTTTCTCAAATTAGGGGACCTCCCAAATCCTCCACTAGAAACCATTTATAGAAGTAAACCAACTATTTTCGGGGTCCCCCATATTGAGAAACCACCAGGTAAAGCCATGGGCACACCTCGGCCGCCTGTCATGATGCTACGGGCACGGAAACTCAGAGATCACCCAACTGGTGAGTGGTTCACGAGTGAAGGCCAGTGGTTTTAGCCGGGACATGCATAGACTATATATTTATTTAGATATGATTAGATAAGTATTTTGGGTATCTATGCATATATACTATACATACAGGGAACTAAAATCAAAAACATTGAGCATGTATGGAAGCCTGCTGGGATACACCAACGAGCATGTGGAAGGGTGGCCACATTTATACCACCAACCAGCTTCGAAAGCAGAGGAAACGACGGATGTTTCACCACTTTCGGTGCATGTAAGGAGTTGTTGTACATGAACTTCATCGTGGTGACCATGATGATGATTTGAAAGATTGGTAGAGATAAAATGAAATGGACGCACATAGACATTTATAATTATACGTACGCATGCGCGTCGATGATATTTGTTTGTGATGGATGGAGGCGGACACTTTTGTTTGAGGATTGCTTCTTTTAGAAGGCCTTGCTCAGGATTACAAGATGTCAACCAGCTAACATGACCCCACAGTCAAACAACACAGGCTTGTGTCCATGATGTGTTGATGTCTTCCAAGTTGTTGATCCCCAAAGCGGTTGGTTTCCTCCTGTTTGTCGCCTTTTTAGTAGCGTTGACCATCAACGTTCATGACTGTATTTATCACATTTCACCATGATCTTTCACAGTCAACCCTTGCAAACCATTGTTAGCCATTATTTACATATTTGACCATGTCTCACCATATCAGCCATGATTTATCATGCTTGATCATTCTTTCCAATATAGAATCATTATCAATTAGCAATCATGATCAACCAGTATAAACCATCGTCCACTAGGCAATTTTTGAGATTTGGAAGTGGGTTTACGAGTTCCGATGCCTCTTCATTAATATATCGCTTTTGTTGGCCAACCGTTGATCATGGTCAACGATGTGGCCATGTTGTTGGCTCATTTGCTGCTTCATAGTGGTTCAAACCGATGATTCTTCCAGTTACTATTAGGCAACCAACCCCAAACAACAATGGTAAAAACTAGCTCGTTACGTACTGTTTCACAGTAATTGTAAGCATAGGCAATGGCCAGTACCAGTTGATGATTGTTATATAACCATGTCAAATGACAGGCAACGATGCTTTATAGTCGCCAGACATGGTAAAACATCGCCACTAATGGTCAATACTTGCTTATGACCAATAGATATGTGGGTAAGGCTTGAATATTGGTTAAACATGGTAAATCATGGTTGACAATTAATGGTGACATACGACAGACAACAGTTAAGCATGCTTCAATATGATAAATAATGCCAGCATAGCCTGAAACCCTGCAGAACTGAATTGCTCTTCAGCTGCCAGCACCTGTGACCAGCTGCTTCACCGATGCTCGCTGAATGTTTGGTTCCCATCGCTGTGATAATCTGTCACGTCAGGCTCTAAGATACCTGGTAGCGATGTGAATCCAATTCCATTCGTAAGGATTTCACAAAGGCGGGTTCTCCAAATTTGGAAAATGGTTGATTTAATACTAAAAGATGATTTATAGTGGATGATTTGAGGGCATCCCTGTTTTGGGAAACCACCAAATGACTGTTGATGATCCAGGGGTGGTCGGTGGTAGTCCGTGACAGTCCCTTCAAAGCTTAACCATCCGTCGGCGACTACTGCCTCAGGGAGCCACTCCTGCCCAGCGGATGCAGATGCAACAAGCGCAGCAGCAGGAGAGAATGCAGGCGAGATGGGACGAAGATGTTGTCATAGTTTAGCTGCTTGGTGGCTTCAATCAATATCAATAGCAGTTATATAGTTTTTATATTTCAACTGCTATGGAGCATGGTTTTATATGTTATTTTCTGAACTGTTTCCAAGGCTTCAATCCTTTTTGATGATTGCAACAGTAATGATTCAAATATCAACAGTACTGTGGTTCCGTTCTTTCTCCTATGAGGTGACTTCATCAGCTATCATCAGTTGCAATGGTTAGGCTGCGTGAGCCATGCAGCAGTTTGATATCAGCAGTGGTGGCATGACAAACAAGTTGATACTCAAGTTCCGCAGTGTTTTTAATTCTCGCATTTTTAGTTTACCAACTGTACACTGAGCTCAGTTGCTTGTACCTAACACCGTGAAACGTCATTAAATATCAACAAATTACACCACAAAATGGCAGCAACAGCTGCAGCAAACACATGGCAATGCCTCCAAACACGGTGCTCAGGGCGGCTGGGGTACCGGCCCTGGTAGTGGGAGCAGCTCCTTTGGTATGCGACCGCCACGTGCGCCTGGGGTGAGGGAGCTCAGTGGGGTGGGTGGCTGGTGGCATTGGGCTTGTGGTAGATGGTAGTAGATGGTGCTGGTAGATGGCGGTAAATGGTGGTAGGAGTAGGATTTTCTCATGGTGCCAAGTCTTTGTTCGTCTCAAGTTCCCACATTGGTGTTGCACTGGCACGAGCCAATCATGATCATCAATGATGTGACCCGTGTGGCAGTCAAGTACCGGTAACCACATGTGGCGGTCGTATGGTTCAGTGATGTTCACAAATAGCCATGCCTCCCATGGCGCGGATGCGGCTTCTCCAGGTTATGGTCGGACCCTGTCAAATTGCGACTGAATCAATCATTTAAAAACAGACATGGACACTGACATGGCTTTACCCACGTCAAGGGTGTCCGACCTTTCCGCAAAAAACTGATGGCTATCACCTTGATTGCTAGTACCACCATGGCTATGGACAAAGCCAAATCCGAGAAGTGAGTCATGAAGCCCATCTTTGGACAAAGCGCCATAGGTAAATCATACATTGCATACATCAAAGTCGTGGTTTCTCAAAATAGTGGTATCCCTATATCATCTCATATGATTTGTTAGTAAACCAAGCAATTTTGGGCTTCCCTATGGCTTGAGAAAGAACATATCTATATACATATGTACACCATAGTTGTTTAAGCGTGGTTGTTAGCTATTGTCGCCAAGTTTATTAACCGTCATTGAGTATTAAGAACCACCATTATTGTTGGTTATAAGCATTGTTAAACACGATTGTTACCAACATAATGGATGGTTATAACCACTACTATTCTTAGTGCATTTGGTTCTACTAAGTTATACCACCATTACTATTGCAAGTAACTATGCACCAAATCGGTACATCCCATGTTATCGCTTGTTATTATCTTCCATTATCAACCACTGTTGAGGGTTATGAATTTATAAACCCTATAAAAAATCACCATATTATAACCCCTATTAAAACCACCATATGAATCCACCAATTTCTGGTGGTCCCACCCTCCCTTCGCATCCGCTGCGCACCGCGAGACTCAAACGGCCATCCGACCTTCCTCCAGCGTGCCGAATCCTATGGCTGGGGCAGCTGCTCTAGGCGGGCGGGCTGGTGAACCACCAGATTGTTTAGCATGCTGAATGGTTGGTGATTTTATTTTCCCTAGTGGGTAGATTGTTGGTTCACGATGTAGATGATTCATGGTTGGTGATTTTATTTTCCCTAGTAATGTCCAGCATTCACAATGCTCGATCTAGGACCATCTATTTATTGGGGGGGTAACATAACTGGTTGGTGATTTTAATCATTTTTATTTTCCCTAGTAGTCATTAACAATTGGTTAATAATGGTTAATACTGGGGGATAATAAGCAACAATAACCTGGTTGAACCGCTACTGGTTGGTGGTTTGATTCACATTGTTTACTTTCCCTAGTAATCATTACCAATTGGTTTGTTGACTAATATTTTTCATAGGGGTTGAAACCACCAACCAGTGAATGGTTGCTTAATCGTTGGTGAATGGTGTGTTAATCATTGGTTATGTAATGGCTTGTTCATGGTTGGTGAATCTTTGGTTGGTGGGTTACCGTCGTTTACCGGTGGTTTCACATTAATGTTCTTTTGTCTCATTTTCAAGCATATTACCGCCCGTTTAAGATGACGGATTCCAATTGACAAGCAGGTGATGCGGCAACTGACCACCAGCCAACTTTGTTGCTATCCAGGCTCAGGATCCAAAATGATTCTCTTTGCGAGTGGAAATGTGTATTTGGGTGTTTCTCAAAACAGGGGACCTCTAAAATTGTTGATTTGTTATTATTAGTGGTTCATATAGAGGATGATCTGGAAGACCCCCTATTTTGACAAACCACTATTTATGTGTATATCCGCATGCTATCAACATAGTTGGTATGCAGCATGTTCTCCTAGATTTGCACCTACTCACACATACACAAAATCCTGTATAGTTTAATTGTACATATACATCTACATGTTGTATCACATGCATTCATTCATTTGTTCTGCAATGAAGACACATTCACAAAGATGTCATGTTACATATACATATTGATTAAAGCGTGTAAATTACATACATGACATATACAGTCATCTTTTATGTACATATTTAATATATATATATATATATGTATAAATATATATATATATATATTTATTTATTCATTGAAACAATATACATATACACATGTATATGTATCCATGTGTGTTTTTTATGTTCAACATATGTGCATCTTATCTATGACATATGTCCCCTTTGTACTTCTTCATACATCAACTGTACATCAACTACCACAGTCTCCGGAGCCGCCAGGCAACAGCCCCAAGTTCCCTCCTGCGTTGCAGTCCTGGCTCCAGCGGCTCTTCGTGAACGTAGGCGGGGCGTGCGCGCCCATCCCTGGATCCTTGGTTCATCGGCGGTTTGATGTTTTTATCGCGAATGGGTTACGGTGTGTTGTGGTTTACAGTAAAATTTCTATAGGTTTTATAATGATGAAAATTGATTTTATTGATTATGGTTGACGGCGATGGTTTATGATTTTTGTTATTTGTTGAAGATTGTTCAGAATGGTTGAAGATGGTTGATTATGGTTCACAAGCATGCTATGGTTTATGATGCTTGACGGTAGGCGTTGATAGTGTCTAATGACGGGTGTGGTTCATGATTGATCATGGAGGATGGTTAATGATAGCGAATGACGGTTTGTGGTGAATGGTCGATGGTCAGGAAGGGTCACTGCATCAGGAATGATCCAGGATTCACTTCTCAGACACGTGGGAATGAAAAGCTGAAAGCTTTTGGTATTGTGCACGTGATGCTCTAGAGTCATTTGCCATTATTTGCCTATCAGTTGGTTTGAGTCAAACAGTCCCTCCAATGATCATGAAATGCCACACCCGTGTGTCAGATACCAATTCCATCCAATTCCTTTCTGTTGAGATGTTCACATACATTTTTGGATGGGTTGGTTGGTTCGTTGGTGGGCTCGTAGGTTGGTTCGTTGGTTGGTTCGTTGGCTGGTTGGTACTTATCCATACCCACATCAAGGCGGACACTTGATCATGGTTCGGAGTAGCCGATAATCCTAAGTACCCGAAAAATTGATGGTTTCTCCTACACAGCTCGTGGAGGGGTGGCCCAAGCGACAAACTAATTGGTGGTTTGTACATAATTTCTGGATGGGCTCACTGTTGGAATGTTTCATTTCAGGTTCTTAAGACTATCCAAAATGTTCGATCATAAATAAAACAGCAATCAGTTGCTCACCATGAATAGCGTGGGATTTACCATCAAATAGAGGAGGATTATTGATATGGATCTCCCATTTGTCATTAGTCAAAATATTTTTACTGGACAAATTGCATGGTCACACTGTTCGATGATGGTTTTGGGATCGTTTCTCGCTTTCACCGTTGGTCAAGGCAATTCAGACCCAACTTTGCAGAAGGCGACACAAGCAGGAGGTCCCAGTGGATGACATGCTTGGGCAGGTGAGCAGAGGAGACAGCAGACAAAAAAGCATGTCAAATGGATGAATCGGCTGTCAGACCACTCGAGTCAAACAACAATGGATGATTGTAGTTCATATGCATGGTGAAGTCTTCGATGTCTTCATAGGAATGCTAGGATGTCCCTGAATCGGGATGACGACTTTGGGGAGCGTGGTGGAAATACCGGTCGTCAGGTCGGCCAGAACTGTTTGCCACTGGAGTTATTGAGCTACCAGGCATTGTGACAACACAGCCATTGGCCCTCGATTCTGTCGCCTTGGTTTTGGCGACCGCGTACTAAACGACACACACGCTCAAGCAACCCTCTATCTCTTTTTATATCAGTATCCGCATGCGCACATTTTGTATAGAAAGTTAGTTCAGAATGGACGTAATGATAGTGACAATAGTGACTTTTTGTAACGGCAATAACAATGAAAAACATGAGACACATTTGTGAATAGGATTGGTCCATGTATGTCCATGTGTATTGCTTCACTACAACAGTGAAAATTCAGTGTCACTAAGATACCGGAGGGCTTCCTGGAGGTTCACACGGGCCAAGTTGTGATAACTACTGTAGCCTAATTAAGCATTGCATAGATCCAAGAAATCAGTAAAAAAACTCAGAGCTGTTCCAAGTGTTCGGAAGTTTTTGGCTAGCTTACTGATGGACAATCCCATAATCAAACACTTGAGCCAGATTCAGTTGGATATCAGGGTGATCACATCCAGCCCTTCGCTTGTCTAGTGATGGGACCACTAAGCCACGGCCTCCATCCTCAACAGCTGAGGCCTACTTGCGCTATTGGGTGCAGACCTGGATCAAGACCGTTCCTGGGCCCAGAGCTGGGCCTACGGCTGGAAGTGCAGCTGAGGGTAGTTCACCATGGTTGCCCTAGAAGGTAGCTGAACTAAGCCCTAGAAACCTGGGAATTGTGACCACTTGCGAAGTGGGGGTGCACATCCAAGTAATCGGGTGCCAAAACAATGGCGCCTCAACCAATTCAGATCCATATTCATTCAGCATCAATGGCTTTACCAGTGGAACTGGTCTTGTACCATGGCCATTTTTTCAATTGCAGGTTCCAAGCTGCCAGGACCAACCAGCTCACAGGGCGGATATCCGTCAGTGCTGGTTGATGCTTACCCTTATGTGCAAAAAAGAAATTTGGTGATGCGAACACCCTTATGCCAACGCTGATGATTCAAACCTTACCCACATGAGTGCTGGGTAGTGATAGCTTGAGTTGACGGTGAGTGCTGACGGTTGGATAGTAAGATACTTCCAGCAGCCCCCAATATTGCTGGACAGTCATGGCACATCGCC
>VSDK01017696.1:921518-940042 GCA_009767595.1 Symbiodinium kawagutii | reverse complement strand
GGTGGTCAGGGAGGTCCAGGACATGCTGGTCTTGATGAATGTGGTGGCCTCCTCCGGCTCCTATGTGGGGTGCTTTCTGGGCTGCTTAACTGCTCTGGCACTGGGATTCTGTTGCTGGCCTTTGTGAACCTCCTCCTCCCCCATTGGTCCACCACCCCCATTGCTCTCATCACCATTGGGGCGAAAGTCTTGCGTTTCCATCGACCCCGCAGGCAATGCCAATGCATCTCAGGGGTGGCTGCAGGGCTGCTGGTGCACAGGTGGCATTCTTGGTTCTGGAAACTCGTCCTGGTTGTGTGGGCCTGGTATCACCCCCTCTTCCCTCAATCTGGACCAATGGATGTTGACCCCCCACAGGCGGGGCACCCGCCCGCTCAGCTGAGCTTGGAAGAAGAATTGCGGGCCGTTTTTGGGGACATGTCTGTTGAGGAACTCCTGCGCGCGGATCTTGGGGGCCACCACCACACCTGCCCAGTGGAGGGGTGCTGTCGACATGCTGGGGGTAATCGACCAGGCTGGGGGGCTTTTGGTAGTTTACGGGCCCATGTGGACCAACACCTTTCTGGGGAACTCCCAGGGCGGCCTGCCGACCCGTGGTTCCAAATCAACCGGTTGACTTGTTGTAAAGCGTGTGGCCTCACCATCAGCACTAGGGTTAAGGGACAGATCCACCCCAAATGTCACGCCCAACACGATCGTATACCCATGGGACCCCCAATGAGTAGCCATACCTCCCCCGGGGAACTTCCCGATTTACAGGCTATCTTTTGCACCCCAATCCGCACCAAAGAACATATACCACGATCCCTGCTCCCCCTTGCTAAAGCAGAATACGGCAAGTTGCTTGCAGCTGTCCTTCAGACCTCTCGCCCGGATGCTTGGGATCCCCTCGCACCGGGCGGAGTGGACAGTGCTCAGCACCTGGCTGCCCGAGAGGCGTGGACCCAGCTCATAATGTTCCCCAAGTGTGTCCTCCGTCAGTTTGGGCGTGGGCAGCGGCCACAACAAGCATACCATTTCACGAAAAGTCTCTTGGTTCGGTGGCGCTTAGGTGAACGAGGTGGTTTGTGGCATGAAGCGGTTCAAGCTACCAATTTCCCCAACCAAGGCCGCAAATCCCGACACCGATCCAGCCAGCAGACACAGGAAAGGAAGATGGCCGAAGCTGAACGACTTGCTGGCTTGGGGCGACCGTCCCAAGCGATTCACAGGTTACAATCCCCTGGTTTGGCGCACCCCACCCCCCAAGTCAAACAAAAACTTTTGGCCAAATTCCCACCCTTACCGCAGCAAACTCCCCCGGCTGATGGGTTGCAAATGCCACCGCCCCCGTTCATTGCTGTTGGGGATGTTGTTAAAGCCATTCGGTCCTTCCGTGTTGGAGTTGGGCCGGGACCAGACGGCTTGCGGGCAGATTTCCTCAAGGCTTTAATAGGTCATGATGAAGATGAAGGGATTTTGCCTTTGTACCGGGATCTTGTTCAACTATTGGCTGATGGTCTTGCCCCCACTTATTTGCGACCATGGCTTGGCGGGGGCCAACTTATTGGGATTGGTAAAGTTGATGCGAAAGGTTCCCCCATCCCCTTAGACCAAGATGCCCGACCCATTGTTATGGGGTTGACCTGGCGGAAAGTGGTATTCAAGTGCACGCTGGCCGCTGACAAAGCTACGATCCGAGCTCGCCTCTGGCCATCCCAGTTAGCAGTTGGGGTTTCATGCGGGGGGGAAATCATGGTACATGCCGCCCGCCATTGGTTGCATTACCGTAAGGGGAATGACCAGTTTGTTCTGCTTCAGAAAGATATCCGAAATGCTTTCAACGAAGTTCTCCCCCATGAATTTTTGCGGGATGCCCAAAGCCACGCCCCTGCCTCGGCCAAGTTTGCTGCTTATTGTTATGGGCAACCCACCCACCTTGTGTATGAGGGACAACTCCAAACTTGTAGTCGCGGCCAGCAGGGCTGTCCTATCATGGGTCCATTGTTCTGTTTGACGCGTCAACGTATGACTGAAGAAGCCCGGCGGCTTAGTGCCCGCCCCAGTCCTGAATTCGAACCAGCGTTTGCCGACGATGCTTTTTCTGGAGGGCTCATTGATGACGTCTACGAAGCTTTTCGCCACGAACTGCAATTGGCCCACAATTACGGTTTGCATGTTGACCCCACAAAGTGTACCCTTTACCTCTTAGCGGGAGATTCGTTTCGAGGGGACGTTTCAAAATTCCAAGCTTTAGGGGTTAGGGTGGTTTCTGGCACTGACATCACCATGCTCAAGGTTCCAATTGGCGATAGTTCGGGGCACCTCCACGAATTCCACCAACAGAAACTTCATGAGTTCGATGATTTGTGTTCATCACTGGAATCCCTCCCCCACACGCATGTTGGTTTTTACCTATTTTCCCAGGGGGCCACTTTCTCTAAGTTGCAATGGTGGTGTCGTACTACTCCCCGATCCCTCATTGGTCCCTTGCTGCAAGATTTCCACGACAGACAAAAACAAACTTGTGAAAGCATGATTGGGACATCCTTGTCAAGCCATCAATGGACCCAGGCCAAGCTGCCCACCAAACTGGGCGGGCTGGGGTTGGTCGCCCCGCGCACCGAAATCGGGATGGACGTTGTTTCGCTTGCTGATGTGGGGTTTCTTGCGTCGCACCGGCAATGTATTGGGCACATCCAAGAATTGCTCCCTGGTTTCCCTTCTTCCTTTGCGTCTACTTACGAAGGTCCAGCCATCCAACACTTAGCGGCTTGTCTCCCCCTGCTTGCCTCGAGCTTTCATGACCCACTTGCCCCCATTGCCCATCGGGATGTTATGAATCAAATCCACCAGCATGTTCACAAAGGGTTGATGAACCAATTTGATGTCAGTGGTCAAGCACGCCTGGCTTCCTTCTCAGCCCCGGTAGCAGATGCGTGGCTAAAGACAGCGCCTTCCTGGACTCAAGATACCTTTCTTTCCAACGCTGCATTTCGAGACACCATTTCTATGCGGTTGGGCAGTAAGATTTTTGATGACGGGTTAGCTTGCTCCTTTTGCCAGCAAAACTTGGATCCACAAGGCCACCACTGCCTGAGCTGTATGAGCCAGGGGCATAAACAGCAGATGCACACTACTTTTCGCAACGTCGTGTATCGTCTTGCGCTTCGCGCCGGCGCCCGCCCCTCCTTAGAGCCCGAAGCGTTACTGCCTGACTCTCCTCAAACCCGTCCGGCCGATGTTCTGCTTGTCAGTCTGCCAGATGTCCCGCAGTCGTCCTGGCGTCGTTTCCCCCGACTCGCTCTCGATTGCGCTATCACGTCTCCGTTTCAGCCTGCTGCCCTACGTGCTTCTGCTGCGGCCACCCTTGCTGCTGCGGACCGGTATGCTGACCTCAAGCGCAAACACCATGACATGGCCACGCGTTGTGCTCGCCACAATTTGGGGTTCGAACCCTTGATTTTGGAGAGCACTGGCGGTCTGGCGGCAGAAACAACCCGATTGCTACAGGCATTGTGCACACTTGTTGATCGCAGGGAAGGCCGGGCTGGGGGCTGTACCTGGCACGACCTCACGGTCCGGCTTTCAATTGATCTACAGCGTGGCATTCACGGGGCTTGCTCCAAGCAACGCTCCACGACTGCTAGTGGCCCGGCTTTGTCAGAAGTCGGGTCGGCCTTCCTGGCTACTTGCTGCTAAGGAACTGCTGCCTTACTAAGGACAATTAGCCTGCTCGCCGCCGGCCTGTGTCTTCGCGCTGCCTGCTGAGTTGCTGCTGCCGCCGCCTTGGTGCCGCTGCCCCAAGTGTTTCACTTGAGTCATGGTTTCACCTTTGTCATGCACTTCGATGCATGGTTTTTCAATTTGTTTTTCTGGCTGAAGGGTTGGGTTGTTTTGTTGTCGTTTTTGTCTTGTGTGTCTCACGTCTCCGCACTCCTGGCCGGGGGGAGTGCGGGTTCGTGCGGGTGCTTGTGTTTTGTTGTGAGTACACCCCAACCCTGTTCACTGGACACATCTTGAAAAGATGCCGTTCATGTCTAGCCTACTTTCCGGTCTGTCTCACTTTACACGCCCAATGTTGGCAGATGTTTAAAGTTTAAAATTGCAGGCCTCCTTGAACATTTTCTTAACATGAGTCAAGTGCCTTCAATTTCTTATTGGCTAATCTTAGTCACCGTCCTCAACCAGTCGGCAAGACCATTCGTCTTGAGGTGCCAGCGCAACAGCGGTGGCTCCCACGATTGGTCGCGACCCATAGCGCCTATCATGGATGACTAATCATCATTAACCATTGATCATCATGGTGGTTAATCATGGTCATTAACTGCCATAAACCAGCCTTATAAATAAAGGAACATAATGCATAAGGAAAACAGTCACACGCGACACAGTAAACATCATCAGATTGTTGCATGTATAAGTATTTTGAAGCGGCCGCACCATGGGCCTGTGCGGACGCTTTACCGCCTTTGGTCAGAAAACAAGAAAAGCATTATTGATGGTAACCGCCGTATGAGTCTTTGTTCTTCACCATCAGAAACTGCTATGACCCATCAATACCAATACCATCATTCAGCATCATTGTGCCTCAGTACCTGTAATGGCCCATCACAGCGCAGGGTCAACCCTCGTGAGCCCTGATTAGCCACTACTTGTACAAAGCAGTATCTATCATCAAAGATTCAGAACCGATTCTCAAATATGATGAAACGTTGTTATTGACACCAAATCATCATGAATCATGGTCAACCATCATCATCAATAGCCTGAAATGGCTTTGTCAACAACAAGCGCGTGTGCACCGCCGAAAGACACTGGCTCTTGCCCGATCTAAAGAAATGAACAACTCTGTGTTTTGTTTTAACAATCAATCATAACTATGCCAAAAACAAACAAACATGAACAAGAACAGGTGTAGCAACATGTAGGGTTGACGGGGGGTTTGCCCGCCTTTCATTGGATATTCATTACATGATTTTTTGGGCCCAACCGTTTACCCAACATGTAGCAAGGCTAGAAATTCCATGTGTTTGGCATGGTTTTCCTTTTGGTCGGTGGAGAACTTGTGACGCTTGGAGGGGAGCGTAGCAGCGGCTTCGTCACCGAACAAGGTCTTCCAACTTCCCAGCGTTGAGGAGATCAGGCCACCGCTGAGTCATTGGTTGGCTGGTGGATGTTGAGTGGTGAATTGGTTGGTAGGATGGCGCTGGTTGAGTAGCTGGTTGATTGGTTAGTTGGTTGGTTGGTTGGTTAGTTGGTTGGTTGGTTGGTTGGTTGGTTGGTTTCAGCGGTGAATACGGTTCATTAAGCCTTATCAATGGTTGAAATGGTGCTTCATACCGGTTAATCAATGGTTGATCAATATAGTTAAAGTGATGGCTACTGGTGAATGAATGGTGAATGAACGGTTGATTGGTTGATCGGTTGAATGTTGATCGGTTCATTAGCTGGTCAGATTAGGTTGTTGAGTAGCTGGTTGATCGTTGGATTTGTTGGTCGGTTCATTCGCTCATTGATTGGTTGCTTGATTCGCCAGATCTATGAGCAAATGAAATGACCAACAAAGCAGCCAGTTGATGAACAGTTGATCTGGCTACAACCAACCAACCAATTGGTTGATAAATCAATTGGTTGATTGATTTCATATCAAAGCATCACAAGCGTCCATGTGATTTGTGGCGTCTCCCAGCGCCGGATTGTCCGCACAGGGCAAGTTCCACCCAGATTCCTGGCAAGTTCCCTGTTAAGAACGGCTACTATTGGCTGGTTGGCAGGTACCATTTGTGGCCAAACCCATGTGTTGATATCCAAGCAGATCACTTCAGGATTTTCGAAGCTCGGAGTTGATACGATTCACCACGGTGGATGTGGGGATCACAGTTGCAACCAGTGGATTTCATTTGCAGCCTGGTGGCGCCCTGAGCATGAACGTGACCTGCATTGTCACTAGGCATACTACTTCATCCATTTCGGGAGGGTTCTCAAAACAACAATGTTACTATTGCATGATTGGGGGGTATCTCTATTTTGAGAAACCACCACTTAGTAGAACATAGTAGAACCAATTCTTCATGGTTATCCATAATGATCGAGAGTTATTAACCACATTTAGTCATTTTCAACCATCACGAACCACTGGTTCACCACCATTGACCCTCAATTCACCACCATCAACCACTCTTGACCATTATTCAACACCACCATTGACAACCAGATAAGTTGCCACCCCGATGAAGAATCCTTAAAAAACTAGTCACCACCACCACTTCAACTGTTGATTGACCATCGATTAAGCACTGTATGAGTAGCCACCATTTTGACCATCAGCCACCATTAACCACCATTAACCACCATGAACCACCGTTAACCACCGTTAACCACCACCATTCAACACCACCATTGACCACCATTAAACCATTAACCACCCGAGTTTGTTGCTCGACTCTCAGCTTCAGGAAGAATTTGGCTCCTGGCAGCCTCAGCGCAGGCAAGTTTCCTTCGCGGGGACCGTTGGCTGATGGTGAACGCCAGTGAACGCGCTAGTTGAGCATGTTTGCTTTGATAAGGCAATTTTGTTCTAGTTTGGTTGAGCTCGTTTAGCTGGTTGATAATTCTAATTGCCGGAACGATCTGTGTAGTCAGTTTCATGGTTAACAGCTAAAAATGAATTGAATACTATTAACAATGACAGAGCAGGCAACTACGTGTGATTGTGTCGACACCGTTGCTTTTTGGGGTCACACCCGACCCTCTATGGAAAAAGTATGAAATAGTCATGTCATGTGTGTATTTGAGTCACGTTGGGTACCCATGTGAAAGGACTACCCACTGTTTTGTTACTGCTTAAGTCATTCCCTTCGAATGTGTAACATGTTTCAACCGCAGTCATCGATAGGTCAAGAATACGAAGAATGAACAGCGCAGTCATGTTGTACGTATGGGTCAATCCACCAACTCACAATAGTTGGATAGCACCCAGTAAGTTGGCACCTGTAAATAAGTTGGCACCTGTAAAGCGAAATGTTGACTATATCTCATGACCGTTAACGGGTAAGCCAATCAGTTTTTTTGTAATACGTTCATGACTTCTTCGAGGATATTGATTTGTCATGTCATGTATATATGTAAAGTATATATGATAGATATTCAGTTGGACATAAAGCATTGTCACAAACCAATGTTATCTTCACGTCAAAACGCTGTGTAATACGCCCGGTGCAGGTTCTGGTTCCAACCAGGTCGCTCAGGCTCTGTGCTGGGGGCGTGAGCTGCCAGTGAATCCGTGGGGGGCAAGTAATAGCGTTATTTAATGTAGTTTGAAACAACGGTTACCTCTCCAACTTGGGGTGACATGTTCAGTTTTTAGATGTTTTTTTCCGTCATTGACCATCACTGCAACCATTGCGCTGGTGCTGGGGCAGAAACAAACCGGAGAGTTGAAGCAGTACGTAAGCACCAGCCTGATCAATGGTATCACTGAATTTCCGGAACGTCCTAAGTGATCCATTCGCACAGAAATGGCATTCCTATAGAGGCTGGATGATACCGTCGACCCATTTGCCCATGATGAGGGGCTGATCACCGGTGCAAGTGGAGAAAAAGAATATGGACCAACCAGTAGCCTAGATTTTAAGATTTTTAAGCGAGGACATAGCTGTGGATGCAAAAGGATGTACCAAACTGAAAAAACATACAAATTCCAATCCAATCAGTTAGGGGATCAACCATCAGTTCACCATCAACCATCAATGGTTGCATTGATAGTTTTGAACCGTACCTGAGCATTTTTTTGAGGTGACTTCGCAGGGATCAGGGATCGATGTTTTCGGAAGGAACCTATCCGTGCAGACAGCGTGGGTCAAGTCCTCCCACCCCAGCTGTCTAAGGTGCCTGTCATGACGAACATGTCAATCGACCAGTCAAGTCGTCCAAGGGTCTGTTAACTAGAGAATGTGTTTTTCTAACCACTGTTGGTTCACTACTATTTGCAATAGGGATCAATAGGGGTTATAACCGCCAACCAGTTGAGTCATGGTTGATAGAAAGCCACGAAATGGGAAAGATCCCTCAACCAACCGCAAAGCAATAGATTTGGAGCTTGCGGCTGGTTTGCGTGGCTCATATGTCTATCCGGTACTCTCATAGATAGACAAACCCAAATCATTACCATGAACAGTTGGTACATTTGAATGTTGGTTATCCTCAATGGCCAGCCATATGTTGGTTATCCCCTATTAGTAGCCGGCCGTTTGTTGGTTATCCCCTAGCCCATCCAATGATGGTCGTTGGTCCCATGAAAAGCTACCATAGCCCTGGTTGGCCAACCGCGGAGGCAGCTTGGCCAAAAGCACCCAGCGAGGCTCAGCAACGTTTTCTGAAAGGGTGGACGATAGCTGCACATGGGCTGATCAATCCAACGGCTGGCTAGGTGACTGAAATCAGAACCTATAAAAGTTGAATTTATGGTAAGGTTATTTCGTGTTATTTCTATGGTTCATAGGTCATTTCACGTGTTATTTCTATGGTCAATGTTCAAGCACTACAAGACTTGGCGAGGGTTCACCTGGGATCGACCCACGACCCACTTAGCCAGGCTTCATAGCTTCTCACACCAGCCTGGCTTAGTCTGGAGACCACAAAGTTTGCCGGGCCATCCATGACCATCCATGGCCCAAGGCTGAGGGAGTTCACCAATGGGGGCTACAGGACCGTGGTTTCTATGATCCAGGTTTTTGACACATCTAAAAAATCTATAATCCAGGTTTTTAGATGTTTTTTTTTGATGTGTAGAAAATCGAGAAACCATCTCACATCTTTTTGGCATGATCAGTTCGAATGGGACGCCCACTAATAGCAAGAGTTGCATCTACCTGCTGCAATGGGTGATTTGATCCACTTGGATGTGTACTTCGACGTATCCCATATAGCTCTTTGTCACATCCTAAACTCAGTCGATGTTTTTGGACGGTTCAGTACCGCATCTCCCTGGATCCAGCAATAGGCTGAGAATCCTCAGCGGATCATTGGTTGGTTACAGCACTGATTCCTCGAGGATTCTTGGCGCTGAAGCGCAACTTGCACGCAATGCTACTAGAAACAATGGTTCATGAGAACTAGTCTGGTTTGAAATATTCACAAACAAATAGTTGGTTGCCTCATATTTCTCAAGGGGGTTGAAACGACCAACCAGTAGTTGATTTCAAACATTCAACTCTTATATGAATATTTTTTTTCTATCATGATTTTTCTGTGAACAAACTGGTATCCATTGCATATTCAACTGTTTATAATATGTCTTTTTATATGCATGATATGTAAATTTGATGGCAAAGCATACGGTTGCGACTGGTTGGCAAGTGGATATCGTTGTCGCATGGCTTTGCTTCGAAACATTTCGAAACTCTCAGGACCGCTGCGCACCAGCATTTGGTTCAGCGGCACCACTGGACGACCCAAGGCTATGACTATGATCAGATCTTTGTTGTTTGATGTTTTGCTGATATATGATATTATTTCGCATTATAATATATACGGGGATTTCGATGGTTTACATTGATTGATGTATTTCAGAACATGTATTCAATGCGTATTTGACCGTGTTTGCTCTACCTTAGAGAAAGAGAGAGTCGTCGCATCCAGTCTGAGATATGCCAACTTGCACCATTTATCATCCAACTTTGCTTCGCAAATTTCATCGAAGCGGTCGAGTCGTCAACAATGACCGAAAGCGGGGACGCCAGCCATGCAATGGAGCCCGAAAGCTCTGCGCCCTTTCCTTCCACCTGGCAGGAGTGCTTGGGAAGCGGGTTTAAAGTGGCCCTTGAAAACCACCAGGGCTTTTCACCTCTTTCCAGGCTGTTGTTTGCATGTTTTTTTAAGCAATGTGTTGTGTATTCCAGTTGATTTTGCTGAACATGTTTAATTAACATGCAACCACTCAGCTTGTGAAACCAACAAAGTTGGAGCATGGAAGCTATTAGAAGCCATGAGCAACAACAAACTGGGGCATTACAAGGTGCATCCATAGGTATATTCAGACTACCCAGCATCTTCGTGGAGCAAACTGCGCATGGCTGCCATTGAAAAGGAGTAAAAATCCTGCATCTGTGGTGGATCGTCGCACTGGATCATGTGCACCTTTGTGTCTGAGATTCATTTTTTGTGGAATTCTTGCAAAGTGAGCAAGTGGGGTTGAATTGGAAAATCAGCACTGCTCCAACCTACGAACGTTTTCCTCAACACCGAATAGGTGGGATCACAAGGTGACATCCCGCTTTTGGAGTCCTCCCGTCATCCACATGCCTCAAGCAAAGACGTGTGTGGTATATTAAAGCTGCCGATTTCCGCTCAACCTTCCCCCAATCAAAGGTGTTTGTCCACTGGGGACGTCCAGAAGCGCAGGACTTGGCTGGTTCCTTCATAGTATTCTGACCATTGGCTATCCCCAATGGCGGGTAGGCAAAGACCAACAAAGGTGCCTGGCATTTGCTGAAGTGGTGCATGATTAATGAACCTATACCTTTGTTTTTAGTATAAGTATTACGAAACCATTGTAAGGACTAAAGAACAATTAAATACGTGTTTGTTTGTTTCATTTTATGGCAAATTTGGGATTGCATATTTAAGGTATGAAAAACATGTACTGTGTACCTTGAATATTTGTGTTTACCTTCATGTGTTTTTGGGTGAAATAGAATCAATCACATAATTTTAGTAAATCTATTGGTTTGCACATGGCTTTCTCCAATTGAACTTCCCGCAAAGCATTCGATGTTTACAAACCATTTGGCTTTGCCAGTCCTCGTTGGCCTGCAGGATGTCGCCAAGGAAAGGCTGCCGACCATCAAATCGTCCTCCAGCATTCACGGCGTAGGCGACGCAGAACAGTTGGTCGACAGGCGAGGATGGGGAAGGAAAGTCAGTGGTTGCTGATGACCGAAGGTACTGAAAGTTGCAACCAAATACTGAAAGGCCACAGCTAGTGGTACTCCCCTGCAATTGTGGGTGCATGATGACTGACCGGAGAGTCCAAGTATCAGGGGGGTTAGCAAAACGAGTTGTAAAATCCCAACAGTTAGGAACGATATGGGTTTCTCAAGCCGTAGGGGTCCCTGACTCAAAATAGGGGTACCCCCAAAAATGGTTGGTTTATGCCTGAATATAGCTGATATAAAGGATGATTCAGGCGTACCCCCATTTTGAGAAATACCCATATCGTTTAGGCATCCGACCTTCTCTCATTCCCGGGTCATGTCTAGATACTTATTGTGAAACAAGTCGGAACACATAGTCTTAGTCACAGTCTCTGTTTCTGTAGGTCCTCGCATGGAAGTATGAGCACACTCTAGGAGACAACACAATGCTGGCATAGCATGAACATGATGCGGTCTCAATCAACCGACCATTTCCATTCTGCTCTTGTTCTGTCTAGGATAGCTATTGGTTGTGACAGGACTTGTGTGGATGCAATTTGCTTGCTGAGAAATGCAGGCCAAAACGGGAAACTCTATGACTACATGCTGTAATGGTTGCAGACGTCATCCATATCCAACTTCAGGGTCGTCAAATTGTTTGCTTAATCACTCTTGTTCAATGCACATTCGCATGCAACATAATTTGTGGAATTCAATCTAGTTTCTTATGCCTCGTTTTTTTTTCCAGATGATATTTTTACGTCCAGAAGTATGATACCAGGATATACCAGGTAATCAAGTATTATACGGTCATTTCGAATTACAGTACAACAGCTATGCTACAAGTATGTAGTACCGGGTTGTGCCTGCAAATAAGGTCTCGCAAGATTTTGCTTCAATTTGCTTGCTGCAAACTCTACTCATCATTGGTTGTTTGATATACCTACGACTGATACCAGTGCATTGCTATACCTACCATTGCCATGACAGTGAGGATGCCCTGCATTGTCCCTGCCACAGAAGGGCACGCATGTTGGCAACTTCAACAGTCGACTGTGTGAATGATACAATAATTATGCCAAACATATAGACAAATATGTATACACATCAATACGCAGTTGTTTGATTTAATGTTTCATCGTTTTTTTAAGCATAATTTAATATGATAATATGATATGATATGTATTATGTATATACAATATGTAACCATCAAATGTTGGTTCACCGGCCGTCAGCCGCACTTCAACACCTAGAAACACCACTATCAACCACCATGAGTCACCGTGCAGGAACCAGTAGTCACCTCAGACTTGACTTCTGTCTTAAGTAATACCACCTCCATGAACCACCTCATGAACCACCTCCATGAAGCCCTAGCCGTAAGCAGCCAGGTTTGAGCAGATGCTGGTGGAACGGGACCAGGAACTCTTCCGTCGCCTCGAACAGTTCGTGGGCCGACTGACAGTGCCCTGGATCCACGGCTGACCACGTTGCCGCGCTACCGACTTTGCCAAAGTCCAACTGTGATTGTTGGTGTGGGCAGTCCATAGCCATAGGTTGTTGGTTCTTGGTTGTTGTCGTTGTTGTTGTTGTTGCTGTTTTTGCTTGTTGTTGTTGTTGTTGTTGTTGTTGCTGTTGTTGTTGTTGTTGTTGTCGTTTTTGCTTTGATGAATTGCTGGTGTCGAGGTCGTTCTTTCCGTCTTTGTTGTTTTTTTGTTTTTTGTCGCTACTCTTGTGGTACCCACAACTTGGCCAGTCAAAGTCCCTAGCCACTTCTCTGGACGGCTTGCTTCATCACTTTGGTTCGCCTCCTTTGGGATCCTTTGGTACACCCTGGTAAACTAACCTGGAAGTGAAAAACTCACCATTTATAATGGTTTTACCTATCAAAACCAGTGATTTTCAGCTTCCAGGTTAGTTTGCCAGAGGGTAATCCAACAGTTCTTGCCGTGGTTCATCCACTTGCCATGAGGCCATTGGGGTAGTGTCACCACTTCAGCTGTCCCATGTGGCTCAGGTTCCTCAGTGGTTGCCGTCCACTGGCCTTGTGTCGACGGGGGAGACCGGCAAAAGCATGGGAACGGCCGCGTGGACGAAGACTGACGGTGGGAAAAGGATGGGTACAAGAAAGCAATTCTCCTTTTGAACAACCCATGTACAGTATGTTTTGTGTTGGTGGAATCAGCTTGAGTGTCATCACGAATCATCGTTATCATCCCTATCCCCATCCCCATCCCAATCTCTCCTCCGTGGTCTCAGGTGCCACCCCTTGTGGTCAGCAACAGCGTGGTGGCGCGCAGCCGCGTGTCGCGCGTCTCGCGCCGCGCGGCGGTGGAGAGGAAGCTTCGGGATCTCTGCGAGATGAGCAAAGCGGCGGAGAGCGTCTACAACGTGATCCCTGCAGCACCTTGGACGATGGATGTGGCGGGTCAATATAAACCAACCAATTGCAACTAGTAGGGGGCAATCATCAACAATAATATGGAAAGCGAAGGTTGATGATAGGGGAAGCAGGGGTACAGGGTTTTGACCCACTGCCATGTATCTGGACGTAACCCATTGGTTGATGGTTAATTAATAGTAATAGGCAACTATAGTTGGTCAATGATGATTAGGGTAGTTATTGTTGTATCAATTGATAATTCGCATTGATTGGTTGATGGTTTATATAATAGGTAACTAGGTAGTTGGTTTATTTATGGTTAGTTGGTTGGTTTGTCTAGTGGGGGGACACCCAGGGACATCATCCAATATTGACATATATAATTCCCCATTTATAGGAATAGAACAACCGTTTTATTTCAAGAAACACCCATGTGACGATGGCATGGTTGTCATTCACAGGATTTCCTAACGTTCGCCTTGGTACCAGTTTAACAGGATTTGTAGAAAAGGGCATACCTCCAAAGCACCAAATTTCATTGTGCATGACCACCTAGAAAAAATGTATGCATTTGTTGGATGTGATGACGGGGAGTAACTAGTGGATGTGGGCAACTTTGGCAAAAAGATAAGCAGGACAGCCAGGGTGATTGCGGCGAGGGTCACAACCACCTCCCCATAAAACCACAAAAGAACATCAACCTTTAGATTCCGGGGTACATGCTCTGCATTGATCATTTTCCAGGTATAGTTCAAGTCACATCCTTGGCTCGGATTAGCACATCTTGAAGGATACGATATGGACCATATGGTATGGATATCAAGATGAACTCTCGTAGACATTTCTGGATAGCTGCTGCTTGGAGTGTAGGGAAGTTCTCAACATTGGTGAATGTGTGCCCGCACCGCTCAGGAGGTGTCTCGAGTTTTAGGCTCTCATTCTACTGATGCATCAGGCGCCTGTTGCGAAATGGGCTTGATCAATGATGTCCATGGCGTGGCGGCTGCTGGTAGCTTAGTTGGTGTAGCTAACGCAGCCGCGCTCAATCGACCAACTTGTTGTCATTCAGGACAGTGTGACGAGATATTTAAAACTATATGGCTGTGGGTCAATATTAACTAACCAACTAATGGGGGATTTCCACCAACAATAATAAGGAAAACAATGGTTAACAGAGGGGAACCAGGGGTACAGGGTTTTGACCCACACCCATATTTTTTGGTATCACATTTCACGTGCAGATGTGTGTATACCCAAGACCTTTTTGTAAGGGCAACCATGCAGAACTGACGTTTTTGTAGTCCAGCATTTCAAGTGGACAAAACATATTGTGCAATTTGTATATGGTCATGTTTACAAGTTACACGCGTGCTTTGTATACATTTACGTAATGCTACAAAATACACTGAATTATGCATATTGTTTACACACATACATATCTACCTACCTATCTACACACACACACAGACAGACATACGTACAGAACAAATCATGTAATGTCATGACATCAGATTACATGACAGTACAAATTGTTTTACATGACATTGCCTTACGTCACGTTACAATGCATTACGTTACGATACATGACGTTATGTTGCCTTGATTTACAGTACAGTACATTACATTACAATACATATCAGAGCAAACCATTCTGATACCATGCATTCAGACATTGAACAAGCCACGTTACGTTGCATAGAAATATGCGATGTTCCGTTGTGTCACACTACGATTGGTCAAGCCTCATGGGTCGTTGGTACCTAGTTCCTGCTGCCTTTCGTTATGAAAGCTGCTTCCTTGCATCATGGCTGTAGCTGGAGACGCTCACAGGCCGAATGGCCAAAGCAAGAGACAATCTGTGCGGGCGATGTGGCTTGGCAGTGGCAGATTTCGCGCATTTTGGGTGAAGAGTGGGATGCTTCTGGCGAAGGCATCAAGAGACTTTCCCAGATGGATCGAAGGTGATGAGAATTTGAATATTTGAGGAATCATAACCTCCGAATCTGGTTGAAATTATGATGGCTTGTTGTCCAAATATGAACACCTATATGACGACGATGGATTGCCGTAATAAAGTCAAAGGTCACGAACTTCTTGGTAAAGACAAATCTTGTACGTTCCGTGAATACGACGTCGCTTGGCATCTACCCTATGGATGGCCGCCTGTCTAGTGCATGTTTGGCACAGAATTGTGATTGATTCAAAATTCGCAATGAGTATGTTTGATTGAGAAAGCAAGTATATAATTGAGGGACATTTTTGGCCTCCCAAGCAGGTGCCATTCTTGTTCTCAGCGCAGCGAGTTGTGCCACCAGGTTCCTGTCGGAAAGTGGCCCAAAAGATGGTCGGCAACTGGATCTTCGAAGGTTTCTTCATGGCTCCTGGGTTTGAATGATTGGCCTGTTTCAAGGTCATGGTGCAGTGGTGCAGTGGAGTCCTTCAATTCTGAGTGGGTTGTGGGTCAATATTAACCATGAATTTCGAGGGGGCTCAGACCGACTCATACCCAAAAATAGTAGGGGAAACAATGGTTAACATCCGGGGCAGGGGTACAGGGTTTTTGAACCACAACCATTGGTTTTTCCAATGCTTGGCATGTCGTTGGTTTCAATTATCAAGATCTATCAACACCCAAGTTCGAAGTGACTTGCACCGCACAACCTCTTTTTACACCCAGACCTCTCCAGGGTCGGGTGCAAAGAACACAATCCACATGCAAAGCAGATTTGATTTCCACCCTGGGAAGCATCCAACCATTCATTCATTTGGTGGTTTCTTGAATTGGAGTACCTACCATTTATATATAGTACAACTAATGACCATTATTTTTTGAGGGCCACTATTTTTAGAAACCCCCATGTGTCACAGGTCCTTTGACGATTCTGAACGCACCCTTTTCTTTACTGGAAGCGTAGTTGATCAAATGTGAGAAACCAAACTGTGCAGAAATGGGCATCGGTCTATAACAGCCACAAACCAACACAATGCGTGGTCTCACTCAATGTATTCTATCACAACTCTGAGGCATATTCTACAAAACAGGCTCCTGGCCAACTCAAAAAGTATTGCCATCATACTCAGCTGAGTATTTTTGGTACCAACCCGCGGGGACGCTCTAGGCACATAGACACACCTAAAAGGATCCTGGCGGTTTACATGTTTTCATGTGTGTGACGATCGATCAGGCAGATGGACATCCAATAACAAAGGTACCTAGTTTGCTCATTTCAGGCATGTTCCACAAAAGGGTGCAAGTGATTTACAAACAGTTTTTTATCATACATCTCTCTCTCTATATATATATAACTATATCTATATATACATAGTAATTGACTGCTATAGGGCTATAGGCACAATCATGCATCAGTGTTCATCATCACTACTGAAGTTGCAAGTTGTGCTATCATTCTTCATCATCATTATCATCATCACCACCATCATCATCATCATCATCATCATCATCATCATCATCATCATCATCATCATCATCCTTCTCATCATCATTGACTATCATAGTCATTCATCATCCATGTTCACAGCCCCCATTTTTTGTTGCGTGACGCCGTGGCGCCACCGCCCGTCCCAGCTAGGCTGCAATCTTGGGACATTGCGCAGTGATCGGCGCCTCCGTCCTATGACCACGGCGGTACGGTTCGGACGTAAGTGGTGACCCATGGTGGGGGAAGGGGTTCACCCATATGGCTATGGGTCAAGGCTTTAACCAACCAGCGAATGGGGGATTTCCACCAACAATAATAGGGAAAACAATGGCAAATGATGGGGGAACCAGGGGTACAGGGTTTTGACCCACTGCCATATATGGTTAGTCAGTGGTTGCTAGTGACTGGTTACTACCCAGGATTAGTTTGGGGGTACTTCATCCATGTTTTCAGGTTCTTGGTCTTATTCCCTGGCCTGCACATTCAACTGGTGAATCATGGCCCATGGCTGAGCCACCGGCGCCATCATTGACCATTGTTAGCCATGAAATACTCACATCAATCAATTGAATGACCCAAATCTTAGTTCAGGCCCAGTAGTTGTGTTCATCCGGATGATCAGTCAGGGCGAACGAGTCACTGCTTCTGAATTCTTGGTTCGGTTGCATACTAAAATAGATCGCGCAGAACCAATCTTTGGGAAGCCATTGTGGGAAATATGAACGGATGGATGGCGCGAGCGGCCGAATCACAGAACGCTTGTTGCAAAGTGGATACATCCAATGGTTTCCTGGGTGGTGGTTCATGCGCTTCTGGGCTACCATCACCAATCATACAATTTGATGCAATTTGAAATTAATAACCATTTTGGGATGCAGCTATCCAGAAGAAGGATCAACCCTCCAAAAGATCTAGAAATGCCGAGAACTTCAGACATGTCCTCATGTAACAATGGTTGTTTGCTTGCGCAGAGGGAGCCTAGCCACGAGCTAGTGTGTGTGTGTGTGTGTGTGTGTGTGTGTGTGGGTGTGTGTGGTGTGTGTGGTGTGTGTGTGTGTGTGGTGTGTGTGGTGTGTGTGTGTGTGTGTGGTTAAGCGGTGTATCACCAACCACTCGTAGTGTATACCAGTAGTACCGCACAAGGCGGTGGCGGAAGTTTCCAAGATAGGAGCACTATAGGAGTGTGCAGTTGTGGTTGCGACAATGTGAGCATCGATCTGGCCACTTGACTGGCAAACTACATCAGTTTTCTTTCTGTCTGTCTGACTGTCTATCTATCTATCTGATGATTTATTCCTTTATCTATTTGCCTATGTACTTGTCTTTCTATCTACCTCACTATCTATCTCGTCATCTTTCTGTCTATGTATCTATCTATCGACCTGTCCATCTATCTATTTATCTATCTGCCTATCTATCTATCTGTCTATCTATCTACCGAATTATTTGTCTGATCATCTATGTGTCCATCTGTCTATCTTTCTGTCTATCTACCTGACTATCTATCTACTTTTCTATCTACTTTCTGTCTATCTACGTTTTGTCTACCTATCTGTCTATCTATCGACCCATCTAGCCATCTGAATCTGGCTAAACAATTGTCTGTCTATTCCATCTATCTATTCTAGCTATTCTATCTATCTATCTATCCATATCTATCTATCTATCTGTCTATCTATCTATCTATCCATCTATCGATCCATCTATTCATCCATCGATGCATCTATGTCTCTGACTATCCATCTAGCCACCCATCGATCTGACTATCGACTTGTCGATCTATCTGGCTACCTCTTTGTCTAACCA
>VSDK01017696.1:908423-921087 GCA_009767595.1 Symbiodinium kawagutii | reverse complement strand
AAATTTGTTTCGCGCGCAGGCAGCGTGCCAGTTTTGAGAATCATGAGTCATCAAAAGTGCTCCGAGCATGTAGTGTTTTTACGATTTTGACTTCCAAATGTGCTCGGCGCCTAGGTTTTTTAACGATTTTGAACGTTGAATCCTCTAAAAGTGCTCCGAGCATGCAGTGTTTTTACGATTTTGACTTCCAAATGTGCTTCGCGCCTTGGTTTTTTCACGATTTTGCAAATTGCAACTTCCAAAAGTGCTCCGAGGCTGACATGTTTTTACGCTTTTGACTTCCAAATGTGCTTCGCGCCTAGGTTTTTTCACGATTTTTGCACACACCTTCCGCCACAGTGGTCCGCACCCGCCGCTTTAGCGAGGTACCCTTCTGGACCCTCATGATGCACAAAACCTTGCAAAACACAGCATTTCGCGACTTTCCTAACATTTTGGCGCGCTCGCACTCGCATCTTTCGCACATCTCTTCTTTCTCACATCTGCGTAGGCGATCTACCCTAGCTGAGTTGTCCATATTGTCGGAAGTTAGACTTCTAAACTTCCTTCGATCACCAACAACTAACCCCACTCAGTGTAGTAAGTATAAGTGGTACCAGAGCAACAAGCAAGCGGTAAAAGGTGCTCAGAATGGCACAGGTGATCCCTTAATTCCGTTCCAGGGTGCGTATGCAGCGCTCTGTGGATACGACTGATGGATCTAACGATGGTTTCCTGGAACTACAAAGCACAACTGGCGCTTCAACCTGGCGAAAATGACCCAAGTCAGCTAAGTCAGCTGGTTCATTGGAGACGACGAGCTCAAGGGTTGAAATTTCTACTTTGGCGTATGTGAAAAGATTGAACAGCCAAATGTGCCAAGTTGTGTTTTTGCTGCTGATGCTCTTCACATCAATTGTTCCGTGCATGCTTGGCACGTGTACCAAGCTTGAAGACTATTTCTGGCTGTCAAAAGATGCATATATTGTTGCCCTGATTGAATTCATCAATTTACATCTCGTGTTTACTGGATGATGACTCCCACACTGCAGGAATTCAGATCGACCTGCTGGCATCTGGCCATGTGGATACTTGGCTCGGTACGGTTCCCCTATGCGTTTGGTAGCCGTGGTATGGGTCCAGTGCTGTGTTGGGCGGAGCACCACAACTGTGGCAGTCCTTGGTGTGTCATTGAGCTTTGTTGGAATAGATAAAGAGAGCTGGCGTAAGAAACTTGCTTGGATGTATGTTCTAAGCTACCCCTACCCAAAAGCCATCCTTGTCGGGAGCTGGCTTGCGAAACACCATGTCCCACTGGTCCGGGGCTGGTCGTGCACCCGTCGAATCGTAAGCTTATTCCAAGGGGAAAAGCTACATTTGGTTTGGGCAGAACACAGTGAGAAGTTCCTTGGCAAGCCTTCTTGTCGAAGCTACACCAAAAGTTGTTTATCATATTTGCCAATAGTATAAGCTCCCTTTGTTACAAGTGCCGCCTAAAGTACAAGGGTTGACCCATAGCCTTGGGAAGCTGGAGGTCGGTGACCGGGTGACCCTTCAAGGCGCCAGGGTGTCACTGCGCTTTGCACTCCACGTGACCACAAGCCAGGCCCCATAGACTCCATATGGAGCCGCGGTGCTACATGGTGGTTTCTCAAGCCATAGGAGTACCCCCTAAAAATTGTGGGTTTATTCCCTAAAAAATTGTGGGTTTATTCCTGTTCAATAAAAAAGATTTGGGTGTACCCCCGTTTTGAGACACCACCACATGTTTTGTTGGTTGCTAAACACAATAGGCTGTCAATGAACCATTTGAAGTTATCGCGAACCCGAACCATACGTCATGGACCAGATCGGTATAGACATGCCGCGGTTGCTTTGGTTATGGGGCCTGGCACCTGATATATGTGCTAGTTCATATTAAGTTGCTCGGGAGGAAACGTACAGTGCAGAGATATATTGGAATTTGGTTTGTCAATCTGTCAACGGGGAGCTCGAATGGGTGGCAGTGATTTCCAAAATCAGTTGGTGTCATTGCTATTTGTGCATCATTTGCCCAGATCCCATTGTTTGCTGTCAGTATGGTTGCTGATTGTTCATTTCCCCGGCAGAACACTCAGAGTTTTTTTCAAGAGATAGCCTCACGTATTTAGCTAGGGGCTGGTAACTTCAGTGGAGCAGCACAGTCTTGGTCACTGAGCACTGGCTGAGATCAAGTATCCAAGTTGGTTTGTTTCCCTATTGCTTTTTAGTTTGTCACCTATTGTTGTTGGACTTTGGTATTGAGTATTTGTTTCCCCTATTGCAATTAATTTTCCAAATTGGTTTATAATCGTTCATATCTAGTACGTAGCTCGTTTCCCTCGTGCTGTCAGTTTGTGCGTATTCTTGGTGTCATTTCCCGGGGTTTTTGCATCTTTTGCATGGTCTCAACCACTTTTGGATGATCATTCAAGACTAGCCCTCGTTCCGAGGATACGGCGGTCATCAACAACTTGGAGAACTTTCAGCAAATGCCTCTCGTTGCGACGTGCCAGGGGCGTGTCCTGTGCGGATGCTCCCGCGAAACCTAACCTTTTTGGGGCAGGTTTGGTATTGGGAACGGGTTACAGAAGATATTTCTCGCGACCTGCCTTAAAAGGAAGCACCGTCTTCACCAAAAAACATTGGGGGAGCAAACTCTTTATCCTCAACCAAAGGGGGCCGGCAGATGACTTCTCCCGCTTGTCCCAGGCAAGCGGCCATATCCCTATTAGTTTAGTTCCTGCATCTGTATATACCAAAAAGGGATTTTTTTGGCTATACACCTCAGTACATTTGCAATGGAAGACCCGTATTCATAACCCCCCTCATTTCCCCAGTTCTTTGATGGTCAGCTATTTCTGATGAGCAAATGCTGGTGGCTTATGGCAGAGCTTGAAGTCCCACTACAAACATCTACAAACCATCACACTGGCCGTTGTCAACCATTGACCATTCATCAACCACTGTGTTAGCTGTTCAAGAACCATTGAGCACCAAGACCATGGCTAGCCATAGTCAGTTGGTTATGTATGATCGATAAATCCTGAACTGTTCGGCATATTAAGCATAAACTGATCACATCAGATGGCTCTAGACTCTACGTAGACCATCAAATAATCATTGTTGACCCAGTATCAATTTTCATTGTCAGTTGTTTTGTAGTCACTTCACTTGTTGTTAACCATGGTCAAGTGGTTAACCCATGTTAACCCTTACAAAACGAATTTACCAACCAACCCCCTACCAGTCCCAGGGATCTACAAGCAACCAACCACCTTCCTGCCGTTGGTGATGTCCCTGACCCCGACATCCATCGTTGCAGATTTGCGGTGCTCTTTGCCTTGGAGTTGGGCGTCAGGCCTTGTGGCGATGGAATTTGGTACAGGGCAGCTCCGTGTCAGATTGGTAGATTTAATTGGACTAGATTAGATTTGATTAGATTTCATTGGATTAGATTAGATTAGATTTTATTGGATTAGATTACGTAGATTAGATTAAATTTCCTTGGATAAGATTAGATTAGATTGGATCGTGGATAGATTGGCACACAGAGGGAGATCCAGTAGATGGATAATCCAGTTGAACTGATCTAGATTAGATTAGATAGATTGATAGATGGAAAAATAGATAGATGGATAGGGAGATCCAGTAGATGGATAATAGATGGATGAATAGATGGAAAGATAGATGGATAGATACAGTAGATAGAGATAGATAGAGATAGATAGAGATAGATAGAGATAGATAGTTGGCCCCCAGCACTGCATAGTTCTCCCAAAATCTGCATAGTTTCCTGGACATAGAACGCAGACTTTAGGTATTTTTGGTGTGTTCTTTCAAGTGCATCTTTTGTTTGGACAGCCATGGGATTAGTAGTGATATTTGATGATTGGATCAAGTGCATCGTTGCTTTGCTAGGTGGCTCTTGAAAAGGGTAGGGAGGTAGTACAGAAATCTACGAACAAATCACATTCAGTTCACATAGAGAAATCGCGAAGAACCATGATGTTGCCGCAGTTGAGTGCATCCAGTGGCTAGTGAGAATAAGTGTGGCTGTGGATGTGGATGCCATTCTTGTGGCATGACTATTGACATGGGAACCAGAGCTCAAGGATCTCATGTGTTTTCCCTTTTTATGTTGAGTGCCAAACCATTTTACTATGAACTATCCAGCAATCTCATCAGCAAACAATACGGGGTACGATGATCATAGATAGTTGATCATGGTGAAATAGGCATATCAAATGAACTACTCTTATTAGACGACCATCACCAGCTTGACCCAAATTATTGGTGGTGTCATAATCGTTGTTGGGGCACAGTGACACGGCTCACCTGGAGGTGCGCAGCAGAGGGCTGTGCGTATTTCTACAATTCCGCAAATTTGGCTTGGAACTACTTGGAAGCCTGGCTAAATGGCTGTGGGTCAAAACCCTTAGTCCCCCTGGTTCCCCTATCATTCGCCATTGTTTCCCTTATTATTGTTGGTCATTATCCCCCATTATTGGTTGGTTACTATTGACCCATAGCCAAATTTGTTTGCACGTGAACGTACGGTGCACGCGGCGATACGGGCGCTTAGGTGAATCAATCGGGACAAGCTGATGATATCACAATTCATATATGGTGGTTTATCAAGTCATAGGGTTACCCCCGAAATCATCCTCGATTACATACCCATTTATGGGTAGTAAACCAGCCAGTTTTGGGGTTTAACTTTTTGAGAAACCACCATATGACTCATAGTTTTCATAGTAAGTGGTAACCTAACTTAATTGGTGGGCAGCACATGGCAGTACCCAATCCAGTGACCCTGCTCCCTTTGTGGCTCCATCAGTGGGTATCGTTTTGACATCGTGAGCTATCTACAAGGCGGGGTCTCCGAGGTTATGGTAGATATAGCCTAGTCGAATTGGCTTGTTAACCAGCTGGCAACTAAGGGGCCCCACCTTGTAGACAGCTGTGGTGAATGAAGTAATTTGATCCTGTGAAGTTACATCTCGCGCGTAGTGCAACCGCAGGAACAAAAATCCTTCCTGATTAGAAAACATTCTTTGGGGCTCGAGCAATCCTACAGTCAATAAACAGTAGATTGTTGACTGGGATGAACAATTACAATTTGTTACCAGAGTCAACCTATCAAGGAGTCTCAGCCAAGGTTCCAGACTTGTTACCATTTCCAATTTCTCATCAGAATGACCATGGACCATAGGTGTTGAACACTTTTGAAACCAAACTGGTACCGTTTTTTTTTCAACAGAATCTATCTACCCATACCAACTATGGCCAACCATGGCCAAATTGGGTGTTTCTCAAAAAATGGGGTACCCCCAAATCATCCGTTACATCAATCATTTGTAGCAATAAGCCAACCATAACTTTGGTTGGTCCCCTATTTTCAGAAACCATCATTGATATCCGCCACTTGGGAGCCCTTACCTCCCCTCGATATCACCAACCATGGCCAATTTGCAAAGTGATTCGATGAAAAATGTCTGATGGATGTTGGCCACTGACCCCAACCAAGAAATGTCCTCAGGACTTCTTTTCGTTTTTTTTTTACACACGTCTAAAAGAATCAACAAACAGATCTTAAAAGAATACATCTAAAAAAATGGTCCTCAGGACTTCTTTTTGGTGTCCGTGTCCATCGTCGAGATCGTGACTCAATTGATGGCTGCCGCTGGGGCTACGGAAGGCACCGCGAATATGATCAGCTTTGGCAACATGCGCGTGGCTTGCCGAGCTGTGGGCTTGCGGAGAAGAGCCAAGCTGATATCAGTATAGGTATGAGATATGATATTATATATGATATTTGTTATTTAAGTACCAAGGTATATATATATATAGATTTAAATACACATATACATATATTACAGTACACTTATTGTTATTTATTGTTGTATTTTGATTATTTAGAGTATGCACAGTACTTATACATAGTACTCAGAGCAAAGATTTGCTATCATTAGAAGTAGTACTCTTAGAGTGATATATATATATATATATATATGTACATATTATGTCTGTAGTGAAAGTATTCCATATGTGTCGGAGGATGGAGGAATGAAGACCGTAGCACAGGTGTAGACATCGTATGCTTTGGGCGTGAAATGAAGGCTTGTTTACTGCCAGAGATTCCACATGGCACGTGGGCCCACCCACATGATGTGAATATGATTTCAGACAATCATAGCTTTGGACCCTACCGGTACCCCTCGGCTTAATTCGTCATAGCTTTGTTGGATTTTGTTGGCATTGATTTCCCGCTAAAACCGTCTGCGACCCGCACAGTTCTGTTGATTGCACTGCTGAGTTTTAGGGTCAGGCAGATGACAGAGCAGAGACCTTACTTTGAGTGTTCAGATCTGGTATTGCCTATCAAATTGAAACGCAACATGGACAACCGAGTAAGATGTAGAGTTCATGCATTTAGCAATGGTACCCAAATTTGTATTGATTCGTATTCATTGTTGGTTGCGCTGCGACAAACTGTTTGGCTCAGTTTTGAAATTCTTCACCACCATCCAGGATGTGAGGACGTGACAGCATGGCTGGTTATTGACCAAGAACAGTGGATCAACATTTTCAAGGAATCCTTTTGCAGACCAGTATATCCAAGCCATTCTGGCTGTACAATAGCATCCTATTTGGATGAAATTGTGCTGTGATATTGATATACAAATATACATTTTTTCTGTACATATATCTACACACACACATGTAAATATACACATGTGGTTATTTGCTTGATTTTCAAACTCACCACAGGCTATGGTCATGAACCGTACAGTCCCTACGGTCATGATCGTGATGATGTATGTATAAATACATTTGCGGTTGTGCAGCCAACTGAAACTAATATAACTGAAAAGAGACAGCGACATAATGTTTCAAATAGAGATGACACGTTGTAACCTCACCTTGATACAAGCAACGGCATCACGTATAATGGCTTCAATGTGGCTAAAAACTGCTCATTATGTTGAATAAATAGAGGTTCTCAATGGTGGGCAACAGCGGCTAATTACAGGACCTAGCAAAGAAGGTGCATAACCAATGACAATATTGACCATTCATTCCTATAAATTATCCTGAATGACAACAATTGTGATCAAAGGATCATTGAATGGTCAATTCACTAGTATTCCATTGGCCCTTGATGACAATCATTGGTTGATCACCGATTTTGACCGACATCACCGAAACACAACTTAAGCAATGCCACATTCAGCATCAATCTACCCAAGCTATGAACCCCTATGTACCACGAGCAAAAACCATCCATTGACCCGGTTGAGTCAGCGCGAGGTCATTCGCATCATCCGCGTGACCCGGTTGCTGCGGATCCTTCGCATCATGCGCCTCGTACGCTTCGTACGTTCCCTGCGGAATCTCGTGAGCTCCATCGCACCTTGGCGTGCCCGCTGTGGCGCTGAGTGGGTCCAACCGTAGCATTGCCATGGTGGTGCGGACCACCATTGATTTCAGGGAGGAAGTACTACGCTACTACAAGGTAAAGGCGTTTAAGAGATTAGTTTTATGGTAGTTTTGTCCGCATGAACTACTGGTCGTAGAAAATTGGCATGGCTGCGGAAGAAACGGCTTGTCAAAAACTCGTGGCCTTAACAGTGTAGCGTTCGGCAGCTGAAAAGTAGCAGCTCAGCATCCTTAGCTGTGATGATCAGAACTTGGCGTTCTGATTCACTGCTCTCTTGGTACACTTGGATTTACCAAAGTCCCATGTGAGAAGCTGCATAGGAAACCTACAAGTGGATGAGTGGAGGGCCTTTGAAACAATTTATTTGATTGGCTATTCCTTGGTCAAAGTGCAATGGGTCTGACACTGACATGTTTCTTCTTTTTCTGTTCCTTGGATATTCCATGCGCTCTGCGTGGTAGTTACTGGCCGGTGGTTTGAAACATTTATGATGAATTCTTATTTCCCCTAGTAATACCACATGGTTCGTTGGTTGACAAATATTTTTATGGGGGTTGAAACGACCAACCAGATTATGTCATAGTGTTGATTACTGTAATATTTATCGTTTCCATCATGCGGTGTTCATAAACAGGGATGTTCTGAGTCATGTATGTTCAATATGATTAGCAATGCATTTGAAATATATATATATATATTCACAATGTTGATTTCATAAATTGTCATACCCTGAAAACACTATGAGTCCATGATAGGATTAGCAAACATCAAAAAGAAATTGGCATCAATAGAATTATTAATCCAATTTCGAACTCCATCCAGTTATGTCTTTTTGCTTTAAACATATATATATATATATTTATATCTACATATGATATTTTTGTATTGGTAAATGGTTTACTCATTCTTGAATATAGTTAAGATTATAATTACCCATATTTCAGAACATCCATCTACATGGACCAATTTATTGATTGAATGTTTGAATATTGGTAAATATACCACGGCTGCTATATCCATCTATGTACTGCCAATGAATCCACTTATTCATACTTTCAATATTGTGGTTTCTCAAAATAGAGGACCCCCAAAATGATGGTTTATTGTTTTACATTTTGATTGCTTAATATTGAATGATTAGGGGGTACCCCGATTTAGACCAGCATATGTGCCATACTGGTAAATATACATAGTTAAAGAAACCATGATTGGTATGAGCCACTTGTTAGTGCTTGCTTCCCCTTGATATCCCTAACCAACCATTGATAGCTACCAACATTTGCCATATTGGTAAATGTAACCCTTGGTATAGTTGGTATATCCCCTATTGTTGCTTATCATTCCCTTGTAAATTAGCAATTGTTAACCATGTTTTGAGGCATGTTTGAACTTATTTCATAAATTGACCATTATGAATTAAGCATAGTTCACCATTATTATTTCCCACAAGCCATGTTGAAGCATTGTTAAAAACCAAGCTCCAACCATAACTGCATGGTTATTTTGGATTTAACCATATAAACCATATTATAATCAAATTATATCAACCATTATTGTATCCATATTTAACCACTATAATATAAAAAATGATTTATCCATTATTTATTCTTTTTAAACCATACTATAATCATATTATATCAACCAGTGGATTGTTTTTATAATATGATATAACCACGTGATATAAACCAACCATCACTGGATTCGTTGGCGCAGCGCTGGCTGGTCGTTGTCCGCCTCGTGCGGCCTCGCGCGTAGCGTGCGCTGCGCCGGGCTAGGCCATGACCACGCGATCCTTGGGATGGCCGGTGGCTGAGACCGGACCTGGATCCATGGGACGTTTCTGTGGTCGTTGTCCTAGGGAAAGCATGGGATCCACAGGTGGAAACCCTCAAATTTCCTAATGAAAGCATGGGATTATCCATGGGATTTTCCATGAGACTTTGGGAAAATCATGGGATTATGCATGGGATGAGTGAAATTGTTCGAAGGCGTTTGTTCGCGCGAAAACCCTTCAAGAATTGAACAAAACAAACAAGCATTCCAAAGAAGCATTCTAAACAGGTAAAACTCAGGTAAAACAGGTTAAGCCTAAATATTAGATGCTTGTTGTTCATGTTTCATTATTAAGGATGATTGAACATGCCTTGAACAACGGTCAATGAGCCTTGCACAGGAAACATGAGAACCCATTTGTTGACCAACTGTTGACGGCAGATTGCTACAAAGTTCAGAGTTGACAGTGGACCGTGATTTGGTTTCTGATTTTGTTGAGCCCTACATCAAAGATCTATTATGGCGCCCTGAGGTCTGTGTTTCTGCTGCTCATCATTATCTACATGTTCGGAATCTTGGCAAGCAAAGACACTCACGAGATTATGTGACCAATCATCCAGTGTATTGTGTTCAGGCTTGTGTATCGGATCAGGCCAAGCATGCCATGTACATTGTCGTGCCAAAACATTGCTGTACTGTCCTGTTTGCTGATTCCATCCCTTCTTATCATTTGATTAGCTAGGTGTCTTGGACGGAGGGAATCCTGCCTGCTTGTAACAGCTGGTGCCAGCCGCAGAATGCATAATCCGCTTCTAGAAGGTGATGACCCTTCAAAAGCGCAGTCTCACCGGGGACCAGAACAGGCTGAACCGATGAAGGCGGTGCATCCCTGTCAGGCTATTCATGAATCTAGCTGGTTCCTCTCGGCCATTTCCTGCGGTGTAGCCGGGGACCAGCGAGACAAAGAAACAGAATCAGCCTGACCGATGCGGTGAAAACAAAGTTTGATCGGAAGGGACACTAGCGATCGCTGTAGTTGACCATGTGAGCATCTTGCAATCTCCAACCATATTTGGATGTTTTTTAGAATGGCGGTACCCCCCAGGTCATCCAATGCTAATCATTTTTGAAATAGCCTATCTATTTTTGGGGTTCCCAAGTAGAAGAATACAGTAATAATTATACTTTATCGCTTATCAACCCCCCCTTAGACCCTGTATCTCCAACCAGATTTTACGACTGCCAGTCTGGCAAACTGTTTTGGGCCTTATTCAGTCGTGGAACATGTTCAACTCAAATGCTTTGAGTGGCCACTGTATGGGGGGCAAGGAGTAGGGGCACAGGGTGGGGTAAGGGTTCAATGCCTTAAGAAATCTCCAAGTAAGTGATTTTGGTTGGTTGTGTGATGTCCTGCGCCCAAAGATGTGATTCCCATGAATGTGGGGCCAAAAAGACCAAGAAAACTTTGAGTATTGACATTGAACACATGGTCGTTGGATTGTGGCTGCACAGGCTATGATTTTTTACAGCCATGTAATCGAGCATAAGACTGCTGCAAGTGCAATAGTTCCCCTAGGTTCAACCAGCGATGTCATCAGTTTTGAGGAATCCTCATCACCGATGGAGTTACAGATTACCTCAACCACGATGGAGCAGGCACGGCCGCCCAGCTACTTCCTCCCGTGGAGGAATGGGTCAAATAATTCGGCTCTAAAAGCCGCACCAAGTTTTGGCAATGCAATGATTGGGTGCTGACTTAAAGACACCATTTGGAAGGTCAGGTTGCGCAAATCAACTTGTGGTAGTCATTCCTGTTTCACGTGTGGATCTACTTGGTTCCAGCAGCATCAGTTCAAGACTTTCATGCTCGTTGCCAACGAATCGTCAGAACGTGCGAAGCTACGAAGCTTGGTCATCAGTCCAGGCCTGGCACTCGTATAGTATTCGCGCAAGCGATGATGGCCCCTTGTCATGGAGGGTCATGAGTACAGAAATTAATCATCATGACATTATTATGACTAACATTATCATTTGAGATTCCATCAAAATTATTGTTAATTGATTATGAATTCGAGTGCCGGTCAGGTTTTGGAATCTGCACAAAACCACAAAAATCGATACGGGACTTATTAATAGAAACGATAGGGGACTCATAAAAATGATAGGGGACCCACTAAATCTTAGTTTTGATGATTAGTTAAATCAACAAGTAAAACTTTTTTGAGTGCATCATCGGCTGACATCGTTCCTAGCACTGCTTGTCTATGTTCAGCAGCGCTTCCCTGTAGGATTTGTCCAACTTGGGGCCTCCCCAGGAGACCTCGACGCAGCGACGAAGGAACAGCTGCGCAAGTACTTTGGCTCCGTGCACAGTGCTCCTTGGAGCCGCCGATGTTTCTCAGGTCGGAGGGAGATCCAACACCCGAAATCTTCGGCAGGTGAATGGCACAGCTGGACGAACCGTGACTGGTCACGGGATGTTCACCAGGGGTAACAGGGTACCCACAGCCAAATCTCAACCGGGAAGAGGTATTTTCAAAGAGTCAGGATCATCCAAAAGGAGGAATATCATCAAGAAATTGTTTTTTTTTACTAGGCATGGCTAGCCAACCAGACTAAAACAAGACGAGAGGAAAGTCAACTGGCGATGGAAAGAGCTTTGATTTTTGGGATACCTTCCTTTTTGGCAACTTCTTACGCTTCTGCGATTGGTTGGTCTTGACAAATCGTTCCTCGTGATCCTGCAACGGACCCTGTCACTTCCTGCCTCTTGGGGACCGCGGCTCGCAGATCCAACGGCCTGTCCCGAGGCTATGCACACCTTGTTTCGTTCCATCGCGAATGGGCTTAGCTGGGATGTGGTGGTCCGGCCGCTGATCCAAGCTGGCTGGTTCTGGGGTTCCTTGGCGGTGATCCGGCGCTTGGAAGTTCTCCAATACCAAAGCTATTTGTGATAAGGTCCTGGTTTATTCATATCCACCATTCATGTACAGTTCTTTGAGTAAATATGTACGCATGTATTATCATGACCCGCCACAGTACTTGTGTTCTTGTTCAAATCAACGATTCCCGTCTTGGAACACTTCAGCAAAGCTGAGATAGGCTTCCTGCAAGCTGAAGCGGATTGATTCTGATTGAGAGTTGTTATTGTTATTGTTATTGTTGTTGGTTGTTGTTGTTGTTGTTGTTCCTTCCGTTGGGGTGTCGCCGCGCGTTTTTTTCTTTGCGAATCAGGGGGAAATGGCGGGTTCGGGGGCTGTTTTTACTGACCTGCGCGCGGGATTGTGACGCCTCTGTGGACCGCGTGGAGTCTGTGCGATGTTGTCGTTCCTTGTGTTTCTTTTGGGACAGGGTCGATGGTCGTGTGACTGATTGGGGTGGGGGGGTGGGGTGGGGTTGGGGTTTGTTGATGCGTGTGTGCAACATGCGTGTGTGCAACTTGCGCGTTGG
>VSDK01017696.1:880771-901201 GCA_009767595.1 Symbiodinium kawagutii | reverse complement strand
CATACATACATACATACATACATACATACATACATACATACATACATACATACATACATACATACATACATACATACATACATACATAATTTGTATATGTTTATCTATATACACATATATTTCAGAATTCCGGGTGCCACATCTTGTGGAACTAACCAAGTGAACAGGTGTTCGACCATCGCTGGTTCACCAGGCGTATATGACAGCCCATGAAATGGGAAGGATGCTATAAAGGAGCCATTTTTGGCAGTAAGCCACCAGCTTCTTCTAGCAAAGTTGGCGTTGGTCGATGTTATGGTCAGTCCCCGGTATAAACCAAGCAGTAGAAAGTTATTGACCAGCAGAACCTATCAAGACTTTTTTCAGTTTCCGCTCTCCTGGCGCCTTTTTTGCACAGGTTTGTGGCAGATGCACCCGCTTTCAATCAGACTCACTGGGTCAAAAATTCCCACAGATGGATAACCAGTTCTGCTATCACCATTGCTACTTGTAAATAACAATTATAATTGGTTATTAGTACCAGCAACCAGCAATGGTCATTACCAACAATACTGACCCATTACGAACCATAATAAACCATCATTATCCATGACCTGTATGAACGTACCAACCATTCATCGCCTGAAACGAAGCCATCATCTCACGATCAACAGCTGCATCAGGTTTTCATTGTTGGACAACGATGGCAGTGGGGATGTGGACTCGCAGGAGCCCCCCACACCACGACTTTTGGTCAAGCTTTGTGGCCACGAGCTATGAACCAGCCATTCATCAGCCATTTGCCAGCCGTTAGCGATTATCATCCAGCTATTAACCAGCGGAAAGATGATGAATGTGACCGAGAATTGCTGTACATATCATTTATTTGAATGTATGATATATGTATATTTGTAGCATGTATATGGCAATTCATCAGCTATTCAAAAGACCAGCTACCTGTCCATATTGGTTTGTATCTAGCTATTTTCCACAGCAGTACCATGAAGGTCTATGGCTAGTCAAGGATTATGAGATCAAACTAGCTATTTATGGCAACATGGTTTACAACTTTGTTGAGCAGGCAAATCAGGGTTAGAATTGCAAAGGTTGCTGGTGGTGTCCTGCCCTCTGGACAGAATAGATAAAGTCTAGGACTTGGCACATCTTGGCACCGTAAGCGTAGTCGTAGTCCTGGTTGGGAAGGCCAACAATTATTTGGGTGGCTAAGAATGTGTGAGGAACTGCAAAAAGGTTGTTACTCTCCTTTGTTCTTACTACCGGTTGTTTGGGCTCATCCAGCCACCACCATATAACCATCGTGATTTCTTTTGGAACGGTGATTTCATGTTCTCGTTCCTGCTTTTGTTGGTTGCTTCTGAGATACAGGACAATGATTCAATGCTGCATCAACGAGCAGGTGGTCTATCCCAAAATGTTGTGGGATTTGTCAGCGGATTTGTCAAAATTGAAGGCTGCACAGCAGAAGTAGAGGGAATCAACTTGGATTTTGCCACTTCTGTCTCGTGGCTGTGTTTTATATCAATATTCCGACCGTTGGACGGATTAGGTGCACAACGAATCGTGTTTTGACATCCTCGGATTGAAAACGATCAGCTGGGAAGAGCTTCACACACCAGTTGTTCCGTGATTGATGATGCTCCTGCAACTGAGTACGAACTCAAAATCGGATTTTGCAGGTCATTGTCTTATGCCAAATGTTTCGGAAGGTTTTCGGAAGGTTCTTGATGTTTCATCTCACTCATTGTGCAGATGCTGTCTCTTGCTGCAAGTATTCGCCACCTGTTACCCCCATCGGATGTGCATCCCCACTTAGTCATTGGTGCCATTGAGATCATTGGGGCTGGCTCTCCCTTCTGTACTATGGTAGCCATCCCACTGGTCTAGATTGTGGCTATGGAAGCCGCCAAGTGCGACCATGATGTGTTTGGTGTCCAGTCGTCAAGGATTGTTGATTGCTGATGGTTTACCCCATCATGAGCAGCAGATATAAGTGTTGAATAGTACTGGTATTTATTTTTGCTGATTGTATACCAGCATATACTTGGCCAATACTTATATGTGCTGCTATACTGGTATTAATTGGATGGCCAATAGTTACGTGGCCATGGTGAGTCGTGCTTATTGTATATCATGATTGAGCTATGACCAGTCTGGGACCCTCAAACTGCTGCACCAGCGCCAAGGAACCATGATGGTACATGGCCCGTTACATGATCCATGATGACCCCCTCATCAAACATATCAATCACTAAGCAGTCTCAACTACCAGCATATTTATTTGCCATTCAACAATGATCAGCTGCATTTATCAATCAGCATTCACCATTGATTAAACAACCACTCTGAAGCATTGAATAGAGCATCATTGATTGTTGTAAAATGGAGTCTTTTGCTGGTTCGGGTCAAATATTGCTTCATTACTTTAACTTCACAAACCATCACTTTGAAGACACTCTACTGTCGCTGCTGGTGGAGTCGTATCAGGAGTTTGTGGAGGGTCTCCTGAAGTTGAAAGGCCCTGCTCGTGCCATCGATTTGGCGGTGCTCAGCCGTGCCCTTGCGTCAGCAGAGGGACGAGGTTTTGGTTGGGAAACCACCACGCGAACCAAACCGTGAAACCGGTAAAAATCGCACAACCAGGTTGCAACAGTTGGAGTCAATGCTTAGGGCATGGTTCGATTCTAAAGGCAACCCCTTAGGGTTGCAGATCGGCAGCATCAGCACAACATCACTACAATGACCATGCATGGAAACCTTTATGACTTGACCAGCCGAGATGGTCAAGCGGTCAAACTGAAATAATACCATGTATCCCTGGTGAACATTATTTTCGATCTGTTGAGATGTTCACCCATTGTTGGGCCGGTTGGCTATGACCAACTCGCCAAATCCAAATGCTGAGCTCAAGCAGTGAGATGGGATGGCTCAACATTGTGACTCAGGGGCTGCACAAGGTTCATGCGTCGACACCTAATCTAAGGATCTATGTGACTTACAACTCCAATTCGAACGTGACTTACAACTCCAATTCCAATGGAAGCACCAAGGTACAGTGATTATGACCAGGTTGGTACTGTCGAACTGAGGATCTATTTCACTGCATTTAGTTGACAGGCGCACTGAAATCAGTGGGATACCGGTTCACTAATGTGTTTGTCACGACAAAATGCTGCTCTTTTTGTTTATGGTGACATATTGTTGGGGTTCAACATCAGCACCGGCCATTTTTTCCAGAGATAGCCAACACTTAGTTTGCATATATGCTTCTCCGCGCACAAGAGGAAACCTTTCCTTACGCAAAGCGGTTGTTTTTGAGTTTCCAAGCTGACAACCCTAACCGTAAAGCCCTAACACCCACAACTTTACACCCTAAACACACTAAGCCCTAAAACCCCAAACCCTTAAACCCTAAAGCCTAAAATCCTCAAGCACAAATGACTGCGTATAGTCAGTGTATTTGTGACTTCTCCAAACCACGTTAACCTTGCACAGGATCCTCCATTGCAGTGCCTTACTGTGCATGTGGGGAAACGTCCCAGTTGCGGACAACAATTTAAATGGGACTACAGGATTGGAAACTATGGGTATCATTGCCTAGTGAGCGGATAGCCTTAGGTACACCATTAAATTGGCATAATGTTTTCCCAACACAATTTCCAGCTGGACATTCAAGAATTCAATACAGCATTGCGAGATAGGGGGCCTATTGAATATATGCTTGCTATGGTTTCCCACCGTCAACCTAGGTTGTTTTCACATATCATGAACCATCAGAATCTAGCATTTAATGAGATCATCGACCTATCCAATCAACCCAAGTTGTTTTCAAATATCATGAACTTTTCAATTATCAACCATTGGGTTCACGATATTGGTCGATCATTCACCTATCCAATGATATAGTGAACATTTAGTAAAATGGCTGTGGGTCAAAACCCCTGGTTCCCCTATCATTAACCATTGTTTTCCTTATTGGTTGGTTATTATCCCCTACTATTGGTTGGTTAATATTGACCCATAGCCAAATGATTAACCGATCATGAATCAAGACCCCGCGCGATCAAGACCCAGCGCATCACGGACCCGCCCAGGCGATCTGAAGACCTGCGTGAAGCAATCGCAGTTCACGCAGCAACGGCTGCAGCGTTTGGAGGTCCGCCAGGGGTCCTGCACCCAGGGAGGAGGTTTCTAAGACTAGGGAAGCCGTCAAAAATGGTTGGTTTACGAATGTTTACTACCACAAATGATCAATGACTTGGATGATAACTGGGGGTACCCCTATGACTTGAGAAGCACTCAGTATGGCTTTGATGATGACTTCAGTGTTGTCAAAGATGGTTGATCAGTGTTGATCATGGTCAATGGTTGACAGCCGGGCTGATGCAGCTTGCTTCGCGCGCAGTGAAAACTCATCTCCTTGCTGGGTTGGAAGCCGTGGGAGGGGACCAGCAACCGTACCGCTGGTGGCAGTAGATTTTGTCCGTGGCAACGTACCGCTGGAAATCACCAGCCGACTGTAGAGAAATCAGTTTTGACTAAGAGTAGCAGATTTCATGAACTAATGAAGCCACTGACAGGTATGGTTAAGCCTTTGATAGTTTGGAACTAAACTCTCTAATCATGCGCTAATGAATCCCTCCACCTATTGTTTATGAACCACTAAAACCTGTCAACAAAACGCCCCTGTGATCGGTGAAGCCTCTGATTCAGCCGCACCGCACGAATGTGTTGTGAGTGAACCCCCAGGTGCTTCTTCAGACGATGCGCAGACAGCCGCAGGTGTCGGTGAAAAGCGGGGAGATCTGGTAGATCCAATGGAATCCAAGGGGTGGCTCGTGGTGAGGAAAACCACCACCTCACCACATTACCAATGGGATAAGATGGTGGTTGTCCAAAAAAAAACCTCACCAAATCATGTTTCCAAGCAGAAACAGATGAGGTTCATAAATGAATTACATTAAATGTGAATCACCATTGCTTGATTAATTATAGCTTTGGGAAGGTTCATAAATTAAAAAAACTCACCAAATCAGCATACTGTTTCTTTCATTTTCGGTAATTTGTGAACCTTCCCAAAGCTCACCTGTAATAATGTGCTGGAATGTGATCCGACCATCCTTTTCCTTGAGCATCTCTCAACATGCAGTGAATGATTCCATACATTTCCAGACTAAAGAGTGACAACTCAAACAATAGATATTATATATATATATATATATTATATATAACACGTAATATAGTCCGTTGATTTGATTAGATTGGGTGTGTTGTACTATTTGGCACGTAGTGGCTATCAGCGTGCTATGGAGACCCTCCGACAACCTCAGAACCAGCCGTCGTGCCAAATACTGAGAATCAGGGCTGTATCAACATGTCGAGCTTGTTTTCAATCTAGTTCTGGCGCTTTATTGTACTTCAGTGGCTATCAGGATGAACTGTTCGGCCCCCATACATTGTTTTGTTAAAACGACTGCACAGTGAACCACTCAACCGCTTTGTCTTGCCAACTCATGAGTCGTAGCCTGTGATACCGAGTATGGATTCCCCAACTTTGTTCTCATGGAAAGTTTGATCTCCATCAGCTAGTTTGGATGGCTTAAATTTTGGGCACTCTTCCCAGTGATGGCCCATGAGAGACTCCTCCCAAAGCAGGGGGCCAGCACATGTTGGCATCGGGTGGTCCAACAGGTATAATACTGAGGCACAATTGGTGGTTGAACTTCACCCCTCAAACGCTGATGCAAGGGAATCCCAGCAAGAAATGCTGGAGATGATCGGTTTGGTTGCACAAGAAATTGGTGATTTTGGTGGTTTCACTGCTCGGGGAACAAGAAGAATACCAAGGGTATACCCAACAATCCTGGGGGTATGACCAACAATAACCATCAACGTCTAACGCTCGTGGTTTCAACAGGTTCATGTTCAGCCATACCAATTGGGATAGCTTCCGTCGCGCACGCGCGGCTGGATTTGGGGCAACGATGGGGCGCCCGGTGAGATCGCTTGGGCCAGGAAGGTGGCACAGCAAGATAGTCTATCATGTCAACTTCTCACCATTTGTTAAGCAGGATTAAGCATGATAACTATCAGCATGATAACAATCATTTAGGGTCAAACCATTTGTTTAAGCATGATTTATCACTGTAAATGCTTTGTTAATCATTTGTAAATGTTCACCCCGGGTTAATAAACCCTAGGTTGATTAATAGGGGGTATCCCCTAAAAACCTTGGTTTTCCATTAGAATGGTACCCCCCTCAATTAATTGACCCAGGGTGAATTCATCCTGGGTTATTATTCTTGATTGCACTCGGGTAATTTAACGCAACGGAAAATCATCAGCCTTTCTAGGAAATGATCCATTTATGGTGGGTTTTCCATTGCCATGTTAAACTACCGCAGGATAACCATTATGTATTATCATTTGTTACTTTCTCTTTAGTCATTGATTACCGTTGCCAAAGTCGAGCTTCGTAACATATCGTGAACCATTTTTGATACAGCACAATTCACCATAGTTCATATGAATTACCACCATCATTCAGGTTCAAGTGTCATTATCATTCAATTTACCTTGATGATCAAGAAACATCATAGCAACCAGCCGCTATGAAGTCATGAACCAACCAACTGTTGTGAACCAAGCAACCGTTGTGAACCAAGCAACCGTTGTGAACCAAGCAACCGTTGTGAACCAAGCAACCCTTTATGAATCAACCATTCTCAACCAACCGTCATGATTCAACCTGTACCAAGCCTTACGAACCCAACATTGTGGCATTGTGGCCTTCACCACCGTTGCGCAGGAAGAGCAACCTGGCAGAGATGAGGATGCCTTAGAAGTGTAGCAGAGCTACAAATCCTTGTGAGTCACGGCCGCCCGGGTTGGGTGCCAGCGCTGCACATTGCTAGGATCATATTGTAATTAATTATATTATATGTAGTTATCTATTGTGTATGTCTTCACTTTTTTTATGTCGTCATATGTGTTTTTTCTATATGCACATCTCAGTGTATGCATCGCATTTATATGTTTGCTTGTTCTATTGACGTGACAACATGTTTAGCGATGGAAACGAAGACATTGATACTGTATGTATGCTCATTTACTTCCATGTTGATACACAGGTATGCATATTGGAGGCGTGCACGCACACACACACACACACACTTCAGCATCTACATACATGTGCAAGTCTACATAATTGGTAAGCGCTGATTTGTAGATTCTGCAGAGGCGCCACCCATCCACCGAACATGACAACATGGATCAGCAAGAGCTCACTGGTTCACTGGCCTCGGAGTGATTGCCTATCTTGGTGAAGAAACTGCATCATTGGGTTGTCTTGCTCACCAATCAGTGGTTCTACACATGCTTTACCATTCCCATATGCAGTTGGAATCCATACACGTGGATGACTGTGCATTTGCACATGAATGCTATTTTTGCTTCAGCACTTGCCTTCCGCCAAGATGATTCCACCTCGTTGCTCAGTATCATCACATCAACTGAGACATGCTCAAATGCAACAATCTTGCGACCAGTCTTGAAGTACATACAGCGAAAACATACATCTTCATATACATTTGCATGTACCTAGAAACTATGTGTATACGCTCAGTATTCATCCGTACCATTTCGGTATAGTCGGCTACTTCTGCTTCCACAGGCTACACTTCTGCGTTCCCTTCGTTTTAGCTGTAGCTCTAGATTTTGTTTTGCCAAACAAAAATTAGGTGATCAGTGATCCTTAAACATCACTATCAACATCACCAGGCATCATTAATGTTAATCAATCAGAATTGTTTGGTGGATCACGTAGCTGCGGGTTTACGGCTAAACCAATTGAGCCCGGTCGGTTCTGGCTTCACACTTGAATAAGTATGGATCATCACCAGGTTTGCCTCAATTCAGGGTGGATGTTTCCAGCGCATACACTTCAAGGATTCTGTGCAGGAAGAAAAAGGATTTAAGCAGACCATTACTCATGATTCTGACTTATCACCATCATGGACCACTCAACCAGTAGCAGCGCTACTGCGAGATTGGATCCGCCTTTGTCAAGTCTTGGGCACTGAAAAGCACAAGGCTTCGCCGCCGTTCTGAACAAAGTTCAATCGGAGAAAGCCCTTGCGCAGCTTGCAGTCATTCCCCCATGAATATTGCCCCTGGCTGGGGTTGTCCAGCCACGATCTGGAAGTACCACCATCCCGGCTAGGGACCACTATGCCTATCGACAAACACATGGGAATAGATATGAACAACTCAGGTTCATTGCACCGCGATGGTCCAAATGCGCATCACCCTGTTTTAACAGTGGATGATGATATTCCATCAGGGTCGGATTCCTAGTAGTCATGGGATGACCGGCTTTTATTTGGACATGTGACCGTTTCGTACATTGAAGTTTGGCCTCCCTTCCTGAGAAGCTGAAGAGCAGATACAATTTTATTTATATGCGCACTGCACAGGTATTTAATTGTGTATAGTTATGTATGTATGTATGTAGAAGCATTGACATGTACTTATGTTCCGATATGTTCAAGTATACAAAACTATGCGTTTATATGTATGTTCATACACATATTATTTGATTTATCTATTTATTGATGTATTTGTTTGTTTGGCTTTTGTTTGTTTACTTATGTATTTGTTTACTATCAATTATATGCACATATGCAAATATCTTTGAATATTTCAATAGAAACATACTTGTATACATATATATATATATATATCTAGAGTTAGTCAATCGTCCGGCATGTCATCGCTTGGGGACGTGCCAAAAGTAGACCAGCACACCCTGTGACTGTTGCATTTGGAAGTGCACAACATGGATCTGAGGAGGTTGGTAGAAAAGAGATCCGGGAAGGACTGTGGCGCAGTGGCAATTTTTATCACTTTGACAGCCCAGCAGACGGCTGATGTGCTTGATCATCTCACTTGAGATCTAGTAGTTGTTTGTTTGCTTGCTGTTGCAACATGTTACGAGTTTCTTGAAGTTTGTGATAGGAAACCCTGTTTGGGGGTGCCTACTGACGATTCAAACTAGCTTTTTGCAAGTGGGAAGATTGTCGAAGGACCTAATTACCAGGGTCTGCCACAGCAGTGCCTTTCAGTTTCACACTCCTCTTGCCTTTCAAAGAAATGAGTAGCAGCCAGTGCTTGCAAGTTTGAGGCCTGTACCAACAGGTTCCAATCTTCATTTGGGTGAACCCAGAGGGAACCCCGGCACTTTAGAAGTTGAGATCATGAGAATCAGAATATGCAAATTTGATGTATAGCTGTTTATATCGGGATAGGCCACAACTTACCCACCACAAGTCATTGGTTGGTGATGTTCACAAGCCGTCCAGGATTTTGCCCAAAGCCCTCTAGGTGAGAAGGGGTTCCTTCTTCGATTGTTCGAGATATCTTTTCCGTACTCCTTTGACAAAGAAACTGTGACCCTGAAGCAGCAAACCTTAACTTCCCCAAGACTCAACCTGAACAAATTCAAGGCATAGGCTGACAACTCACAGGAAATTTTGGTACGGGAGAGGGGACGATTTCTAGTGTGTTTGATGCCTGGTTTGTTATTAAGCGGCGACTCGCCACTCAAATCCCCACGGTGAGTTGGGTTGCTCTACGGTCTGCAAATGGCTCACAGCCATGACATGGTCATGGCTGGAAACCGTCGAGCTCTATGTGGCCAAATCGTGGTTTCTCAAGTTACAGGGGTACCCCAGTTGTCATCCAGTTTCTTTGACCATTATTAGAAAGGAAAAACTGGCTGGTGTTTTTGCACATTGTTCATTTTCACTGTTTATCAACAGTTGGTTGGCAAGCATGGTTTTGATCACGGGGTGGTTCAACCACCAAGCAGACAAACTATTTTTTTGGGTCCCCTATGGCTTGCGCAACACTCTTAAATGAACTGCATGAAGAGATTTCATTGATGTCCATCTCAACGTTCAATAGTCGTCCATGATCAAGCAGTGATTTGATGTGATGTGTATGTTCAAGAATTCTTGTTCGTAACCATCCTTGCTTATCCAATAGTCATCTCAATGATGATGGTTGATAATTCTTATAAGATTGTCATGGATTCATCGTCATCAGCCATATGAATGGAAAATCCCGATCCATCGCTATCCCATGTCCATGTACTTAATACAACTGTTCATAGAAAGCGTTAAAGAAGGGGACGAGAAAAAGTTCAGCACCCCACTAAATATTGCAATGGCCCGTATACAAATGTGATCCAAGCATGCCAAAGCAGCAGAAACGTTCCAATCGTTGTTCCAAGCCCAGGCCGTTGAGTTTGGTGATAAGTTAAATGCTTAGATGATACTGCCGCTCACAGGATCTGCCGGATGTCGTGTGGATAGTGTCGTGTTGATTCTGTGTGATCCTGGTCCCAACTCACAGTTCTGGAGCTGGGCCCTCTCCAAGCCCTACCAACTAAGGAAAATCTTGAGGTCCCCCGCCACCGAGCGGTACACCACCGGACCCAGGGGCTCCCCCCCAGAAGTAGGGGACAACTATGAGAATGCCCGATGGAGACTTGCAATAAGGGTTTTTGACTGTTGACAAGCACTCTCAATCAGTGCTTGATGAGGATCTATAAAGTTCAACAGATTGCGGTTGCTGGAATTTCGTTGTGTTGCTAGAAGTTTAACCACCAGTTGTAGTAGTTTCCATTCGAAAATATAAGGATGAACCATTTATGGGACGGCTAGGAAGCCTTGAATGTGGATGCGGGGTGTATCACCACAACCATCAAGGAGAATTTGGCTCACCAACTCTTTGTTCGTAAGCTACCGATATTATTCAATAGCTGGTGCTGTTTGGTGGTTTTGAGCCTTGTTACTTTCCCAAATCTATTAGACATGGTTGGTTAGTTGCCTACCCGAAATTTCATAGGGCATAGGGGCTTGAAACCACCAACCAGTGGTGGGTTTCCCCAAAAAGCTGGTGGGTGAGCGCTGGATCCAGCGCTTGACCTGACCTGACCGTCCGGCTGAATCGAACGGCAGGCCTTTGCTCGGAGCTACGATCGAAGGTGCTACTGCTGCTGCTGCTTTCTGCTGCTGGAAATGTTCAAAGATGGATGGCCAAATGGCGAGCTGGGTCAAGCAGTTGACCAACCAATAATGGGGGTTAATAACCAACAATAATAAGGCAAAATAATGGTTAATGATAGGGGAACCGGGGGGACTAAGGGTTTTGACCCATAGCCAAATCTCAAAGTATTGTTATGGCAAATACTGGCTTCACTAAAATGGACAATGAATTCCTGTGTTCGATATAATTAATGTCTATGGTCAATGAAAAGCAACCACTTTACTTGCGCAAATCATTCCAACTAAGGGGCTTGCACTATCTTTTATCCTGTCATCCATAGTTAGCTGCCGATGGAGATTGGGTCCGCTGAGATTTGTTTATGTACTCATATCGATTACATGACTATGTCAGGTACAATTGAACGAGATACACCACTTGCAACCGTGGCAGGCAAATCCCTGCTTTGAACCAAGTATGCACTAAGCTAGAAACAACGAAAAAATAACACATATGGCGGTTTCTCAAAGTAGTGGTACCCCAAATCATCCAATAGTAATCACTTCTACATAGTAATAAACCATCTATTTTTGGGGTACCCCTGTTGTAAGAAACCACCATATATCTCAAAATGACGTTACCTGCCAGGATTTATCTGAATGAGGCCGGGTTTGCCCTTCATAGCGTCTTGACATTGCCGCTCAGACCTAGTAGATGAGATGTTTCAGGCGCATCCAGAGATGAGAATTTGGTGAGGTAAACTCCCATGCCAACACGCTAAGCAGTGATGAATCATAATTAATCTCCGCTAACAATGGATAGATGGTCACTTGCCACGGTTAATAGTGTGTGATTAAGTATAGAAATAGTGATAAAGCATGGTTAACAGTCCAGACTCCTGACTCCTAGTGGCTATATGAATCTTGGAAACGCTGTTTGTTTAAGATAATTCCGAAGCTGGTTACAACAAATGATTGAGCAACGGTTCTTGATGGTAGTGCGTGCATACTGGTCAGTAAGGTTTCGTGTTCATCAGCGCGAAATGCAAACCGGTGACCATGACTGGCACCCAGGTCTGAACCTTGGAAACGCAACATGTTTGTCAGTTGTGTTTCTCAAGTCACAGGGGGACCCGGTGTGACCCTCCAAGTCATCCATTGGATCCGTTGATTGAGGCACCATGGATCCATTGGATCCGTTGATTGGATCCATTTTTGATTTATTTACGGTAAAAAGCCAACCATTTTTTGGGGGTCCCCTATGGTTTCGAGGGGTTGGGTTCGGCTCCCATTGGGATTAGCTTAGTTGAGACCCTGTGGAGATGGTGCCCCCAGCAGGCAATGGCGCAATCACAAGGGGGATGGTGCTGTCGAGCTGATCATCAGGGTGAAGCCAGGAGTAGCACTAGATCGGCAACGACACAACGACACAGCAAGGACGAAAAGGTAATGGTTGAGAATGGTTGAGAATGGTTGATTTATAGTTCATAATGGGTTAACAAGACTAACAAAAATCCATAAAAATCCTCATAATGATGGTTCAGCATGTGTTGGTCGTCACAGTATATTTTGATGCACTTGGGTGTTTTATCCACTATGTTTGCTGTAACATGTTTGTAGGGTCAAAGCCTTGTGCCCCTGTTGTGCCATCATGAGCCATGGTATCAGATTGCTGGTGATTTTCCACCGTCAATCAAACTGATGCTCAAAGCCTTGAACTATTGCCGTACAGTTGATATATGTGTATATTATATACATATGCCCTATCATTGTTGATTATTCTCCACCATTATCAATCATTGACCAGCGAATTTCTTATCATCGCCCAACCCTGGCTGGAACTCAGCCATGCCAGCTTTTCTCCACCGTATGAGTGTTTCTCAAAATAGGGGTGCCCCGAAATCATCCTGTATATTAAACATTTTTAGTAATAAACCATCAATTTCTTTGCGTTCCGTATTTTAAGAAATCCCTTGAGAATGATCAGACTACTCAATACTTTAATACAATAAATAGCGCTAGTATATTCAAGTAATACCCATCTGACATACACATCAATCTATTTGGAAGATATCAGCATAGTAGCATATTACTAGTATATTCAATCATATATTGGTTGATCAACCTACCCATCCGCCAATGGGGACACCATGGACATCTCGTTGCTTGCCTGCGCAGGCAATCCAAGGGATCGCCGTATCGATCCAGGCGGGATGCAACAATGGCTTGGAGAATCCTCCGTGGATGCGTTGGTTTTTGATGGTTTTACGACCTTTCTAGTGATGGTTTGTGACACTTTTTATGATGGTTTATGACCTTTTTAACCATGATGACCTTTTCATGATGATTCATATTGGTTCTAGATGGTTCATGATGGTTTGCCGGATAGCAAGCAGAACTTGGCATGATGATGATGATGATGATGATGATGATGATGATGATGATGATGGGAGGGCTTCATCCAGATCCACGAGTTCTTTTTCCCAGCTTTGGGTGTATCCATAGCCATGGTGGTACCCCCAGTCATCCCTCAATGATCAGTACTACTCGGGAAATCAATCAGCTTTGTATCATCAGCGTTAGCCGAATGACATTCCGAAATGGTGTTGTCCAAAAAAAAATGTATTGAATTCTTATCGTATATGGACAATCCCATTTCCGGAAAAAAAATAAAACAAAAACACATGGGTTGGCCAGAGATGGCCAATCAAACAATTTGTGGTTGTGAAGGGTCGGCCAAAAGAGCACAGCCCTCATTGCTACAACTTGTTTGATCGAAAAATCCGGGTCGACCGAACTCCCAGACGGAAACAGGCCCAAGATATGATTTTGATTGCCACTCATATGGGTGACTCCAAAAATTGATGTCTGTTGACTATACTTGATTATATAAGGTTGGATGACTGTGGGGTACCCTAATTTGAGAAACCACAATAGACAATAGGTATATCTAGGCATAGTATCTAATTATTCTAACAGAATATTGCTCGGTCACGACTAGTTTTTCCTTCCGTACATTTGGCGAAGCACACGTGAAATCTCAATGTTGGAAGTTCATCCCCAATCCCAAGCAATGCATCCATAGGTGCATTGTTCAAAGATTTAAGCATCTACAACCAGTATAGATCATAGGATATCATAGGTGGAGGCGCAGGTGTTTCGTACTGTTTAAAAAATTATACAAGTGTTCCGAGGTCGATATGCTCCTCTGACTTGTTTGGTTTGGATTTGTGGGAAACTGTGTTCTATCCCAAACAACAAACAAGGACACCAGACTTGAGCGCAAACCAGCCAGGGTTCATCATTTGTCAAGCACACATTTGCTTCTCTGTTGTGTTTACTGAGCCAGACTGCCTGTCATTCTTTGGGGATTCCTGGCATGCCCTATGAAAGCCCACCAACAACATCAAGGCTCATCATTTTTCCGGAAGCTTGCGATATGAACCTATGAGCACATATAGAGTGAATTGAAGTACGAGGGGACTGCACGCAACGGTCTTGACCTATAGTTTGAACTTACCTAAGCATGTTCTCACAGTAACTAGAAGAAAACCGTTACTTTTTTGGTACTACATTCAACGACAGATTCAATGTTTTGTGATTGGTTGCCCAACACCCCAAGCACTGTCTAGTTGCCATTTATGAAGGATGGTGGTTGCCAATAGGTCAACAGATGGATTTACTGATTGATTTTCTTTACCAATGGAACAAGTGATGAATCATAAAGACTATTGATCAACCACCTGCAATTTGCCAACTGCTGATGATTAAGTACTGTCGATTATTTTTGACGTTTAGTTTGTTGACGGTGGGTCCATCACCTCCAGCTCAGCAACTACTGTTGATTACTGTTGGTTAACTCCAAGTAGATGATCTCATTCGCCAAGTACGAACCAAATGATCAAGTTTCGTGTTATATTAACCTGCTTACCCTTCGGTAAACTAACCTGGAAAATCCACCGCCCTTGGAGCACAGCACTCCGTTTCGCTCGCTCGTGCGCGGTCACGTGGGGATTCGTCGCAGGAGTCGTGGCGGAGCTCGCCGCGAGAGCCCCAATTTTCGCTCACGGAGGCGAAGGTGGCAGTGCTTTTGAGCGAACGGGGAAGCTGGGCATGGCACTGATGTCAAGGCGTAGGTTGGTGGGTTGGTAGGTGGGAAAGTTCGGTTGGTGGGTGGGTTGGTTGGTTCATGATGATTACTCCTGAATAAGCCTCATGGTGAGGATATAGGCAGCCACTGCGGAGATACATTAGCTGTAGCTGCTTGATTACTTGGTTGGGGGGTTGTGGTTGTGAGATATCATTCAAGTAGCAGGACATTGGCAAGTGTTTTATCAGCATTTGCGGTTGTTTGGTGGCTACAGGGAAAAAATGCATCACGCTGCTGGTCATCATCATCATCATCATCATCATCATCATCATCATCATCATCATCATCATCATCATCATCATCATCATCGTGGTTATAGTCATAACTATCACAATTGTTATCATATTCCCACATCATGACAGTTTTTGTGCACAAGGATCTCCACGATAACTTGATAGCTTAAAGCATATTGGATTTTACACATATTGTATTTGCAATGTGTATTTGTTTAGATATGATAATATGTATTGTTTTGATATTTTGCTGGTTCATAAAACTAGTGCAATAATGATATTATATATATATATATATATGTATGCAGTTTTATTTATATATATATATATGTATTTTTATATATACTGGCTGTGAAAGGGATTGTTATGATTAATTGTTCGGACGAAAGCCATGACGTAAACAATAAATTTCACCAGTGTTGGAGTCGTGAACAGTGGCAAAACATATCTATTCATTATAGTCATTAGCATGTCCTGCGATTGGTAAGCAATGCAAACCTTGGATTACGAAACCCCTCGTCCATTAATGGTGAACAAGTGCATAGTTCATGGCAGTTCTGTACTTCTTGGCGTTTCTGGAAGGGTAAGGCCACCCCTGGGGGTATCCCCCAACAGCCAACTGGTTTCCCATCAAACTGGTCTCCCCCCAGCTGATGATAAGGCGCCTCCTTGTGACACATGGCTGCGACGCAACAGGTCCTCCTCATCGACACGCTCCTCGAGATCTCGAAGGCAACGAATTATCCGAGGGTAGCGAATCACCAATTGCTGGGGAAATCATGAGACACGAGGTTGTTTCAACAGCAGTGGTACCATCTCCATCATCATCATCATCATCATCATCATCATCATCATCATCATCATCATGTCTTGTTTGTCCATCATCATCCATACATCAAAATCTCAATGAACAAATCTGTATGACAGCTCACCATGGATTTTGTGAGCTAATGCATAGATTTCGATTTACAAAACTTGCTCTTCCACGAAACAGTTTGTAAGCAAATAAATGTAGCCATGTCAGCCTGTTGATAGACCAGAGCTATTTTCTTGAGCTGTGTTCTTAATTTGTTTGCAGTTTGGCTTAGTTTAGCTGTTTGTTCAATCATTCTTTGGCCAGTTTTTATTCGTCAGTAGTTATTTATTTAGCTATATGTGTTTATCAACCATACCATTTGGTCGCTATTGATTCCTATCGGTTTTTGTCTTGTGTGGAGCTGTGCTTTGGAGACCAAACGCGCACAACTCAGGCGACCAAGATCATCACGATCAAGGCGCTGCCGGTGGTTGAGGTCATCATGGACCTAGGCGAAGCTATGCAACTTATGTTTGAAACCATTGAAATCTATTGGGAAAACAAGTTGCATAGGTTTCAAACATAATAAAGGATTTTCATCAATAAAAATGGGATATATAGACAATAGGAGTTGAAAACAAGTTTTATAGGGGATCATGAATCATAATGGTTGATATTGGGGGATTTTCATCAACAGTAATGGTTAAACAACTACTGGCTGGTGGTTCAATTGACATTTTACATTTTCTTCAGTACTAACAAATAGTTGGTTGGTTGACCACTGCTATATTTTATAGGGGTTGAAACCACCAACCAAACAAATTATACCAGTGATTGGGTTATGAATCATCAATGGTTGCTAATGGCTAATGGTTAGAGTAATTACTCAGGGTGAATGTTTACTACTGGTTAGGTTAGTGATGGTTAATTATTTTCCTACTAAGGGTAAAACGGTTGAGATTTGCTATGGTTTGCTCTGTTGGAGCCAAACAACTCTTATGTTGGAGTTGGCCCCATCGCAATCATGTGTCACGGACTGTACATAATTTGCAATTCAAACATCCCCGTGATTTCCCTCTGGAACTGTGGGGATAGTAATATGAAAGAACTTCTGAAAATAGGGGTACCCCCAAATCATCCCACATCAATCAATTGATGAACCAACTGTTTTTGCAGTACCCTTATTTCGAGAAACCACCATATGCAAGAAATTCTCGGAATTTGGAACGATTTCCACACAGAAGTCTCATTGCCAGCCCAGCAACACTAGGGGTTGGGTCAGCCCCGAGCCAGTGAACAGTGGGAGGCACATAATATCAAGGTCGGACAGGCAGAGGCTATTTTTGCCGTAGAAATGGTGGTTTCTTAGAATCGGGGTAGCCCTAAATCATTTAATAAATAAATCATTCAATAGAGCCAACAATTGGGGAAGCCCTAATCATGTGTGGACCTCTTGTCAATATTGATTGTTTATAGTGATAAACCAAACCATTCTTGGGGTTCCCTATTTGAAGACGTCCACAAATGATTTTTGAATCTTCTTGATCAGTCATTGCGCAAGAACAAGAACATAGAACAAGGGTAATGCCATCCCCGGGGGGACCCCCAAAAGCCAACTGGTTTCCCATTTAAAGTGGTATCCCCTATTGATAAATCTACAGTATGTAATGAAAGTTAATCCGGGGTCAACAATACAAACAAGTATGAAGCTCCAGGAGCATCAATTGCACCCATCATGACCATGACTGGTTGGTGGTTCGATTGACATTTTTTAATTTACCGAGTATAAGCAAATGATTGGTTGGTTGACTATTTTTTTCATAGGGATTATAACCACCAACCAGATAATTATTGGCAGCAATTGAGCATATGGAATGGTTAATCAGTGGTGTATCCCCCAGAACTTGTGGGTCACCGGGTCAATGCGATCATTGATAGTTTGCTGGTTCGGGGTGCCACCTACGGATGACACCATTATGAAGCTCTATTCGTTAGCTACCCTTCAGCATCGCCACTTGCAAACATTGGCAATGAAACAAGTCTACTGCAGATGAATTGAACTTTGTTGTTTGGTTTTTTGGAATTGATGGTCAAAGATCAACATCAGTCAATGGCCCATGTTTCATGTCTAATTGCCAGCCATTTATGGCATGGTTGTTCCAGATGAATCTACTACCATAAGGAACTAGATGTCATGCTTCACATAGTTCTAATTCCTCATCGATGATCCTTAATTTGTCAACAGGTGATGGTATTAGATCCTTGATAGTAGATCTATCATCACATCCCTACATTGTTTTTCCTCATCCTTCACTTAGTGCAGCAATTCCAGTCATAGAAGGTAAGCATGTACCATTTGCCGGGTAGTTCCCCAGCTTGGAACCCAAGGTGCAAACCTACGGAGCTAACATATCTATGTCTATATATATATATATATGTATATGTTTATTTATTTATGTATATAGTTATTTTTAGAGATAGATATTTATATATATATATGATATATTTAATTGTTTTATATGATTATTATTGGTCACTATCCCTTGTAACCACCTTCTTAACCAGCCATAAGCACCACGATAGGAGGCCCCGGTCCCTCGTAGACGATCTGCCAGCTTCTTCGGCTGGCAGGTCCGGCCGTAGCGGAGCCAGCAGTGAGGGCCGCTATCGCGACAAAGGGAGACTTGGCGACGACACATGGTGGATGTTTATGAATGCTTATGGATGCTTAATGCTTATACAGTGGTCATATGGTTATAGAGTTATAGGAATATGATATGGCTTTTAGAGTTATGCAGTTATGGGTGCTTAATGCTTATACAATGGTTGATAGATCATGGTTTATGGGTATACCATGGTTGATCCTTAATGGTCATGGGATGTGAATGGTTGTGTACGTGTATATATATATACATATATATATATATTGAAATATAGATATGTATATATATATATATATTTATTTATAATAGATTGGTATGCTTATTCGGTGCAAGTATGTGCATGTAAATATATTTAGGTTTAGATGTACATGGTTACTTCTTATTTTGTCAATAGTGAATTGATTAATTATGGATATGGCCAATTCAATGGGCCATGGATCCATATGGCTACTTGAATGGTCGGTCAGTATGTATGTATACGTTTGCGTATATATGTATATGCTTAATTCTTGTTACGATGGTTGATTATTGATCACAGTGATGCTACGATATATTTCAAGATTAACCATCAGTTCAGAACCATTGATCATCTCGACATTCGTATGATGGGTGATGGTTTTACAATCATGGTTCATGATTGTGAATGATGCTTTCTTAATGTTGGTTCACTGCCTTGTGGTTCAAGAGCGAGGGGCCAGGGGTATACAATATACCCTGTGAAAGGGTTTTAGTCACATAGCAGTCATGTATACTTCGCTAATCACCTTCGGGACATGACAAGCCATATTTCAACAACACGCAGCCGTGAACAAAAAATATCGAACTACAACGACTACACAAAATGCGCTGACACAAATCAATGCAAATCAAGCAATACCAGAAGTTGAGTAGTCATCGAATCGTTGTCAATCACATGCAACGACAAAACAATGCTTCAATAGCTGAATCTATTGGCCAATGGCACGGACAACTTCTTCAAGACTTTATAAACTCTCAGAAGTGTTGTCCAGATGTGCCCAGACATGAAATTTATATAGATATATAATCACCAAAATGAGTCTGGAAGGTGAATTTGACGCCACAAGCCATTTTTGAACGATGTATGTTTAATCCAGCAAAATCCGATGGCCTGGTCGGCATTTTGGTTTATTTTTTGCATGCATGTCCACAGGAGCAACCTGTAAGCTCTTTGACTGTTCATGAATTATAACCACACATTATATAGAATTGTGAAGCGCAGTAAGGACGGTATCACAGCCTTGCCTGCAGGGCCAGTTTGGTACAGTTTGAAGGTAGAATCTGGGGTGCTCATTGTGCATGGCAACTCGGGTTGGAAGCATTGGATTGCACCCGCCGCACGCACCTGACTCTCAGTGGGCTTTGGGAGCGGCACATCGTGGACTGACGCCCAGACCTGGTGTTTTTCAAAATGCAAGACTCGTTCTTTGTTCCCCCAGATGGTTGATGATGATGATGATGATGATGATGATGATGATGATGATGATGATGATGACGATGATGATGATGATGATGATGATGACGATGA
>VSDK01017696.1:856826-877604 GCA_009767595.1 Symbiodinium kawagutii | reverse complement strand
CATACATACATACATACATACATATATACATATTAGCATTTTTACATATGTACATGTTTACAAATATACATATATACTTATATACATACATACATACATACATACATACATACATACATACATACATACATACATACATACATACATACATACATACATACATACATACATACATACATGTGTATGTATATTTATGTTTCCATTACATTGAGCTACACCGGTGCATGGAACATGGAAGTGGGGAATCAAGAGCATGAGATTCGATTGTTGGGGAAGTGAACCAAGGTTCACTAGGTACAAACACCGTCTCTGGTGTACTTTGGACTTCATCCCTGCCATTTTTGGATACCCAACATGATTCACAGTATATACTGCAATCGAACGATGGCTTCTATCAGCCATTTTGATCCATTTTGAAGATGCCATGGTTTGACTGCTAGTTTGACTGCCTGCGACCGACCGAGCACATTATATCGGCTGTAGACTTCTAACGGTCAGAAATTCCACAGTAGAATCCTGCGCAGATATCATCCAGATGACCATGCCACATGGCAGTGGGTCAAAACCCCTATACCCCTGCTTCCCCCATCATTCACCATTGTTTTCCCTATCATTGTTGGTGATGATCCCCCATGAAATTGGTTGGTTAGTATTGACCCATAGCCATATTGGCTCCAAAGTTTTCAAGCCATTTTCTGTACTGAGCAGCTTGCGTCAGGGCCAAGGGTGTCCGGGACATGTTTTTAGACGAAATTGGCTTCAGAATATACGTTGCAGTACCGATCGTTGACGATTGGTTCGGACACCATAGGAATGATGTGTTTGCTGAATTTTAATCATTCACCATGCTGTGGAGTTCTGATGAGTTCTGGCTATTTACTATTGAGTTGTTGCCTGTGAATGTGAATATTGTTATTGTTGCGATGGCTATTGGTATATAGAGCATTCTGTTTGTTGTTATTGTTACACAGTTGCTTACTGAGGCTTATTGTTGGATTGCCATCCTCCATACCGGGGCACTCGCGAACAGTCGTATCGCCAAGGCCTCCAAACGATGATTTCTAAGATTGAAATAGAATTGTTCGTAGACAATGTCGCATATTGTTGGTAAATCTTCCTGTGCTTATAATGCATTGCACCACAACAGGAGCATAGACCAAGAATGAAAACGATTCAGAATAATAAACAATAAACATGTTTGGTGGGTCCCCTCCGTGGCTATAAACAATACTTAGGTGTTTGTTTTGGTTTCATTTTGATTTGTTCATGAAACTTTACCTTTTTTTTTTCTGTAAGCATCGGTCACTATTCTAAGTCAGACCATCATCAACTTCTTTTGACCCTAAATACATCTAGACCATCACATCTTTAATCATCATCAATCGATATGGGTGTTTCTCAAAACCAATATTAACCAGCCATAGCAATAAACAATCCATAACTTGGGGGTACCGTATAACTTGAGAAACACCCATATATAGCAGTTTTTTTGACTTTGTTGCTTATTGTCCCCGTATTTTTACCCATTGTGTGATATCATATCTTTAACCATTCTCAATCGATATATCCCTTATCATAGTGCTTCTGAGCTTCTCGTTTTCCATCAAATCCCTATTATCAAACATCGGTTTCCATTATAGTCCCCATCATTCACCAAATATGATGCTAATAGAAATACCCAAACTATTGACTTGGTCATTATTCCCCATGAAATTGGTTGGTTCAAGCCTTGACCCAACTCGCCACCATCAGTGCTCGACGCATCGTCCGTTGATGTCAGGACCTCACCGATGAGATGCACAACAGCTTCGGTGTGAAGCCGGGCCGCTTCCGTCAGCTCTTCAACCAGACGCTGCAACAGCCCCTTGGCGGGACACTGGGGGCGCCTGCTTGGGAGCTATGAAGGGTGAGCAGTTGGCAGGATAAATCATGATTTATAATGGTTGAGAATTGGCAAGCTATGAACGGTTCACATCAATAGATAGTTCATAGTTAATGTGAGTAGTCGTTAACAGTTTGCTACGATTTTAGAATGGTGAATAGTTAACATTTTTTGTAGATGATTGTTACTGCCAAACAGTTACAGCTTGCATTGGCTATTTGAAGAAGTTGGCCGGCTGTTTTTGGTGGCTGAAGTTATTTTCAAGTTAGTTTTCGGAGTTGGCCATTGATTTGTTGACCTGACAATGGCCCTTCATGTGCTGGGGAGTTGGCCATTGTTTACCTCAGAGTGGGATGGCCAATGTTGGACCATCACGACACTTCTACCAACTGATGTCATTGGGACGAAGGCCTTTGCGGTGCCATCCATTGCCTCCCACGTGAAATCACGTGAAATCAGGTGAATCCTTTCGTGTGCAATTTGTTCTTGTCAATGATCAATGGACTGATGTATCATATGCACGGCACGAATCTTTGCATACACTTACGTGGGAAAAAAAAATATCATCAATCATAGAAGCGGTTAGTTAAGCGGGTATACTGATTATAGTGTACCACTTTACCATTGTGAAGCATTGCTAACCATCATGAACCATCAGTGATATAGACACTTTTGGCATGTTGCTATCTCTGACATTATCTGACAATTTTACTAGTTGCTTATTATACACCATAGCAATCTATAGCAATTGTTTCTCTGCGAGTGGCCGAGTAGCCATGAATATGGAATCCGGAGATAAGCCATGTCATCATTTCTTTTGTCCACTGGTATGTTCAATGGCTGAGTTGAATGAGTTGCATGTGGATCGTCATTTTGACAACAGCTTGGGCGACCATTTTTGCAACTCATGTGACCTGGCAAAGCTAGGGATGATCCCCATGTTGCTGGCCATCAAACTGCGCAACACTGCGCCACTGCCACCCACGAAGCAAGGTATGTCAATGCATACCTCAACAGCGGTGCAGAGGCACAGGGTCGCTGCCCCAAATGGTCGAGTTGATGAACTCGACGTGGTGCTTCTCAGATTGAGGGACCCTTGAATTCACCCATTGCTCATTTAAAACAGACTATGACTGAAGATTTCGGGGTTTTGAGCAGCAGCCAATTTGAGTGGTAGAAAGTGTTGAGAATGATCAAAACAATTGGTGCTGTAAACCAAAACCTTATGTTTTCTCGCGATGCCCGAACAATGTTTGACCATTGTGGCTGCATATAGTGGTGAATGCGCCACCCAACTGTTTGCCTGACCGATCTGTGGTTGATGACTAGCAATAGACATGGCTAATATAAGCCATGTTCATTTCTCATGTTTACCCATGACCAGGATAGTTATGGTATAATCATGTCTATTCGTAGTCAAACAACCATCTACCATACACAGAATCATCAACAATAGCCATTATTAGTCCACTTTACTGAACTAGTTGGTGATACTAACCTGGTACATGGCTAGCATAGTAGATTGACCAACTACTGAGAAGTATCCCTCACTACCACCATTTAATCTGGTTGGTGGGTGGGTGGGTTGATCATACAATCTATATTTTTTTTGGGATGACACAACGAACCACCAGTAATGATCATTATCAATTACTGATATAATCATTATTCAACCATTCTTTCATCACTCATCAACCAATACTTATATATAGCTCATAACCACCGACCAGGTGATGGTTGCACCGGGTAATCGTTGCACCAGGCGGCATGGCCCAGTGATGGGCAGTTCAGCAGAAGCACCGTGGAGGACCTTTGCGAATCAATTATCCACTGGTTATGGATGGTCTCCCCTTATCACCTTTGAATACCCTTACCCTACAGTGGTGCCAGCAGTGGCAAATCCACCTGCCCTTGTTCCATTATTGACGCTATGCACTTTTCTGAGCTATGCTGGTCACTTTTCTGAGCTATGCTCCGCTGAGAGCCGGAGCTACGAGCTACGCCACCCGGTCGATCTCCACTGAGTCCCGCATGTGAAAAAGCCTCACCACGATCCTTTGATCAAATCCACCACCTCCATGAGAATGTTCACCCAGGGCAGAACCCCCCTGGCTGCATTTGTTCCACTGCCCCGTTCAGGAGGACAAGAGCATGAGAGCGCAGCGTGCTGCCAGATTCTCCTCACATTTGGATAGATCTGCGCCTGTTGGAATCTCAGGCGTCGAGACTGATAGCTTCCAAGATATGATGTTGGGCAGTGGCTAATGATTTTTATTTGTCATCACGGTTGGGGACTGGGACCAGCACATGGTTGAGTTGGTGTGGATGTTAAGGTCCCGGGATCTTCTGGGTAAAGTGAAAGAAGACGGTCAACAGTGGTTGATAAGCGTAGTTGATATGGCTTCAAAATTGTAAACGCAACGGAATTCATGGTTGTAGCTCCGCTTCATGGCATTCCCAGCAACGCGTTGTGTTGTGGCCCTTTCTGCCTCCCATGTTCTGAGGGTTCTCGCAGTTCACTTGTCATTGATGCCAGGTCTTGTTGGAGATATCATCTCCCCTGTCATCCCTGATGTTTCTACCATTTACCTTCCGGTAAACTAACCTGGCAAGGATTTTCACCATATTCTACAGTGAAACTATGGGAAAAACAGCCAAAAATGCGGGATTTTCCAGCTAGCCAGGTCAGTTTACCAGAAGGCAATGGAAAATCTGAATGGAGCCTTCTGGTAAACTGGCATCTCATCAGCAGAATCATCAGGTTATGGAGATTTTCCATTGATCATTCTGAATCTCCAGCTTCAGCATCTCATCAGCAGGCTGCTTGCTGCAACTCAAATCCTCCACCGCCAGTGACCCGTGGTCACTCCGGGGCCCTCCAAGGTGGCCATGGTGAGCTTGGCAGATGCTGAGGCCGGGAATGGTGGGCTTGACAGGGAAATGACTGGTACTAAAAGAGTGATGAGTGGTGAATCTATAATGGTTAATCAGGGTTTATATTAGTGGTTCATATATGCTCCTCATCATTAAGTAGTGGTTAATCTATAATGGTCAATTAGTGGTTGATATACAATGGTCAATGAGTGGTTGATATATTTGTTAATCGTTACTTTTTGCTTGATATGCTCTGATTGGATGTAATAGAGGGTTAATTGGTCCTATTGGTATGCCTAATTGGGCTTTATTAGTAATCAATATATAAGTGGTTGATTAAGTGTTGATGAGTGGTTAATCATAATATTGATTAAGTGGTTAATTAGTGATTGATTGAGGTAGTAAAGCGAAGGATTTATTAGCGGTTCACGGTGGTCAATCATACTGCTTACTGAGTTATATAAATGATGAATATTTCTTCATGCATGGGAATGAATTGGGACGGATACTGGCCTCATGTCCAATACGGTTCCAACATAGTCTCAACTGGCTTGCCACACATGAGACCATCACTGGGTAAAAGGAATGACAGATTACCTAGCGGTTAAGTTTTTATGGTGAACAACGATGATAACGATGGTAGATAGTAGGAAACAATGGCTAATGATGCTGACAAATATGCAGGATCAATTCATGGTTCATTCGATGGTGATTGATGGTTTACCTATGGTTGCTTACGGCTTGGTAGTAGGGCATTGTCAATTGAGGGCGCGACTCATGGTGCTTTGATGGCAGCATTGATTGCTGACCCGCCGTCAGGGTGAGTTGAACTCATTTCATGAGCTTCAGCCGCCCGGTTGACCAAGGCTACTATTGACCCTTCGCCAACTGCAACCATTCAGATGTAAGTTGATGTAACGCACACTTTTGTCATTGATCCATTAGAAAGTCCAGCGGCTAGCAGTTGATTCCGTTTAACAGCAGCTACGAACGACAACCCAGCTTCTTTGGTGCCCTTGACTCGGGAATTCTGGGACGTTTTGCAGCTGTCCGTGTTTCTGTTTGACTTGCAAGCTGAAATAGTGGACATGCATCCAACAATATCAAACGTTGGAAGTGATGTCTCGGTGGTATATGATGGCATATGCACATGTATACACAATATGCCCATACATTCACATGAAAACACTGCTGATTGTCACTCTACTGACGCTCGGGGCATACTGAGAATCAGGGACCACTACTCAGATGACAGCCAGGTTCATAGCGCTGGCAACGCGGAGGGACATAGAAGCCAAAAGTACCGATTTGGGGGGCCTGTCCTAGTCTTGGTTTATCTGCAAAAATGTCGCGCCCCTGATTGTCAAACCGATCCTTCACTGTTTGATGTTGCTTAAGGATAAGGATAGCTGGCAAAGTGAAAAAACATCACCGGCGAACCTAATGTTTAAGCTGGGACGATTCACTTCGCAGTGTTCCGAGCACCTTGTTTTTTGGTGAAACAGCTATTTTTATGGAAATGGTTGACAGCTTCTCATGTTTTGTTGCTATTTTGGAAACCATCAGATGCGTCAACAGATGAGCGCCACTGAAGATGTGGAGCCATGCGCTGCCGCCAGGCTCCCAATCTGGATGGTGGTCCCATCATCGGGGAGCTCCACGACATGTGCTCCAGGGCTGAGGCGATGCATTGAGCGTTGGGTGATGGTGGTCATTCGATGGTTGATTAAGGGTTGGTTATACAGCTATGGGTCAAGCAGTTGACCAACAATAAGAATTGATAATAAGCAACACAACTATAGGGGAACAATGGCTAGTGATGGGGGATGAAGATTACTGACCATAAACAAATTGAAACTGACTATGAACAGTGGCTTAATATCTAGCAATGGTGGTCATGACCCCCTTAGTTATACCTTCGAATTGTTGCTAGATCATTGTCGGGATTTATCCCCATAAACAGCGGCTTACATAGGGGCTATACCCATGAATAATGATGACTTATGTAGTGGTTCAAGTTCATGGTGATGGTTGATGATGGTGATTGATGAGTGATTAATGGTTGACGGTGTTGAAGTGATCGTGAAATGATGGTGATTGAATGTGATTGATGGTTGATTGATGAGTGATTAATGGTTCCAGTTCATGGCGACTGTTGAGGATGGTCAATGATCAATTACTGCTGATGAATGAATTGAGTGTCAATGACCAACCCTTGTTCAACCATTCATTTAGTCAGTCGTTCAACCACTCAACCACTCATGTTCAAGCATTGTTCAACCATTCATTTAGTCAATTAATTATTAAATGATGGTGATACATCAACTGATCGCAGTGGTTGTACCATTTTAGTAAATGATCGAAGGATGGTGATTGATGCTTGATGAATGGTTGGTTAATGATTAATTTGTGATTAATGGTTCACGGTTGCTGATGGTTGTCGATATGTATTGGTCAATTGATACCATATCATGAATGGTTAGTCAGCGGTGCAGGATTGATGGATGACTATAATGTTTGAATCGTGATTGCTTTCAAAGAGAGTGGTTTATTAGTGAGTGATGCTGGCAAATGGGCTAGCTCAGCCAGGCAACGACCGAAGGGATATCGATCTCTTTTTTGTCGGGTAGAGCCGACGAGTACTACCCTCGTTGGTCCGCACAATGACATGGTCATGATGATTGATTTCAGTCTCAGAGTGTTTGACGGACCGAAGGTTTAACCTGTGTGCTGTGAATTTTTGGATAGCCTGGACCGCAAGAACTTGGACATCTTTGATTTCGTCGAGTCTTCAGAGTTTGATCCGTACTGCCGCACTGCCATACATATGCCTTGAAATGGAATGGGAAAGGACAAAAACTTGACTTGGTGCATCTTATGTAGTAGCTAATAAGATGCTTGACAACAGCTAAAAAACTGTTGAACAGAAATATTATACAACATTTATTGAAGTAGTTTTGGTTTCGGCATAAGATGAGGTTGATGTAATCACACCCACATAAGTGTACCCACACTCGTAGGATCGTGTCGGTATCACAACCCCTCTTGGTGCCCAGCAAGTCTTAACCATGCTCGATACTGATTGATGATGGTCAGCGATCGTGAGTGCATGTTGATTGATGATTGGTGAACTGACGGTTGGGTGAAGCTTACTCCTGCTGATATGTGTATATATATATATATAGTTATATATATATATATTTATATACACATATGTATGCAGTTCTCCATCACCATCAGCCTTTCGCATGAAGGTTCTGAAGGGGGATGTTCGACAGGCCAAGGAGCGCGAAATGACACGGCAGCTGGACAAGTTCGAATGGAAGAAGGGCACCGATGCCAAGAATCCCGAGGCCCCGGGTCCTGCGTTGGAAATGCGCTCACCATGGCTTTCCTGCTGGATCTTCGTAGCCTTCCTACATAGACTTACATAGATGTGATATGTTCATTTACATTGACAAGCAAATAAGAACAATAAATACATACATATATATAGTAGATAATCACATGTCTATAATATCTTTACAGATTGTTTTGCAGACAAATATATTTTGTTGGTGAATCACCAGCTATGGATCAACTGATGATGGTTTATCGCTGGATCTACGATCTGTTGCGCTGGATTTTCAAAAGTTTCCTCGTGGAGTTGCGGAGTTTAGAACTGATTGAATAGTTCTTGGGGAATCTTCATGTGACATTAGACATTCATGAGCCATTTTCTTTAATTACAAATGGTGAAAAATCCTGAGCAGTGGTGAATCATCTTGTGATAGTTACTAACTACTGCTACCGTTGTTAGAGATGATTCACCTTTATTTTTTGGTTATTACCCTTCATATTAACCATTCATTGACCTATATAATTGCTTATGGATGAACAGTTGGGTCAATATCCAGTCTTCATTCACATATCACTTTTCAAAGCCTAAGCTTTGGGACCGCCATTGACTCGTTGCTCAAGTCTGGGCCGTATGAAGGATCAGAGTTCGAACCTAGATCCCATGTGTAAGGGTCATCCTGTCAATTATCGTTTGTCCAGAGTCATGTACCTTCAGAATTTGGCGAGGCAATTACACTTTGAGACTCTGCAAGGTACCACCATTTCTGGTTCTATGGTCAAGCGAATGAATGCATGATGCCAGGTAATATGCCATGCATGAAAAATTAGGATGTTCAAAATCCTGGTTGACTAGATAGGATCACTTGCTAGAACAATTAGTTTCTATGTTTCTGGCTGGTACTCGGCAGGCATTTAAGGAGCCACAGGTATCCAGTGATATCCTTTTGCAAGGGGAGTGGCTTGGAGCTAACCATGCGTGGTATAGCCGGTAGAGGGGTAGACAACACACAGGATGCGATCCTCAAATGTCCTAAATGCCTGTTGGCAATTCTATCTTCAGGGTTGGATTTTGATATGTCATATTGTCAGAGTGTTATTTGCTATTTCTTGCTGGTCTATACCAGAGTCATTGTTGATTGATGAACTACCACGCTTTGGATTTATTGCTTCACAGGAAGCACGTGTGGCTACATGGTTCCAATCGAAGCCGCCCTTGAACGACGATTCCGTTGACTTGCCGCCGTGAGGAGTTGAAAAAAGTCATATGATGTATGGAAGTACCAATATGATACAACCACAAATACATAGTACACTATACAAATCATTTACTGTGGCCAATCTGTTGAAGGTCCACAAGTTGACGAATTCAGAATGTTGGTCATAGCTATTGTAGCGGGTTTGGAGCTCAAGCAGCTACGAGGTGAATTTGAAGTTCGCCACCAAGAAGTATCAACGAAGTTCAGCAGACAAGGCGGGGAAAGAGGAGCAGTTGGGTTTTGAAGCGGAAAGAGTAGCAGTTGGGTTTTGAAGCACTCACTGATTAACTGTTCAGCTGGGTTTGTTCAATGCCATGGTGGACCCCCAAGTCACTGGTGGCTCACCATGTTTTTTTTTCCGAACGGCAGAGGTCAAAACGCACATGGCTTTCGAAGAGTAAAACTGCAGAGGTGGTTTTGGTATGTTTTAATTGCACTTTCAAGGTGGAAATGTTGAGGACTCTTGGACTCTTGGTAGTGAAAGATGTAGGGTGAATGTTGCCACGTTTTGGTGGTTGTCAATAAGGCAATATTATTGAATATCATTCACGAGGATTCTTTGTCAGATATCATTGCTTCATATTGGGTATCAAATTTATCAAACTTTAGTAAGTAATAATTCTTCAGCAAACTGTCCCCAAACAGCACCAAGTTTTGACTCCCCAGCCATGGTAAGCCTTCCCTGAGGCGTATCGAAGCCAAGACGTGAGATCTTTAGAGGCCTGCTGGAAGACCATGGAGTACCTCATGACGGATGCTTGGTGGAAGAAGGCGACGTGGCCCTGTAGCTCCGCGGTGATGCTCCATGTGAACCCATGAAGATAGCTCCACGTCCTGCGTCGCGCGTGCTCAGGGATCATGCGCCATACACTACTACCGTTGGGTGTTGATTGGTGCCCGGGTCGATGGGCGACCTTTGTCAGAAAGCTCTAGTGACTAAGTATATGCCTATGGGTCAATATTATCCAACCAACTAATGGAGGATAATAGCCAACAATGATAGGGAAAACAATGGTTAATGATCGGGAACCAGGGGTACAGGGTTTTGACCCACTGCCATATGTGAATGATTTTTGATAAAGCATTCATAATAGCTCGTGACAATTCATGATCATCCAGTTGTAGCATATTTACCACACCCGGTAGTATCCAACAGTGACCTGAAAGCCATATGCTTCGGTTTGCAGAGGTTGCTGCAGTGAGACTGTCAAAGATCTCCTGGCTTTTGATTTCCTTGACCTGGTAACACCTGGTTCATTGAACAGACCCAAGCATATGGCGATCAAAAATGAATCGTATTGAACATGGTATGGGGGTTTCTCAAAAGGGGGCTACTCAAAGATGGTTGGTTTATTACACAAAAATATCATCCATGGATGATTTAGGGGGTCCCCTATTTTGAGAAACACCCGTATAGCTGATTTGGAGTGGCGTTTTAATGCGCCAGGAGGTTCCACCAATGACGGAACTGGTTGCGAGCGGTCGACAGTGATCATCAAACTGCGGAGCTGTTCTCGACGGGGTTCATCCCTGCCAACAGGCTGTCCGACTAAACAACGGCAACTGGTCAACAACAGCTGTGTCCTTCACAGTTTTGCTGCCAGTCCCAGAACTGGTATTTCGCGACCGAGGAGATCTTGGACTTTGACAGCAATCCCAAACCGGGCTATGCCATCCAAGCGATTCCCTACATTGAGGTGCTATGAACTCGTTGGTGGATCAGCGCGCAGTGTGCAAGTTATGAGGGCGTCCGTAGATGATGCTGACTTACCATGTCCATTCGCTTTCTGTATAATCATTGTACACTAACATTACTATCTCATCATACGCTTATAGCTGTTATAGTAGCGACTCATTAATCAATGGTAGCCACTCCCCCAAAGAAATGGAGGTTTCCCGACTTGCGACTATCATGCTTGCAGGTTCTGGTCAGCCAAAATATCGCCCGTTGCAGAAATCCAACCGCGATGTCCTGCGCTGGGGCACTGGGGGGGCCTCACCTTGCTGTTCTTTCGCCATGGAAAGTAGGTGATATGCTGCGTGAACTATAGCACCAATCCTTACATTATTACCAATATAATTGGATATAATTGGATTGATTTGCCAATCCTTATACCAGTCCAATTGGATTGATAACTTGATATACCAGTACCAATCCTTACACGATGATATAGCAATAGCGGACCAGGATCACCCATCGTCAACCACCCCTTGTCAATGTCAACCACCCATTGTCAACCACCCATGGTCAACCATCTATAGTCATGATCCTTCTTTGCCAATATATTGAACATGATATGGCTTCCCAACTCATGATATTGACTATGTTATACTAGCTGATAGTGGATAATGTGAAGCCACTTGATGAGTAGATTCTCATCATCAGCCACTATTAGCAGTATTTGCAAAAACAACTCAGCCATTTTGCACTCAGGAATATATTCATCATCATCATCATCATCATCATCATCACCATCACCATCACCATCACCATCACCATCATCATCCCCATCATCTTCATCAACCATCAATCACGTCATTTGTCATCCCGTGCCATGTGTTGAGCCGCCCACGTCGTGGGACCGTCCGACTTGGAACGCCGGGTAGGTCTACTCCTACTTGCGAGATCGAACCCGTGCCATTCGCGTGGGGCTCCTGGTGTGCCACGAGATACCGATGTCAAGTGACTGTGGTGTTGATGGTGACCGTCCAGCGGTTTATCAATGGTTAGATGTAGGATATAGTCACTAACAGTGGTATAGGGATGTATAGGGAATATAGGGGCTATTGATTATGGTGATGATGGTGATGATGGTGATGATGGTGATGATGATGGTGGTGGGCGTAGGGAACTGAATGTGCGGCCAAATGGCCAGCTGGGAGCCAATCATTGCATGTTTGTGGGTGCAAAACGGAGAATGGCTACAGGCCGCCATAGAACATTCGCGATTCGGTCTTTGATCTATTCTACCCATGCTACAATGATAAGAAGTCAAAGCAAATCACCTCCTTGTTTTTTTCTTTTACGGTATTTTTCGCTCCAATTCGACCAATAGAAAGCCGTATTTGCTTACTTACATGGATGCAAAGAGCCTGCCAGTAGAAGGCTTAGAAGGCACAGCTCAAACCACTTCTTTTTGGAGGTGTAGAGGTGTGCATCGGTGGGAAAACATGTGGCAGCATGGCAGCACCCAACTGCAGCAGAGGTGGATCTCCACCTTCAGCAGCTTCAAAGTACCACGCAGCGGGTCTTCGTTGAGACCCACGAGCCATGCCTGACACGTTGCTGTCGAGGGGGTCCAGTGCCCTGATGTTTTGATGATGTCCAGCATGTTTGTCATGGGCCATCATTGATCAAGGATGAAGAGATGCAGATCGTTGGGCATTTTGATACGGATGATGCATACTATGAGGATACTTGTAGTCATGTCGGTGCTGACGGCTGTTGATGACTACCTTTGAAATGTTGCTGATTTGACAACGCTGGCCTGCATACACACAGAAGCCAGAAAAGCGTACCCCCGAGAGGTGATTTGGTGGTTTCTTAAAATAATGGGGGTACCCCCAAATCATTTTTTGTTTAATCATATATGAAATCAGAACAATCAAACCGTTTTCTGGGTCCCCCAATTTTAAGAAACCCTCATTTGGGCATCAAAAATGACCCTGACTCAGTGAGAGGTTGATGGTACCACGCTCTCGTTCCACTGTGCCAGGTGCTGTTTGCGCTTCGAGATGTTGTCGCTCTTCCTGCTGTTGGGCAGAGGGCAGAAGCAAGCTGACCCTTGGCAGCAGTGGGGTGGACATTTGCCAGCTGCAGTTGATCAGCATCCTCGGTCACCGAGCAACAATGACATCAATTGTTTTTTTGTATTCTCGTTTTTTGATGTCTAGAGTCCTACTTCAAAGTTGTTGACCTCACAAATTCATTGTTTCCTGGAATTGTTAATTGACGGGTCCCCTTGGTGCCACTTGCTGATCCATTTTCTTTTGATCATGGTATTGACATGAACTTGAAGCCTGTCTTGAGGATGTTGGAAATTCTTTACATATCCTGAAGCAGAGGGGTTCTTTGTCCAGGGCTAGTGCAGGACATGAGCACTAGCTGATATGTTTTCCTTTTGTTGTTTAGTTGTTCTACTGTAAAAAAGTATTGAAGAGGCTTGGCACAGGAAGCAAGCCCATGACAAACAGCCACATCAAACAAACACATACACGCGCTGGGCACTCCACCCCTTTCTGACGCACATCCCCCACCTTTGACCGCAGCCCACCCTGTGGGTATGCATATATATATAGTTATAGTTATATATATACATATATTTACATATACATATATTTATTTATGTATGTTTATTTTTATATTCATATTTTTATATATTTATATATTTGTATATTTAGACTTACATATATGTATATCGGTACATACATAAACATATATACATGATGATAGACATGTTTTTTTTGTGAAAGGAGTGAATCCACCTTGCCTACAGACATATCAACGATTCATACAGGCAAAGGGCATGCTCACTATAACCCTGTATTCATGGATCACTGAAGGGCACTTATTCGCTTCATGCCTCAGGCATATATTCCCGAATTGTTTCTGCCCAGAGGTATGTTCCGTCGGTCCCTGATTCACATCTACCTGCATACGCATAGCAGTTACACCAATGGGGTGTTATTTTGTGTGTGTGTGCATATGCATAGGCTATAAAGGTGTCTATGTGTGCCAGCACCATTTGACAATGGAGCAGCAGCAGTCATATCTAGCACGAAAACCGCTTATATATAGAAATGACATATAGGCTAGGCTGTTTCTGAAATCCTGGGCCCACTTCGAGTGCTTGGCAATGTTGAGGAGCAAGCCACTGAGAAGTATGACACAAAGTTGGGACTCAAGGTGCAGTCAGCACAGCTTTCCAAGCATAGAGATTGGTTTTGTGTGGTTATTCCTCAGGCAGATTCTCCAACTACTGGTATGCATAGATCTCAGCAATTCATGTAATTTTGGTTCACCTGTACGTTGTTTCAAGTAGATTGTCATGGCTTCCCCAAAGGATGTGCAGCGGCAACTGCTGGTTGTGGTGCAGGGTTGCAATTCCATATTTTTTTGGAGGGAGGTAGGATATGGGAGCCGATTGCAAATGCCAATCAATGAATTATAAATACATACATATATATATATATATTACATGTTTACTTATTTATATATATTATACATGTATACTTATATATACTTTTTATTCAAATGTATATATCAATTTAATATTCACACATATATATTATTTATATATTTCAATTTAAATATATATATATATTATATATATATATTAAATATTTATGTTGATATATTTGTATATTTTTTTGTTTTTTATCTACATATATACATATATATATATATACAGTATATCTTGACATCCCCGATTGTAAGACACTGCAGGGACTGCATTGCAACAGATCTGCGATTGATGCAGTCATCAGGGACAGCCACTGAAGCACATTGTAGCCACTGTACGGAATAGTGCCAGGTTAATGATCGTTACTAATCACCGGCCATTTTTGATGATCCATAAATAACTGGTAGTTAATCCAGCCATGTGCAGTAGAGCAGCCCACCAGCGGGGAACACCACGGACCATGGACAGATTTCCGGCACAGGCCATTTCTCAAACCATTGAGCCGTTGCTCAATGCCTACCAGGTGGCGAGTGAGGGGTACCACCAGGGACACCTCTATTGACGGGGCTGGTGTAGTGAGATCCTATCTTAGTGCAACGTTTATTCGTTGGGTAAAAATCTGGTGGAGTGGATATACCATACATACCTAGTTTTGTGGATTCTTTTCTTCCGTTGGTTGGTGCTCATTTCAGATACAAGACAGTGCTGGATGGTAGCAAGAATTTCTACCCAGATGGTTTCAACTATTGCAGGTGCAGGATTGGGTTCATGAATATTTTTTTGGATGTTCGACAGGCTAGACTGGACAAATAAAGTGATGTCATGTGCATTTGTAAAGGCCGATTTGCAGAAATATGATCCAAACCATGGAATGATGCATAGTCTCACCACCACAAGATGATAACGAGAAAGAACCGTTCCCAGAGTGAATACGGGGAGTCCGGGCGGGAAGGAGTGGGATAGAATCGGACTTGCCCCATCTTTGTTTTTCGTTGAATATCTAACCTGAAATCTCAAACTCCTATCATTGGCCGCGATGCATAATTTTTATCCATCCCATCCAAAGCTGGGACGTCTTTGTCACTAGCTGATTGTGATTGTTTTTTCTTGGTGGACCTGTATACCATACATGACCTGATTGAAGTTCCACAGAGTCTCTCCGTGAAGCATGCGAACGCCAACCAAATCTGTGTTTTGCCCATAGGCAATATCAATCTATTTAGTTGACATCCCCATATCCAAATTAGATATCCAGGCTCACGCATCGATATGTACAAGCAAATATGAGCTATCTATCAACCTATCATTCGATATTTAAACTGATTTTTACATGTATATTTGTGCGTAGTGTAGATATATATGAACTCATACGCCTGTGGCATATATCGTATATGTATATCTATATTTATCTAAATATATGAATATACACATGCACATGTACATATACACATGCATACCACACCTTTGCACACACATCAATACGCCTTTGTACACACAGCAGTTCCCCACGCGCTCGAAACAGCAGGCGATTCATGAGAGGCAGCTTGCCAAGAGCATTCTGGCTGAGGTTGGTGGCCACAGGGGGAACAGGAAGACTGCAACTTTGTTTGAGAAACAGCTCGCCCTCATGTCTTGAAGCACCGGCAAGCATGGCAACATGGCTTCCCTAAAGTTTTCCAATGCGAACAGCCGCATGCTTCCCGCAACAAATGGTGTCCTTCGGCAGGCTATGGGCGGTTTCGGATTGGATGATGATGACCAAGAGGCGGGGGTGCATCATTCAGTTCCCGCCTGCGTTGTAGATCTTTGTTGGCAGATGTCATCTCATGCATTATTTTTTTTGTCATTTTCTGTGTGATGTCAGATGTCCCCTGAGTTTTGGTTTCAAAATTGTTTACCATCCAAAAAAGATGATGTGTGTGTGGGTCCTTCAGATTTCACAGCTGGTTTGTGGAGCATGTTCATGAACATCTACTCGTGTGTATGGAAATGACTGCTAGCATGTAGGTCGCAATGACACTTCTGTACTCAGGCCTCAACAATCACTTTGCTACATTCACTTGTGATCTGTGATTTCAGAAGTGGATGGATATGGAAGGATTGCCGCCCAGATGCTGGGAGAAAAAGTGACTACAGTCATTTGATGGTTTCTCAAAATAGGGGTGCCCCCAGTTATCATCCAGTTTATTAACCATTTATAGTAATGAACCAACCAAAACTTGGGGTCCCCTATGGCTTGAGAACTCCCCATATCTTCCAGGCTAAACATTAGATTCTAAGCCTGGTGAACGAACACTAAGGCGGCTTGATGAAGGAATCCTTGGTGGCAACCAGAACCAACTGCGCAGCCACACTTCAGGACTACAGCTCACCCTTCGAAATGGCAACCCGAAGGTGCATCACGGGAGCGATGGCTGCTAAACCAATCTTCCATGAAGCAACCAAGGACTATACCCAGCTGATGATCAGTACCATTTATGTCTTTGATTGTGGTTGAACTCTTTGTTGGCTTGTTTTTGTGCTTGTTCTTGTTGTTGTTCTTGTCATTGATGTGTTGCTTTTTAGATCACCGCCACCACAGATGCTCCTCCAGCATGCAGTGGCTGGAGCCGGCAGTGCCTGGAGCCACCCGGGACCCGTCGCGCCAGGTACATTGTCCTACTTCTGATGTCGTTCTCACCCGATGTCAAGCTGTCCTGTTTTCAACGGTGGACGCGGGTGGACCTGGGATGCCAAGTTGACCGGGCGCATGTTAGCAACCTTCAGCACCAGCTAGAAATGATTGTCACAATGGCCTGATAACTAATGGGTTGGTAAGCTCCAGTGGAGTGGTGATTTTCACCATGAATGGATTGATTTGTCTAGTTTCTGAGTTGATCATTTCCAGTGAAGTACTGTACTGGGACAGCGCAATTTGGTCAAATAAACGTCTGCATGACCATCTGGACCGGTGCTGGGCTGCTAAATACGTATTTGCTGTTGTGTCACTTGTGTTTGAAGAGGTGGCACAACGGCAGAACCCGTTCTTAGACGCACATGTTTTGCGTTGCAGATTGGATATGTTTGTCACCATCATCATCATCATCATCATCATCATCATCATCATCATCATCATCATCATCATCATCATCATCATCATCATCATCATCAGAAACATCATCATCATCATCATCATCATCATCATCATCATCATCATCATCATCATCAATAACACTTATATTCCCGGCTATATACTATTGTTGGTGATTTTTCTATAATTAACCATGAAGAAATCATTGGTCAGCCATCATCACCACCAGCCTATCGCCAGGCCGTGTCTGGGCACTTGGCCAAGATGAGCCGAGAACTGCTGATGCATCCCCTGCTGACCTTCGCCACCCAGGCGGGCGCTGCCAGGTTGACCCATCACCAGCCATGGCAGGGAAGGCTGAAGGCATGGCCAGTGGCGGTTGAACCGTGGGGTTGCACCCAATCAGATTTGACAGCAATCCTTTCTCGTCAGAATCTCTGCGCGATCTGTGGCGGAATGTGGAAGGAGCAGTATGAGAAATGCTTGGGTTCACTGGTTAGGCTGGAGATTTGAACCGACCATTTCTGATCTTCCAATCCGCGAGCTGCTTCTGTTGAACTCGGCACCTATCATCCCTACCACCCATGTTTATAGCCCTTCACGATGCCCGAGACACACAACCGGGCGGCTTCCCCATGACTCGTGGCAGGTCTATGCCGCTTTCCACACGGAGGACTATGCTCGATTCCTGCGTCCGGGACCTGGTGAGTTTGTTTTTATCAATGCCTTATAAAGGCTGAGTTAGGGTTAGCGCTATTTCGAGAAACACCCGTATATTGTAAGTATATTTGGTATATCATGTAAATGGACGATATATTGGTATATCACCGTATATCTAACATGTTCTTAAAACATGTTTGTATATGTTAATGCATTATGGTATCTTTAGAGATGTTGCAATGAATATCTATCTATATATATATATATCTATATATGATAATATGATTAATTCGTGGTACAGTGCTTAGAAATAAATGTTACAATATGGGTTTACAATAGGCTTAGTCAGCAAAGCACCTTTCTGTTGGAAGCGCTGTTCGCTTGATCAAATCAGTTTCAGATTGCAATTGGAACCTGTTGGGTTGATCACCTATGTGCAAATTGTATGAGTATGTATATACGGTGTATGGGTTTCTCCAAGAATGCTGTACTCCACAGTATTTGGTGGTTTCCTTATTAATCACGGTTATTATTGAAGGTTAATTTGTAGTAGGCACCACCATTTCTGGACAAACTCATATGGATGATTTGTACGGTTAATGACTCAAGGTTGATGTATGACGATGATGATGATGATGATGATGATGATGATGATGATGATGATGATGTTGATGATGGTTAAGTTTTGGTGTATGATGCCCTCCTAGATTGTTGGGGTCGAATCTAGATTCTGTCTTCTGCTATATATGAACACCATCCTACAAGAGAGTGCGGAATTTCAGTGGGGCGAAATTAACATTTGTGTAGCCATGTCTAGCCTGGCAGGAAGATTGAGGGTGGTGTTCTGCAGCTGTCCAGACCATGCAACACGCAAAAGATATTGTGTTTTTCTGCATGAGACGATGTGATGTGATGAAAACTGATGATCATCTACGAGGACATGCAACGGGGACCATCATGCTAAATTAGCAGCTGGCTGTTGGTTTCATTTACAGTACGTGTTTTAATTTTCCCTAGTCATTGTTAACTAATGGTTGGTTGACACGCATATTTTTCATAGGGGTGGTTAAACCACCAACCAGTTCGGATTCTCTTTGCAGTTGTGCGGGTTCTCCTTATTGGCTGTTGACATTGACACTTACAACTATGGCACAGATGTCGCATAGCTCATTCCGGAGCTGTGCATCTCCCACATGTTTGTTTTTTTCCAGGGGATCCCCAAGATCCCAAGCCAAACAAATGTTTGTGTGCATCAGTACCTGCAGGACAGTAATTTTGTGGCTGTGTTGCAACTACACATGATGCATCTAGAAATCAATGCAAATGTCAGTGCGTTGCGAAACACCATGGCTCAATGTAGGTTTGAAGGATTTGGATTTTGGAGTTGAGACGTAGAATTTAGATAATTATGTTCACAGTTTGAGGGTTTAGGCTTAGCTTGTCAGGTGCAAAACAATGATAAAGAGGGGGGTTGCTGCACTTTCCGTGCGGCAAGATCATCCAACGGGACAAGAACATGATATTTCATCCTCATCCTGCTTGTAGTTTCACTTGGCAATGGTAAACAGCCAACAGGCGTGGCGGGCTGTATTGTAATCTATCACTAATTCCGCCAAACATATACGTTGGCAATATCTATAATAGTCTCACCTGTTGACGTTATTGCGCGACTCGAGCGCAACTTGAAACATATTTGTATAGCATGCAGGGTAAGGTTTGCACACGTTTCAGCCGTCGATGCCAAAAAAAAGCAAAGGTAGCTCCAGTGATTGGAGTGCACTGGTGTATTCCTTACTGGAAACCAGTTTGAACAGAACGATAATCACACAACTTCTCAAGCTGGCTGATCAACTGATCTTTTGAGGCTAGAAACCTTCAGGAATGTACATTAACATCATCAAGCAAGTTGAACGATCAGTATATAGTCCTTGTAGGCAATCAGGAACCATCATTGGCAGTGGGTCAAAACCCTTAGTCCCCCGGGTTCCCCATCATCAACCATTGTTTTCCCTGTTATTGTTGCGTATTATCCTCCATGAACGTTGGTTGGTCAACTGCTTGACCCATAAGCAATTGAAACCAAGGAATGTACAGAGAAGCGGATTTCCTGACTTCTGTGTGCATGAGCGGTGTGGCGGACTTGGTCTGGATCCTCAGGGCTGTGGCAAACGTCTTGCCCCGGCATGGATCGGCATCGGTACGCTCCCAAGCACCAATGATCATGTTCAACCAACACTTCTTGGGGTACCGCCAGTTGTAAATATATGTAGTGGCCCAGCCGTTGCTAGATGGCCGCCTGAAAAACCCTGTTTTTTTTGTGTTTTTGAGGTCTTCATGTAATGTTTCTGTTGTTGTATTCATGTCCACAGTCAAGTGTGTGTGCTACGTTGATGCTACGTGGGGCATATGGGGGTGGGGTGGGGCATACTAACGTTCACTTGCACTTGCGAGCGATGTTGACGCTACGTGGATGCTACGTGGGGCATACGGGGGTGGGGTCGGGTGGGGTGGGGT
>VSDK01017696.1:741649-856614 GCA_009767595.1 Symbiodinium kawagutii | reverse complement strand
GGGGTGGGGTGGGGTGGGGCATGTTAACGTTCACTTGCACTTGCTTGCGATGTTGATGCTACGTGGATGCTACGTGGATGCTATGTGGGGCATACGGGGGTGGGGTGGGGTGGGGTGGGGCATGTTAACGTTCACTTGCACTTGCGAGCGATGTTGATGCTTTGAAGAAATTCATACCGCCTTCTTTGAACAGAAAGAAGGCCACAGTGATGCCTGCTTCTTTGAACGGAAAGAAGACCACAGTGATACATCCCCACGTGGCCTTGCTTTTGTTTCAGTGGGTGTACCGCATGCACATGACACGTGGCAAAACCACACGACAAGTGCTGGAAGCACTGGCAATCCTCTTTTGACAAAGTAGTTTTCCCGGGCTTGGAAAAGACAGATTTTTCAGTGTGGAAGCGCGTCTAACATATGCAAAGTCAAGAATATGCTGTAAATACCAGCATTTTTGTGCCTAACGCAACATCATAAGAAGGATGATCATGGCTACGAAACCCCACGGCCGCCTACCAACGGCGCACCATGTAGTTAAACATGATGTGGTTTGGTATTCAACTACTTTGGTCTTTCAACGAGATGGCATTAATAAGACTTGTAGAGTGTGATTGCTTTCAGAAAGATATCTATTTTCCAAAAGATAAATCACTGCCGTGTCGCTGCTTCATTGGACAGCAGAAATGTGCAATATGATCACGGGTCGAGTGAGCTGGCATTCGTTCTGGCAGCAAATCGTTATGTCAGATTGATAGTTGTTTGTCACGTTTCGTCCATGGAGAAAGGGGTCAAAAACAACACTTTTTTGTTTTCCTCATAGCCACGATCATATAGTTGCACAGGAACCATCTGTACCAACTGGAAATGAAATCAAACAACACTGACATGACATGATTACATGTTTGTTCATGATCACGTTTATAATGTGTCCTCCTTTTTTGCTGGTTAGTTTCCCTGTAGACAGTATAAAAGATCTTGGCTGGTTGGAGGTAGCGCCACTGACACCCAGGCCCGGTTGCGTGCCTTGTGGCTGTTGGTGCGGATCCCTGGCAGAGCGATGTGCGGATCCAGCTGCGGCACAGCCCGGTTGCGTTGGTACCGAAGTTGTGGGGTTAGCTATGGCTAGCTATAACCAGTTGTAGTGATTGGATATACCGACCAGTGGTTGCTGATTCTTGGTGATGCTTCAAGCATGAATGGTAAAGTTTCAACGGTACATCAATAATATGTAAGTTTTCGTTGACGTAGGTGACATAGCACGGTATTTCTCTCTACCGTCAGGGAGGATGTTCATCAATTTAGCGAGGACGAATCACCGGATTTGAGGTACCCAGGCTACGCACAGCTGATGTTCTGAAATCTTGTTAGACCATCGCATTGAGCCACCCACTGGTTTCCCCCCAAAGATGCCATGCAGTAAAGATTTTAGATTATATAATTATATAATCATTATACAAGTATGATAGTATGCATCAGTGTACTCATGATTATATACACATAGATTCACGTATGCATAATATGTTTATCAGACTAGAAAAACAATATATATTTCATTTTGTATATACTTCATTGTTTTCATTTCTTGTATGTTTTAAACTTTGTTGTATGTGTTTTCGTCTATTGTTTTGTATCTACGTTATTCTATATTTGATATTAATGATGGTTACGTTATGAGCTTTTTTGGCAGTAAGAAAGACACACGCTTGCACTCACGTCCTCGGGGGACAGAAACCTCTCCACAGTGGCCAGGTCAGAAGCTATCCGCTGCAAGTGGGCGATAAGCTCCTTGGCGCAGATAGATAAGCATCATGGAACCATGAACACAGCCATCAATAGTAGGCACATGTAGGGAATATAGTGGCTAGTGATGGTTAAAAATGAAAAGAACCATCAACAGTAGGAAATATATGGTTGGCTAATAATGTTTTGTAATGGTCAGTAATCAACAACACTGGTTCAATCATGATGGTTTGTGTTGGGCAATAACAGGTAGTAAGTTTTGATGATGCTTATATTATATATATATGCTTCTTTTATTAGCATTATAGCATAGATGTAATATTCACCCAGTTATTATCTGGAGACACCACCATTTGGTGCTTTATGATGGCTAATGATGGTTTGTACTGGTTGATTGAGGGGGTTGTAACCACCATCCAACCATTGTATACCATGAAACGTCCATTTCTGGACAAATGAGCTTTGGGGACCTACCGTCCCCATGACATCATCCCATCCTCCTGTAGTGGTTGAGGGTACCGGGCTGGTCAGCGTTTATGAATGGTCACGATATCCACTATGGGAGTCCCTAAGCATGATGAGGGCGCTAAATAAGAGACGCTGCTCAGCTGACAAAACTTAGGATCAGTTTGTCGAAGATCAAGAACATCCTGGCCTTCGCAAGCGACGATCATGCCAAAGCCTTTCTGGCTTTTCATGGCCTTCAAATCGTCATAGACAAGGCATGGCAGTCGTCGCATTTCTGGGTGTGATTCAGTGGATAGCTGTGTCAGAACCAAATCCCAATCGGAAAGTGTCAACATCCACTAGCGTAAACTAGATTTAATTAGCCACCATCTCGCTTCATCTAACCATTTACAGTCTCAAACATCGACTTTTTCTTATTGGCCGAGAAGGTCACGGTGTTTCCATGTGAATCTGATCAAATTGGACTGGATCCCAGCTGTGGCGGTCAAGCCATTCAAGTCCAAGAAGTGGCACTGGTTTGGTAATCCCTTTGTGGTGGGCGATCCTGACCATTGAAGCAGCGGGTGATTTTTGACGATGTTGAAGCGGGTGATTTGACAGTTCTTTGGATTGTAGGGGGGGACTGACTCTTTGGTTGGGAGCGATTCGGAGCCAGGGGTATCGATATATCCCTTTTAACGGGGAGCTCGCTACCAGGAGTGGTGTAACCAGATGGTAGGGTATAACTATGTGCATTCAGCTTGCGTGTGCGGGGTTTTCTTAGGTCACTGTTTGTTTCACCTTTAGGTTCAAGGGAAAGGGTAACCCGGGGGCCTTGGGTGTTTCGCGATGGTTTTGTTGAGACCTGTGCTTGCATCCTTGCTGCTGCTGAGTGACCCCCTTGCAAAGATCTCTCAGTCCTGGGGGGTTGGAGATCTTAGCTTCCCACACCTATGGGCGTCGAACGATACTTGCCCAGCTGGAAGGTGTGAGGGGCCTGATGAGGAAGGGGAGGTCCGAGGCGCGCCATCGCGCCCGGACTTCACCCCCAAGGCAAGCTGGTGGCCACTCTCGTTTGAGTGGTTCATTAAGTTGAGCCTCCGCCTGATTTCGGACGCTGCTGCCACGAGCCTCCACTACTGCGGTACGTTGTGTGCTTCGATTGGGTTGGCAGCTCGGTGGTCCTACTGGTTGGCGGTTGCTTCCGTCGCTCTCTTCATGTTGCAACTCCTCGTTTGGACTTGCAACTGGGTGCTGATCCCACTGTTCCGCCATGGGGTTGCCTTCTGGAGGTATGTCAGAGGGCAGGGTCAGTGGTACGAGTTGGCACAGATCCATGGGGTGAGGGTTTTTCGCCCAAAATGGATCGGTCCGCAGGGGAGGGAGGATTGGACGGCGGCCTACGTTCAACAAGAAGTTCGAGGCCGAGGTGAGGGGAGGGAGCCATTCGACTTGTTGGTCACGGATGGCACCGCCATCGCTCGGCTTCGGCATGGGACGTTGAGGGGCAGGACGAACCGGTTTGGGTTCCGAGCAGACTGTGATTCAGTCCATGCTTCCTCACACCGTTATTACCGAAACCAGCTTGAAGGAATGGAGTGCAGGGTTCATCTCTGTTCACAACGACCCTGTGGACAACCTGATGACGACTGCTTGCATGCTGTTGCATCTGCAGTCATCCCAAGGCACCTTGACTTCGACCTGCAAGACGCCGCAGGCAAAGGTCCCTTGGCGAGGTGTGCAACTGCGGCATGGCTCTGTGGTTACTCCACTTGTGGACTTTGTGGGAGTGCATGGAAAGCCACAAAGAAATGTTTGGGTTGTGTGTTCTGCTCTGGATGCCTCTGTAAAAGGAAAAACAAGGCCAGGAACCGAATGCCACCAAGCAGTGGGACCTCAACACCAAGGCACGAGAACTCCGAGACTGAGTCAGAGGCGGAAGGGGAACTTTGCTGCCAAGCTGAATCGGTGGCATTCTTGGCCAATGGTAAACCCACCCCTTTGTCATTGGTTCCATGCAAAGATGCAGCTCGTGGTGACAAAGTGAAGTTGCTACCCTCAGATGCCGAGATTAGCAGTGCAGAGGATTTGAAGCATGAGGATGGTCAGTACTACTTCAACAGTTGTCACCATCACCGGGCCCTGTATGAAGGACAAGCTGCCAAGAGGACCTGCGTGTATGAGGGTTGTGATCGGGAGGTCAAAGCCTCTAAGGGAGGGCTTCGACTTTGCAAGCTGCATGGAGCCAAGGAGGAGCGGGTGAGACCATCCTCTAAGATGAGGAGTTCTAGCTTTGTTTCCAAAGCGACCCACAACCAAGCACCAGGGCCCGATCCCGAGGCGCGTATCGCGCCCGGGTTGGAGGCCCCAGTTGAACCCTCATCCAACTCCATGCAAGCTTCACCTCAAGCAACGTTGTTGGGAAAGTACCTGAGGTCAGTTTTGGATGGGCAAAGCGAACCAGAAGCACTTCAGGCTTGTGCCAATTTGGGGTGTGGCCCTCGAGAAACTTGGGAGGATCTGAAGGACCAGGCGACAGCCTATGTTGCCCGTCTTCCCAAAGACTATCCTGCAAAGGCACGAAAAGCCATTGTGAACTTGGTGACTGAGGATTGCCCCATCCACGAATGGCCACAAGAAGTCACTCAAGATCCAGTTTTGGGATTGGGTGCATACGCTGCTGCAAGTTCAGGGGAGAGAGCACTCGAACGTGCACAGACACCCGCAACTCCAGCCGTTGAAGTGCTGCCACCCGTGACCCGTCCGCCTCAAGCTTCAGATGGCACGTTGGTCCCCAACGTTTTGACTTTGTACCGCCCAAGAGGATCGACGGCACTTCCCGAGGGCCTCACTTTGGGAACGCCAACAGGTCAACCCAATGCCTACACTTCCTTTGCAGCGGTGGCCCGACCTAGGCATATTGGGGCCTACACAGATGGGGAACCGCCCCGCATGGACGAGACCACGAAGGCCTTGCAGGCCATTGCAAAGGCAGTGACTTCCAAGGATGAGGCAGCAAGCCACGACAAAGGGAAGTTAGCCTCGATTGGAAAGGTGGAGGAGAGGCTCATCTACTTGGTGCGAGGCTGCGATGCTCTCACAGTTCCTTTGGGCAAAGCCACTGTTGGGAAGGAATTGTTCCACTCTTTGAGGGCAACATCTACTCAGGGCCGGCCACAACTTCGGGTGATGCAGTTTCCTGTGAACATTAACAACCGAGTGGCTTATGGTCTGTCCTCAATGAGTATTGGGGGGAAGGACTCGAAGTCGGTGCCCGATTTTTGTCTGTCAGTGGCCGATTTCCCACTGACCTCGGAAGAAGAGTTCGATGGCTGGGTAGGATGCACCGATATGAAGTTGGAGAAAAGACCCAAACCACCGATGACACTCAATGCTTGGTACCGCAATGCCCTACGGGAATCTTGGGCCATTGCATGCGTGTATGGGTCAGAGCATTACTCGTCATTCGAACAAGCTGCTTCGTTCCTTTTGAAGCTTGGGGAGGATCATGCATACATGTGGCCTGCTCATGCCATCTTTAGCGTTTGGGAAGAGCTTTGGTCGAGGTATGTCGAGGAGCTCAAGGACTTCGACCGAGAGCTTCGAAGAGCAATGAAAGAAGACTCCCCTACTTTTGAGAGGATCAGGTTCTTTGTCACTGCTCCCGGCGAAGATGGTGAACCTTGGCTTCGACTTCCCAGGACGTTCTTCTTGGAGGATGGCAATGAGTACTTCCAGACGGATGTGATTCCCAGGCACAATCGCATGCTTTCCAGAGCTTGTTGGCAGGTGGCTTTGAAGAAGGGACCTTCAGGGGGTCTCTATGGGGGCAAAGCTGGTGAAGGACCCGAGGCGTCGGATTCGCGCCCGGGGCCTAAAACCGGTAAGGCTGACACCCCAACCAAAGGACTTCTAGGACCGCCCCTTACCAACAAGGAAGCTGCCAGAGCACTTGATCACAGACCAAAGGAACGAAAGGGACCACGGTACCTATGCTGGGACCACCTTTGCCACAGAGGATGCGCAAAGCCAAGCTCTTGCCCTCACTCTCACGGTGCAGCTCCGAAGTGGGAGCAAATTGATTGGGCGGTGCAACTTCAACTCTTGAGAAGAGGCGGCTTGAGAAGTCAACCGAAGCTGTCCGAATCACAAGTGTCAGAACAAATGGAGGCCATCCGAAAGGTTCAGCACCAGAAGGCGCAAGACATGATCAATGATGGGAAGAAAATCAAGAAGGTTGGTGAATATCAACCAAATGAAGGTGATGCCGAACCCAAAGTGGGTCAACAACAGGACCTTGGTGCATCACAGGAGGCACCTCCGGAAGAGTTCACCAGGATCTTCCCCACGGACCAAGAGGCCGAACTGACCAACCTCTTGGAGGGCCCGGACCTCACCTTCTTCGATGACCACGATGGGGGTAAAGCCACCCGTGAAGCCCAGTCCTTGGATGATGGGGTCGAGGAAGTGGACACGAGAAGGAGTCACATGTTGCATGTCGAGCAGTCCGCTCTTGCTGAAGGGTTTGATGGATTGTTGAAAACCTATGTGAAGAACCAACTCCTCTTGAAGAAGGAAGATGACCCCACGTGTGCGTTGAGCCTTGAAGACGTCAGAGCAGCCCTAGAGCAAGCTCGCATCAATGGGTGCCCAGCACTTTCAACTGCAGCTGATGAAGCTCTCCAGGGAGCTCAGATGAGCCGAGCCGGCTATTCACCCAATGTAGGCCATTTGTCATCCTTCCAATGGCATGATGACGTTGGACAGGGACTGCTGACTTGGGCTGGTGGATCCTGGGAGGTGTGGGATTATGGGGACAAGTTGTACCCATCAGGTCAATGGACCAAGGAACTCCTGTCTCCCAACTCGCTCGAGGAAGGACCAGAATCCAGGCAATGTTTGCTGTTGCATTGTGCTGCCGGATACTTGCACAGCAAGACAGGCAAAATCCCGCAATGGCATGAGGTGCAACGTTGTACCAATGAGTTGAGAGCGGAGCTTGTCCAACAAGCCTCAGAGGCCAGCAGGCATCTTGGAGAATGCCCTGACACTATGCCTCGCTCTGAAGCTGACTTGAGGGTGTTCGTTCATGATCTTCTCCATTGGTCACACGACAAGGATTATCGGACCTTGGCATCTTTCCCGGCAGGATATCTGTTGGACAAAACCCTCTATGTCATTCGCATGGCCTCGGACTATGACCTCTCCACTGAGGTTATCACGGGAGCCTTGTCATCTGGGCACCCAAGCCAGCAAATCCATTTGTTGGTTCACCAAGGGCACATGAGATTACTCACCCCTAAAGGCCTTGAAAGGAACCCACCCACCATACGTGAAGTCATAGCAGCTGGATGGGAATGCCATTTGGAAGCGGCAGATGGTTCTGAGGCGTCGGTTCGCGCCCGGGACTATCTGTCGTGCCCTCGATGTTCACAGGCGGAAGAGGTCCCTCGAAGGTCGGGTACGAGGCCACCATCAGTGCTAGGCCTACACCTTCAATCTGATGCCAGCGACAAGATTGGAGCTTGGGCCCCTGGGACCTTGGAACTCAAAGATGTTCCCTCGGACCAATGGACTGATGATGATCTTCGGACTTGGCTGGGCCCTCAAGCTGCTGTGTTCGACAAAGCTCTCTCATCGGGGTTGGATCTTCTTGAAGTTTATGCCGGGAAAGCTCGAGCTTCACAAGCCGTCCTTTCAAAGGGTGGATGTGCTATCTACCTTGGGCTTGATCATGGCCATGATTTCCGACGAGCTCGTGATCGCTCCCTGGCCGTGGCTCTGGTTCTTCGTTTGAAGCCTCGGCACTTGTGGGGAGCTTTCCCTTGCACCCCTTTTTGCGCTTGGATCCGACTTGCCTTGCTGCGCAACTGTGACATGACTCATCGTCTCAAAGAGGGCCGACTCCATCTGCGCTTTATCCTGCACCTGTGTGGCCTCCAACTTGATGCACATCGGGAAGCGCACTTGGAGAATCCCCTCACCTACATGGCTTGGAAGGAACCTCTTGCCCTCGAAGCTCTGGCCGACCCTCGATGGCTAAGAGCTCGGTTGGACCAATGTCAAACTGGCCTTTCCTCGCCTACCGGTGGTCTTCACCTGAAACCTACCCTGATTCGCACCACTGATCCCTTGATGCAATCTACTCTTAGCCTGACCTGCCCTCGCGACCACCCTCACGACCCGGTCGAAGGAGCTGCAACGGCTATGAGCGCCATGTACTCTCCGCACATGGCTGATTTGATTGCTCAGGTTGTGCTCTCTACTGTTCGAGTCGCAGGCTTTCAGCCTCCTGTTGATGTGTCCGGGGGACTGTTGGAGTCGCAGGCTTTCAGCCTCCTGGTGATGTGTCCGGGGGGGGGGGATGGAGCTGCTTTTTCTTCTCCTGCGGTTCGAGTTGGTGGGTCCGAGGCGAGTTTCTCGCCCGGACAACCCAACTCTAGCACCAATCGATGGTTCGAAGGTCTGAAGTGTGAGATGCTAAAGGGCCCCATGGAACCACCTCTGGCACCGGATGTTGAACAAGCATGCAAAGTTTACCTTGAGTTTGTGTCATCGGAACCCTACTCCAAAGCGACTTTTAGAAGGGGGGCTGAGTTGGGAACCAAAGTTCTCAACGAAGCCGGTGGTTGGAAAGAAGCCAACCGGGGCATCAGACGAACTTGGATGCAGATGAAAGGGGATCACTTTGAGGGCCTGCATTCAGACTTTTTTGAGGGCCTTGTCGCTCCAAACCTCCTCGAAAAAGCGAGGGAAAATGCCATCTGGGGCATCTCAGCTAGGTATGAAGGAGGAGTGGGCAACCGAGTACAATGTGGACCACATCCCAGTCTGAAAGAGCACCTGGACGAAGCCGCTCAGCAGCTTTGGAAAGATGCGGCAAAGGGAAGGGTGTTGCTGTGTTTCGACGAAGGAGGTGATGAGCTCCACGGTGTGGTATCCGTGGCAATGGCGAGGGTACCAAAAATGCTCCCCAATCGCACAGTTTCAGACAAGGGAAGGGTGATCTGGGATGCCAAACCAATCAATGAGTTCTGTGACAAAAGCAGACACCCACCTGCACTTCAACCGAAGCATGATGAGGTAGCCCGGTTGATCGTCTGGTGGCAAACCCGCTTTCCCAACACCCCGATTCTCCTCTCGAAAAAGGACGTCTCAGATGCATTCAAGTGGGTTCCAGTGCGATGCGAGGACACTCGCCTTTTTGCTGCAGACTTGCCAGGGGGGGAATTCGGAGCGCAAGGGAAAAACATCACCGTGCTGTACAACAGCTTGACCTTCGGATGGACTGGTGCTCCTGGTGAGTATATGTTGTTCGCCTGGTTGATCAAGTCTGGACACAGCATGTTCCATCCACCGGATCCGGTGTGGAATGACGGTGTGGCCTTTCAGTCACTTGTCCTGATGGACGATGCCGTGCTGATTGAACCCAAAGTTGGACTCCGACCGTGGCTCTCGGTCCAAACCATGGAGACCTGTACAAAGAAAGCTCTCGGTCCGGGATCTATCAACGCTGCCAAAGACGAGATCGAGGGAGCTCTCGAAACTCGGAAGTTGATATGGGGACTGATGTATGATACTGAGAGGAACACCAGGGCCTTACCACCTCAGAAATTGGAGAAGGCCTCCTACCTCCTTCACCTGCCAGAGTTCGACTACGGCAACGTGAAAGTTCCCCTGAAGTTGATTCAAGAGCTCCGAGGAAATCAACAGTTTTGGGTGTCGGTTCTTCCCTCCTTGAAACCCCTGCTCGCCGCCTCCAACGCTCTGTTGGGACCACCTTCATCAGATGGGCTTGCCCAGCCTAGGGGCGATGCAGAACAACGAAGAAGAACTTGGATCCGTTTTTGGGAAGCCATTGAACTTCAAAGGCTGCTTGTTGACAACAGAGCTGAATGGGGGGTGAGATTCACGCACCCCATGACAGAAGCCTTATCCATTCGAGAATTACTGGCTATGCCTGGCCACCAACAACGGGTCGTTTGGGCCTCAGGGGATGCCACCCTTGAACGGATTGGAGCGGTCGACTGGTCTCACAAGCAAGCCTATGCCCTTGAAGTTGCCCCATACCAGAAATTGATCGAAGAAATGGAAAGGGAAGCCCTCGAAGATGTCAACTACCCGAGGCGCGCTTCGCGCCCGGGTGAAGGTGACGATGAGGACGAACCTCAAAAGCTTATGGTGGCACTCACTGAGCTCCTGGCGGTGCTGATCCTTGCGGTTTGTCAACATGAAAGGTGGCACGGCAAGGTTATCCTGTACATGGGGGACAACCAGGTGGTAGTGAAGTGGATTAATTCCCGGCAAGCCCGCCACCCCTTCGCTAGCTACTTGCTGCAAGTGTTGGCGGCAGTAGAGGCTTGCTATGGTTTCCACTTGCACACAGCTTACTTGAGGACATACCACAACGTGGTGGCGGATGCCTTGACTCGCCAAGATGCCGAACGAGTGATTCGAGAAGCTGGCTTGGAAGCACTCCCTCCTCCGGACCAACACCTTCAGCGCTTCCTGGACCGAGGTTGGCAAAGGCGAGCCCTAGTGTGGGCTGGCCAAGCTGATGCGGACAGCGCACAAGCTTGTCGTCTTGCAGAAACCCGAAGGCCATCAAATCTGCCGAAACCTTTGGCCCCAGTGCCAGTCTCCGCGTTGGAGGTGAATTTCATCGACCTTGGAGAGGTCTCGAAGGAGTATGTTGCAGCCTTGCACTCGTCGGGAGCCCGGCCGATCGAAGGAGCTGAAGGAAGCCCGAGGCGTGTTTCACGCCCGGGCGAACATGTGCTCGTTTGCATCACCCTTTCAAACCCCGGTTGGAAGGATCATGTTGGACCTCTCCTCACAATGTTGGCTCAACCAAATCTACAAGTCGACCTCCTTTGGGCAGACAGCAGGGATAGGTCAGCCGTGGAGGAACTGGGAAGAGAATTGAAAGGGAAAGGCTTCACCACTACAACCCGATCTGTGTGTGGCAGATCCTTGTTGGATCAGGTCTGGTGGAAGAGATGGATCGTCACCGCCACTAAGGACGGTGAAAGGCCCTTCCCATGGGTCCTGACCGAAGATGAACCGTGTACCCCACCACTCGCTGGGTACCCACTTGAATGGCTGGTAGGGGACGAAAAGATCGAGGATGACAGATGGGAGCCTGGGCTGTTGAAACTGGACTCCTCGATGCCATATCTCGGGGCAACCAAACCAAAGCCCATCGGGACCCTCATGAGACCACGGGAAGGAAGAGCTCTTGTTTGGGACCCCAGGAAACCACTCCCTGGCCTCCACGAAGGATCTGCAGATGTGGACAGGAAGGACAGATTGTTGTTGCTCGGTAAGGGTCCAGATGGCCCAGCTGCCAGAGCGATCCTGCCCTCGGAGGTGATTCATCTGGCGGGAGGGATCAGAGGAGAGGCCGAACAGGCATCCCAGGAGGATGTGAAGAAGGCTCTCGCAACTCCACCCAGGGCCTTGTGTGAATCAGCGGTGAGCTGGGCCTCCGCTCAAGTTGAGACTAAGGTGGGGGTCTGCAAGCTGCAATGGGAGGAGGAATCCAGGAACATCTTGAACAAATGGCTGACCGAGAACCCAGCAGGCCAAGGGACTTTGTTGGTTGGAGGGAAGTCCAAAAAGTCCAAGAACAAGGGCCTCCCAGTGAACGAGAGAGCCATGAAAGCCATGAGTTACGTGTTGAGACACTCGGCTGGCACGGAGGCGTGCCCAATAACCGAGGAGGGCTGGGTGCGGTGGGATGACCTTAGACGTCACGAATCTTGCCAGCCCTATGATGCCTGGACGTTGTGGGATGCGATAGAAACTGATGCCAAGGACCGTGTTGTCGCATCGCAAGACGATGCCGGTGAGTGGTGGATCGCTGCTTGGAGCGGACATACGCAAGAAAGAGTTGTTGGCCCAGCGGCCGTGGTCCCCGTGGAAGAGTTGCCTAAGGTCCTCACACACGGGTCCTACAGACGCCACACAGCTTCGATCCAGAAGAAAGGACTACTTCGTCAAACTCGGGATTTGCACTTCCATGACCCAGAGTCTCGCACGGGAAAATGGAGGCTAGACCTTGAGACCTGTGTTAGAGTCAACGTTAAGTTGGCTTGTGAGCATGGGTGCGTCTTCAGAAGAACCGGGAACGATGTCTGGCTGTGTGACAAGGACGTGCCCCCAGCTGCCATCTTGAGCATCACCGAGTGGGACAAGCCAAGGGATGTCCCACCCAGTGGAATGCTCTTTGATTTGAAGAAGAGGGAAGAGTCCAGGCAATCAGGAAAGGGTGGCTCTTCGAGCTCAGCTGCTGGAAGCAACGAGTACAACCCCGCAGCTTTGGACATCCCTGCGTACAGACCCTGGCAACCCAAGCTCCGACCTAACCTGGTGACCGAAGAGATTGCTTCGACAGCCTATGAGATTGGAAAGAACCTCCCGGAAAACACAAAGGGAGGTATCGAGATTGACCCAACCACTGAAGCCATCCGACCCAGGCAACTTGCGGCGTGTATCGCGCCCGGGGGGCCTGGTGAGGAAGAGGAATGTGATTGGTCAGCAGATGATTCCGATGTCCTGGTGGTTAAGGCCACCCCAGCGGCGGGATTGGAACCCAAAGTTGAAGAGGAAGAGGATGACACCTCCATGGAAGATGAGGAGGAGGACAAGACACCAGTTCATCCTCTTCAGGAAGAAAAAGTCGAAGGTTCCGACGTTGAAATGGAAGGGGCTGAAGAACCTAGCTCGAGCCAAAGGGCGGAAGCTTCGGGGCATCGAGCAGTTGAGATGGAAGGGATCGAAGAACCTAGCTCAAGCAAAGGAGTCGAAGCTTTGGAGCCCAAAGCGGAGGAGCTCCATGAGGAGGCACCTGAGCCTGTTAGGAGGCGCAAGATCAAATTTGGGAGCGCACACCTCCAACTTTTGAGAGCAGTGGCTGATGCCGATGCTCACAATTGGGAGAGCCTCCAAACGGCGCTGAATTCTACCCCAAGTTCCGCCAAGGCAAAGTCCGAACTGGTCGAAAGGCTTGAACATTTGGCCGACCTGCGAGTAAAGAGCCTGGTGGATGCTGAGAAGAGCGCTCAAGAGCATGCCAAGAAGGCCAAGCACTATACGGAGGCGGAAACCCAATACCAAAGGGGGCTGAATGATGCCATGCTGCGCCTTGAGAAAATGAATCCAGTGGGGCCTCGTACCTCCGTGCCTTTGGTGTCTGAAGCACGCCTGAGGCAGGACATAGAAGCAGGTACACCCATATGGGTTGCCAGGAGGGCGCACCGTGCTCGAGAAAGAGCAGCGAGACGTCGACTGGATGAGCCCCGTACTACCATGGATGCCAGCCAACCCAGTGCATTGACAGAGGTCGCTCCTGAGGAAGGTGGCAAGATGTTGGACGATGCTTTTGCTGCCAGCGCCAAAGCCAACCTGACCGAGTTCAAGAAGATCCTGAAGGAGGAGGCAAAGCAGGAGAAAGAGGTCAAGAAGAGAAAGCCTGACTCCGAGCGGAGGAAGAAGATCAAGAAGGACCGCAGAAAGGCCAAGAAAGCGAATACCAAAGACGACGCAGAGCGTGACCAGAACCACGCCATCGCGCACAGACCCGCGAGGTCCGAGGCGAGTTTCTCGCCCGGACTTCAAGGGGTGGTGATAGCATCACTGGTCAACATGGGGCAAAGCACGGAAGTGGACTTGGCGGGGCAGGAAACGTCCCCGCAAGATCGATGGAGCATCCATGATGGACTGCTCACCTTTGACTTCGTCAGCGGAATGGTCTTCGACCTGGTGGCGGTCACCTTGCTGATGATCGCCTGTTGGGTGACGTACCGTGCAGCGGCCACCTTGAGGAACAGAATTCTCAAGTTGATGGAAGGAACTCGGGTGAAGCCAGGAGAACCCTCACCGTCAAGAAGAGTGGGAAACTCGAGAAAGAAGGTTCGGTTCAACATCCCAAGAAGGGGTCGCTCACCCAAAGTCGAACCGGACATTCCCTTCCTGGGTGGACCAAAAGCTGCATCTAGGAAACATCCCCCGGGCAAAGCTTTTCGTTTGTCCACAGTGCAAGGACGCCATGAGTTCGAGCAAGAAGGATTTGCCCTCTTGCTATCACGCTACTCGAAAAGCACCACCTCTAACTACCAAGCTCAGTGGAGTTGGTGGGCGCTTTTTTGTTTGCGTCGAAATCTTGATCCAGTTCGCCATGTTCCTCAGTACAACAGAGCTGAGGAGCAACTAATTCTTGACTACTTGGTCCACTCCTCGGCCAACGAGACCAAAGCGCCCGGGACAATTAAGTTGAGATTGGCAGCAATCAGATCAATGCATCTCACATTGGGATACCCGGATCCTTTGGCTCACATGCCACGGGTGCCGTTGGCATTGGCAGGGTTGAGAAGGCGCTATGGCACTAAGGAGCGCCGGATGCCTGTCACCCCGGACATGCTGAAATGGCTTGGAGATCATTTGCAATTTGGCCACTCGCAAGAAGCCAGCTTGCTTTGGGGAGCCTTGACCCTCGGCTTCTTTTTTCTGCTGCGAGCCTCAGAATACCTGGATGTTGGGTACCAAGATCCCAACCGAGGCCTAAGGGGAAGTGATATCACCCTGAAGCTGAATGGAAAGGCTCTGGGCCTCGAAAGGCTTAGCGAAGCAGATGAAGTGGTGATCCTTGTGAGAGGGTCGAAAACGGACATATATAACCGCGGACAGGTCCGCAACCACTTCAAAACGAGTGGTCCCGTGTGTGTTGTGAAATCCATGGTGACCTTGTTTCACCATTTTCCTCAAAGGTATCAAGGGGGATCAGAGGCAGAGGACATGCTGTTTCGTTCACCAGACGAGCGTCCTATCCCTCGTGCTGCTATTCAGGCCCTCATCGAAAGGGCGGCGAAGGGCCTGGGGATGCCTGCGGGCGACCTAGGCACGCATTCCCTAAGATTCGGCGGTGCGTCCGCCTTATGGTCGCAGTATCGCGACACGGCCTTGATCAAGAGGTGGGGCCGCTGGGCGAGCGATTCGTTCCAGTCATACGTATGGGAATCGCGTGAAGCAGCACGTGGTGTGGCGCAAAAGATGGCAACGGCTGATTTGACCCCAAATTAGGTGCATCTTTTGACCACGCGCTCAGTCTGGGTCCGTGGCGCGTTTCGCGCCCGGACTTGAGCGGGGGGGGGATGGAGCTCTAAAAGAGAGCAAGGGTGGTAATACCGTTTGAGCCTCGGCGCGCAAAAAGGAGTTGCGCAGTGGACAGACAGTGGTTTAGGAAACTATGTGCATTCAGCTTGCGTGTGCGGGGTTTTCTTAGGTCACTGTTTGTTTCACCTTTAGGTTCAAGGGAAAGGGTAACCCACCCACCCTCCCCCGAGCTCTAAAAGAGAGCAAGGGTGGTAATACCGTTTGAGCCTCGGCGCGCAAAAAGGAGTTGCGCAGTGGACAGACAGTGGTTTAGGAAACTGCTTTTAAGCACCAACTAACCCTTTTACATGCTTACAATTCAACTGAGAACTGCTCAGGGATAGCTCTTGGAGTGCTCAAATATTCCACCCCAACTTGCAGGGTGTCACGTGTTGGAAGCTGTACAGGATGCCGGCGGCGATGCCGACATCCTGTTGCCCAAGAAGGGCACGAAGGAAGCGAATGACCTGGCATTGCTGCAGGGCAGACTACCGGAGAAGTGCGAATTTCCCAAGGCCCGGCTCCGGGTCCTGTGAGGGGTGGACGGTAGGGGTATCCCTGGATCTACCGGGGAGGGAGGCCAGGAGCTACCAAGAGGGCACCAAGCACCAACCCAATGGTAGATGATTTGGAAGTTTGGCTCTGGATGTTGCTTGTTGCTTGTTGTGCATGTTTCGGCAGGCCAGGAATCGTGTTGGATCAATCTGTGGGGCTATTCAGTCTATGTTGTTTTTGCATGTTAAAGCTTCCATGTGGATGTATGATCGCTTATCTAAGCACTGCAGAGTCTCAACTATCACTGGGGTAAGGTCAACCATGAATGAACCAAACCTGCAACCCTGAATTAACCAAACCTGCATGAAATATTACACAAGTACGTGTCAAACCGTTCAGATTGAACACAGAATTGTGGTTGCCTGTAATGTATACAGATATGATCATACATACATATACTGTAGCTATGTAACAAACCTTGCAGTACATGATTCTATGAGCTACTGCTTATCGTGGTGCTGATTACCCATGGATGATGGTCATTCAACTATTGTAACCACTATTAACCACCATCATATTGCTACATGAAATGGTTGTAGTGGTGTTCAGTATAGTAATAGTGAACATGTCTATTAACTATCATAGTTGCAACTGCAGTAATATCCCTGATAGCTAACTATTGACAATCAATACTTCCTTTGTTTGTGTTTCACTATCATTAACTATCAGCCTGTTTAATCACCATTCATTACCATGAATTGCCATCCAGGAATCATCATCATCATCATCATCATCAAACACCATGAATCACTATAACCACGAAGACTCACCGAGGGTGAATCCCCATCCGTCACCTGGTCTACCACTTCAATCATCAACCACCATCCATTCACCAACTCCTCACCCCTCCACTGTTATTCACCATTCATCTCCACCACCATTCTTTGCCTATAAAATCACCGTGCGAAGCACTTCAGCAGAATCGCACCATGAATCACCATCATTTGGTTCAGTACTATTCTTCCCATCCAATCACCTTGGTTAAGGCCTTGGTTAAAGCGCTGCCAGCAGCGTCCCGCGTCGCATCCCCAGCGTCGCATCCGTCGCAGGGCGCTGACTCGCTGCTGGTGGCGAAGTTCGACGCGCTGGGCATGAGCCGCGCGGAGATCGCCTGCGGCTCCGCGGATCCCGTGGTGCCTGGGACGGGCGGTGGTCCACGCCACGGGGGTGGGGATGCCACCGGGGGTGGGTGCCCCCTGGGAGGTCAGTGGTGGTTGAGGTCATGTGATGTGGTGATATGTGGTGAGTTATTAGTGGTCACATGTGGTTAATGTGTTTGGTCACATCACCTGGTTAATGTGTTTATTTTTGATCATGTTGGTGTTTTTTGCGAATGGTTCATGTGAATGGTTGCTGAAATGGATTGATCTGAAAATGGTGACGACTAAGAACCACGAGGCAAAACCACTGGATATTGAGTAGTGGTTCAACTGTAGTTCATAACTTGCTATCTAACGGTTTCTACTGGTTGAATGATTGCAAAAACAGATTGGATTTGCATTACGGTGCAGAATGGCTGAATTGTAGTTGAATGATGGATAGCACACCACGTGTTTGCAATCAAACAATGTTTGAAGTGGTCCGCCAACACCGCTTGAATGGTGATGATCGGTTGGGAACATCACTACGAACAGCTAGAGCTTTACCGTGCCACCGTGCCCTTCAAAGCTCGTTCTGCGCTCAGATTGCGGAAGTGGATGACATGGCCGTGGCAGATGATGGAGCGGGTGAGCCGGAGGCTCTCAACGGAGGGTATGCTAGGCAGCTTCAAGTGGTTGGTCGGTTGGTTACAGTACTCTACATATTTCACTGCCAACCGACCAACTGTAACCAACCGACCAACCATTTGCATTACATGTTACAGTTGGTTACATGTTCCTTCGCGGATGACGAACCGGATGATGGAAAGTCCTGCGTAGCCATGACTCGACTTTTCAAACTCGTGTTTCGCGGTCCTTTGGCACCTCCAGCGGGACAAAGATTTCGAGCTGGGCAACCACCACAGCTACGTTGCTATGGTTGGGAAAACCAGAAGGTACCTGGCGATGATAGAGATAATGACATATAATGACGATGTTGGTCGGAAACCGCTATGATTTCATAATCAACCAAGTGAAGCACCCATTATCAGGACTTTTGACCTTTGAACAGACCAAGCTCAATCAGATTGAGCATCATGAACGAGCATCACCTCTCATCAACCGTCCTGGTAAACTGCTACATTGATGATCATCAACTATCCCAAGTATGGTTTGATTGGGATTGATTGGGGATGATGATCCCAAAGCTATTCATTAATGAATTATCATCTCAACAGTCATGGCTGATGATTAGTTGATCAAATCCCATCCTGATAAATAATCATCAACCATCATTCAACGAAGCAGGATTCACAAAAATCAACCTGATAAACAAATCCCATCCTGACTCATGATCAACCATCAACCAATCAGGATTAAGAAAATCAACCTAATAAACAAATCCCATCAGATGATCAACCTCAGGTTGAATCAACCACAAATGACCATGGGAATCCCATCAAACCACATGATTAGTTGATCAACCATCAGTCGTCATTGACCCCCGTATCATTCAGCCGGGATTCCCGTGGGAGCCCCGCAGGGAGCCATGGATGAGGCTGGGGGCTCGGCGGCTCGCTGGGATGTGGATTACCGGGGTCACTCACTTGGAATGTCATAAGCATGATCAGATCGGATCAGAACTAAATGGATATATACATATGTATATATATATATATATATATATATATTGAATATTTGATATGATATATGTATAGTATAGGTGTTTTTTTAACATAATATATCTATAGTTCTTTGACAAACACTTTTATTTAGATATTGATATAATATTCATATATATATATATATTTATTTATAACTAATTGATTTATAGTAAACAAGTTGTGCGTTTTGCCGGAAGACACTTTCGAAAAAAAAGAGAAGCTAATACATCCAGCTAAGGATCCAGCAAAGTTTGGGTTTTGGAGCTGCTTCCAGTCCCTGGGACTAGCATTGCAGACACGTTGCTGCGGCCCAAACTCACCACAGTTGAGGTTTTCACGGTGAACATCAGCAAGACTGTCTTCGGAATTCTGGGTTGAGATGTGGGTTAACAACAAGATAAGGGTAAACAACAAAATGTGAGTGAACTGAGTGAACCCTTGTTGTCTTGTCGAGATGTGGGTAAACGGGGTAAACCACATGTCAGAGTGAGATGTGGATAAACTGGGTAAACCACACGTCAAGGGTTCATCTTTCGGCCACCAACTGTTGTTTTTTTGTTCTAGCTCTTTGTTCTATAATATATATGTATGTATATATATATATAGTTATTTTTTCTATGTATGTATATGTATATGTAAAAATACCTAGTCATATTCCACCAACTGCCCCTATCCTCAGCCGCCATTTGAGTTGCGCGAGGAAGTCTCGGCAGAGAACCTCCCTGCCAATGAACCACTGACGGTCGTGGCATGAGTCCATGAACCCTGAAACCTGAACAGGGCCGGAAGTTTCTGACGCCTGTAGAAGCTCCAAGAAAAGTCCCAAACCGACAGATTCAACAGGAGATCAATTGCAGTTGTTTTCTTGAACAGGACGCACCGCCCAGGTAAACCATTCTATCGTCCATAGTTGTTTGTAGGTCCGGGTAACCAGAGATGCACATGAGCTACGATTATCGATCACGCGGTCATCCAGCCGATTCAGACTGCGCTTTTAACATCCTCGGAACACGTATTTTTCAAACGGTGACTTGCAAGTTTTCCACAGGATGTATTTCCATTATGTACTGTACCCTGTACCCTCAAAAAAAGTCGTAAGTTTTATTCTCTCTCTCTAATGATTGGAGAGGGACCATTTTACGAACGCACCTAGATCGGTACATCGTTAGTTTCTTCCTGCAACCAATCCAAAAATGATTTGTGTGAGACTTGTTTATCAGGCAGATGTGTATAATTATTGCATATTGTTGTCCCAGACTGGGGACACTCCTCCCCAGAACGATCACCAACCATCTTGAAGTCCACTCAGACAGCGGCCCTGCTCAGCCGCTGCTTATCTCAGCCGAGTTGCGCGGTGGATCAACATGTTTGCAGTTCTGCTACCGATGTGGGTCAAATAATGATGTTTAATCCATTGTAGTTCATGGATCCTTTCCCCGGCCCCACGGTTCAGTAGGAATATGCATGTATGTATAATATATGTTTTTTTATATACATCATTTATGTATCTATTGTATTTTGTCAATAGAATGCATTGAATTTACATATATAATGTTAATAGTATTTTCACCATTATTTTCATTCATAGTGATATATATATATATATATATTTATATATATATATATATATATGTATTGTTTAATTTATATATGTGTGAATTCAGATGTCCACTCCAGGTGTCGCCGACTGCAGGGAACTCATTGTGCTCAGGCGAGACAAATAGGCTGAGATCCCATGTGCTGCAGCCCCGGGTGGGGCTCTCCGCAGTGTCATTGGTAGCGGAGCCCCACCCGGGGGCTGCCTTTGACATCGCGCCATGTCGGATGACAGGAACCTTCGCCGCTTTAGCGGCGACGAAGATGACCCTGGCAAAGCGTTGAAGCGCTGGCGTCTTTGGGCGACAGCTCGGATGATGACCTACAAGGACTTGAAGAAAGAACAATGGGGTCCATGGATCTTCACACTGCTCGACGGTCGGGCATGGGAAGCATGCGAACATGTGTCGCTTGAGGAGCTGGCGACAGAGGCCGGGGAGGCCAAGATATGGAGCCTGCTACAGGCTCGGTTCCCGGAGAAGGAGCCCTATGACCAGATGGGCGAGGCCCTAGGGTCAGTGTTTTCACTGGCCGCGAAGGACAATCCAAGACGTGCTAATGAGACACAAGTGGCTAATGAGACTTAAAATGCTTAACGGGACTTAAAAAACGTGTCGTGTCAAGGGGGCCCCCTCTGCCAAACAGCTTCCTTAAGCTGGCAAGGCGGATGCTGCGCCAAACGCACGCAATCTGCTGTCAAATGACACTTTTTGAACAGGACTCTGCTCTGATAGAGCGATGACTGTGCAGCAAACAAGTAAACTTGTAAACGCGCACGCTGGCAGGTCGTGCTATAACCTGCTGGTGGGGATCACTCGAAGTTACTTTTAGAAACTATGTTTAAAATCTCATCGGGCTATACTGGCTTTATTTGGTTTTAATATGTATTTAATATGCTATGTTTTTGGGGTCTTTAAGTTGGTGTAAGATATTGGTTAATTTTTGGTTGATTGAATGGCTGCATGTGGATGCAAAATGAAATTGGCTTCATTCACCAACCAATAGCAGGAACATGTTAACCAATTCTTTACCCACATATGCCCCCAAAGGTGGCGAAGATGTATTCAGCACAAGAATGAAACTATGAGATGTGAAATCGTTCTCGAGGAACCGTTTTCCATGGCACCTGGTTGCTGACATCTTTGATTTTTTCACTCTTTCATTTTGTCAGTTGCAGCGGCCAGCCGGGCTATAGGCCACGCAGAAGGCGTAAGATCCTTAGCGGTTTAGGCTCGAAATGGCGAACCCCGACCCGAAAATCCAAGCCTTGGCCAATGGAATCTATGAGGCTTTTGTTAAAGATGATGGTGGGGACTGGTTGCGCCGCACAGGAAGCGTGGTGTGCCAGACCAACTTGAGGGTTAGAAAAACACGTCATGCTTTTGCGGTCTTGAGGAAGACTGAGGAGGAAGTCCCAGCAAAACGATTCTGGACCAAAAAAGCTTTCCGTCAAGCTTTGATTCTCATGATGAAAACCAGGGGCTTAGAAATTCCAACCACTCCAGGGTTTACATGGGATGAATGGCTCAAATCTCAAGTCGAGATCTTGCAGCTGCTGTCCCAGAGAGCACGGAAAAACGCTTGGCGAAACATGGACAACTGCGAGACCCTTGCAATGGACCAGGAGTTAGAGGCTAGGTTGTCCGTATCAAAATCATATCGCAGCAGTATGCAGCAGTAGTGTGTAGTTGTGATTCAATATGTTTTAGGCATCCTGCATAAAAAAGTGCCGACACACATTGTGAAATTTCAGTATCAATGGCATTGAACCGATTCAGTTGTCAGTTGAATTCCCTTTGTTCTTTCTGCTCTAGAATTGGCAGCCTTGCCCCTCCATGCAGGCAGCGTTTGATGCTCTCGTCGACTCCGCTGGCATTGATGGAGAACCCTGGGATGAAGGTGATCAAACTGAACCTGTGTTTGCATTTCATGGGCTTGTACCCGTGCCCGAATATGATATGAAAACAACCAATGTTTTTAGGTGTCAAAGGCATTTCGGTCCATAAGCAAAAACAAAAGACATATCCACCGGTGCACTAGTTCTATGTATGCCCCAACTTTTGCATGTGCGTCCCAAGGAAGAGCAGCCACCAGCGCAACCAGAGGGCAACGTCAACGAAGATGCCCCTTGACTTGAGAAATCGCTTGATGTGGTGAAGGACAACCAAAGGGTTATCACATTGTTTGATGAGCCATATTGTTATTCATGAATTGGTGCTGGTCCCGAATGCTTCCAAATCTTTGCCCAGGCTCAGCAGCTACTTCGCACCGATACCTTGCGACTGGATGACTGCAGAGACAGCACGCCCAAGGACTCCAAGGAGATTTGGTTTGGAAAAAATGGATTTGAACAGTATATCACAATAAGGGGCCCCCAGTAATGAATGGTATTTATTAGAAATCGGGTTGCTACTCAATAGTTTGGGGTTTCTAAAATTGAGAAAACTATCTATTCGGTTTTGTCCTTGCGTCACTTACTATACAAATGTGTTCGCGGGGCCCTTAAGGATCATGCAGTAGAGAAGCCCACCGTTGCTTCCTGGCAAGCAATCTAAAATTTGATGCACGTATCCCTTTGTATAATATGTTCATCCATCCACCCACCATCATTATCCATTAAGGCTGAAGCGGAAATTCCATCAACATCTGCGGGGACAAGTGGAACTACAGAGCTCTCTTCCAACAATCCGGGCGACGAGAAGCTTTGGGGATGGTTAGATGGAATGTCTGAGGAGTCCATTGAGTATCCCGCTTCATGGTATGAGCAAGATATTTGGGTTCCCGTTCGCGATCATTCCATGGAAGAGCCAGAGGAAAATCAGGTTGTGAAGTCTGAGGATGGCTCAGATCCTCCTGAGGGGGATGGGCCAGGTGAGGATTGGTCCTATGATGCCCTTGTGTGGGACCCTGTCAGGCTTGTTGAAGTTCCATTGTTCATGACTGGTGAACCTTGGATTGATGGGGTTAGCTGGAGTGGCCAGTATCAGGATGAGTTTGGCAATTGTTACTGTATAAAGAGGTTGACAAGCCCCGCTACTGGTTGCGTCGACCCAGCTGAGAATGCGGACCCTGCCAATGCCAAAGCGCCTACTTCGAAGGACCCCAAACCCAAAAATGATGATAAGATTTTGTATGAGGCTGTGAAACAGAGCAACTTTGAAGATTTCTCTGCAAAAGCTTGGGGCCATAGAGGGGCTAGAGAGCCTTCCAGCTCAAATGGTGCACGTGGGGATGGTGATGATGATTCTCTATTCGCCCCCACTTCTACCCGTGCTGAGATTGAACTCTACGAGGCATTGGGAGAGAAACCGTCAAACAATTCTCCAGAAAAGATGTTGACCCTAGAGACCTTACAAGGGATGACCATCAAAGAACATTTGAAACATGTTCAGTGGTATAGCTCACCTGGCGCTTTCAAAGAGAAGATTCCCAACGAGATCTCGGAGCAGCTATGGTGGGAGCTATGTGTGATCTTTGTGGCCTACCACGCTCATGGTGTTGAGGATCCTGAGGTCATGGTTGATATGCTGAAGGAAAACATTGCTCACACGTTTCTGGTCAAAACTGTTTGTTGAGCTTTGGTAACCTGTATGATTTGTTTCAAATTTTGTTCTCGAACATTTATGTTCTGCAACGCTACAGGCTTGGGTACTGGACCAGCAGAACCTATGAAGACCCAGCCCATGATGAACACCTTAAGGAGGTGAGGTTGATCAGGCTGCGAGTGATGTGGCAATAAAATTAAAGAGCTTTCTAAGATATGACTCAAATAGTAATCAATAAAATATTATACTTAGAACCCTTCACTTGCGGTTCCCTTCATGTCCCTTCCATGTATGTTTTTTCTCGGTTATTTCAAACCACTTCGCTGGGCTGATCGATGCCATATGCCAGGGAAAATGGACGAAACGTTTGCTTCACGACCCGGAGACCAACAGTACCTACCCTGAGTGGGTCTTGGATGTCTCTTTGGCCATTAATGTCGCCCCTGCTCCGATGGAAACAGAGACTTGGTAGATACACATCCTGAACAGGATGGATGTTTGTTGAAGATCTGTTCCTGTACATGTGTTGTTTCTTTTTGTTGTAATCTTCGCAACTAGAACATATGTTCCCAAGGATCGCAAGGAACTTGCAAACGAAGATGGAGAACCAGCATCTTGACAAAAAACATTTTATGCTGTAGAATGAATGTCAATGGGGTAGTAGCAAGTATGCCGACACTTCATCTTTCAGTTAGACTGGTTGAGGCAGATGGCGCCATGACGCGCAACCATGAATCGGAGAATGCGCCCAAAGAGTGCAAAGAGGTTCCTTTTAACTTTTGAGGATGTTCTCAAAAAAATAGTTCTTTTTGCGTTCAACATAGTCAACACCATGTTTGTAAACTTCCTGGAGGTGGACACTTCCAAAGCAGATCCGCCACCTGTTGCAGCTAACGGGAAAACGGAACCTGCTGAGGCAAGACAGCCTCTGTTCCTTACTTTCATTTCACTTCGGAAATTAAAAACATATCAAACAAAGCTATTGCATTTTTGCGGTGTTGTTTCGGTTGATGTTCACTGTTTGAAACAAAATTCATTTTCTCAAATCACTTGATTGCAGGGGTCGGGGGCTGCCCGGACAACAGCCAGTCCAGTGCCTCAACTCAATTCAGTCGGATGTGAATTTGTTTGTGAGCACAAGTTATTGGCCTTGGTTTGGTTCACAAATCAATTAAGGATTCAGTGGCCTTGCACATCCCCCACGAGGAGATCGCTACAACTGATTTTTTACCTGATCAACTTGCAAATCAATGCGTGGGATCTGTTCAAACACCTGTGAATCCGCACCGGCAAAAATTACTTGCAGCCAGCGTCCGCCAAGCAAAGGTGGAAGCAAAGCCCGAGGGACCCGAGAAAGCAAAGAAGGCCGCCCCAAAGGCCAAGGGCAAGGCCAAGGCAAAGGCCAAAGGGAAAGCAAAGGCTAAGGCTAAAGCGCTTCCAAGGGTCAGTGCTGATACCACCAAGATGAAGCAGGATTGTCAGGCAGCATATGCGCATGCGAAGAAACGGTTTTTCGAAGAGTTTCTCAGCTGTCAACATTGTACTTAATTACATGTGTTGGATGCATCGTTTTGTGACCAATAGTTTTTTCAACCAAAAAGGATTTCAATCATAATTGGGGAAACCCAAGGTTGGAGCAAGAGAAGACGATCCCCCGGTCCGAGAAGGAAAAGAGGCTAGGTCGATGTTATGAAGTTGCATGGTGCGCATTACAACCAGTACTTAGGGATGTTGGGGTAGTTCATGCTCGCCACAGCTAGGTGGGATGAAAGCAAAGAAAAAGCCGATGTGGTCGCCGCTATGCCTCCGGGTGAAGCCAAACGTCGCAAGTACATCAAAAAATGATGTGATAATTTTCAATGTCCGGTTCCTATACGACCCAATTGTTCAAGGGGGCATCCCTGACCGAGAATGGTTATTTGAACAAGCATTTTTCTATGACAACATCTTTTTGCATCTTTCATCTTTTTCCCACAAAAGACATATTGCTTTGGTTATGCTCTGGTCTCCGGGTGTGAGGGTCGAACATGCTGGTCTTAAATGGGACTTGCAAGCAACAGCTGAATTTTTTGGTTCAGCTGATTTTAGCAAAATTCACATGTTCCAAACTCACATACTTTTGTGTGGGCATTTCGTATCGGGCCGTATAATGTGGCCAACATGATCTGCGGGATCGAAGATGGGAGTAGAGAACAAAAAGGTTTCCTGGGCTCTCTCTCAATAGGCAGTCGAGTTGCAAGCGTCTCCATCATGGATGCTTTCAAGCCAGCTTCTTCCAGCGATCCATAAAGCCATTCCTTCGTCGTTGCTGCAGCATTTTGCGGGGCGGAGTCACAAAGCCAACCAACTGGATTATACCGCCAAGTAAAGAACATAATCAACAGATCAAAAGATGATGGCTATATAGCAATACTCACAATGTTTATGTCCACAACATGGGAACCCGTGACGTTTAGCTCCAGTGTGTATCTCTGAATTTCTGGCCGCCATGAAGTTCAGCAACCTGGTCATCCCTTTGGCTGCATTGGTTGCCAGTTCCTGGGATTGCGCGATATCATCAAATGTTTGTTTCCCCAGTATTGATGTTGAATTTTCTTTTGCACCACAGTTGGATGTGGGTTCAGTTTTTGGATGTTTGTGTATGGAAAATTTTCTCGGCCTGGTCCTTCCCAGCATGCGCCTTTCATTTGAGGCTTCGGAGAAGTATCCCCCGACGATGCTTTAGAGTTCTTAGAAATCTTCAGCGGAATCTTGGACTATACATTGGTTTGGTCTCAATTGGGCACAAACTGGTTCCTGAGCCCCCCCGACAACTATACTTTGCGCATGGGCTTATAAGTTTTGATTTTGTATTGGTGAATGCGGCAAGTTGATCGCCCGTTAAGACTTCATATTGCTCCATGCCTCGCAGCCCCAAGAACCCATTGGATAACCCCCAGCACTCAAAATGCCTCCCAAATGTCGCCAAGGAGAACATATCCTCCACGATGGCTGCATAGCGCATGGTCTGCGCTCCAGATGCCTCGATGCACCTGGGCTGTGGGCGTCTGTGGTTGCGTCTGGATGGATGGTGTGTTTCCAGTGCTATGGGAATGGTTTGAACCACTTGCTTTATTCTAAGTTATTATTGCAATGATGAATTCATATGATTCGCTTGCGACCCTTGAGTCCGCGCTGAGAATAATTTCAAACAAATGGGAATGAAAGAAACACAATGCGGTGGCCATCCAGCAACCTGATCGCCGAATGCCGTACAGCATGTTTTTGGGATCTGAACATACTTTATCTCTGAAAGACATCGAAAAACTAAAACGAAAAACAAATGTCGCTGGTCATGCCTTGGAAGTCATCCCCACCAACACTCCCTGGTGCTTGCGAAACATTCATGAAACTTGGTATGATATGCCTTCCAATCTTGAAGCCGCAGGTAACCTACTCTCGCAAGCTTGACATCCTTACAGCATTTGGAATGCTGATGGCTTTGTTCCAAGCTCGACGGCTGGTGCAGTTTGGCTGTGCGTGGTATGGAGTGCCATGCAGTAGCTGGGTTTACCGGTGCCTGGGTTGCGTTTTAGTCGCTGCTTTTGTTGGAACACAAACCCAACAAACAGTACGTGTTCAGTTCTTCTACACTAGCGCTACTGTGATGGCTTAAATATGTCAATTTCCGATTTGGTGTTTTAAAACAGAAAAAGTAAACCCCACCAAACCAGTCACCATGTAACAACTTTAACCAAATCAAGCCCGACCTGTGACATGTAGGAAAGGCTAAGAACATATCGGACACAGAAAATTCATCAGAAAGCAATACCAGTCATGGGAAATTTCAGGGACAATGCATACAACAACACAAGGGTTTGACTTCGGTGTATACGAAAACTAAACCCTACTGAAACCCACATTTGTTGACCCTGGGATTTTTTTTAAAAAAGTCCAAGGTCAAAAACAGCCTTCCGAACAATCGCCTTATCAATCTAGACAAAACTCTTTGATGATAACATGGATGCTTTTAACTATAGAACATTGTTTGGTTTATATACCAACCACAATTGTATGTGCATACGAGGCAAATTGTTAAAACCAGATTTCAAAATGCTCCGTCAATACCGTTTGTTCATCTGTGTCTCTACAGCCCGCCGGTTCATTAACCCATCATCCTTGTAATATTTATCTACTTATTCTATGTTCAATTGCTTAGAACCCTACCAATGATCCGGCGCCTCATATGAGGCACCAACAAGATGAGATGCCCTTTATCCTCTGATAGCCCCCCAAGCTACAGCCCATACATGGGACCGCATGTCCCAACCGCCCGTTTTAAGGAGTCGGGGCAGCACTCGGAGAGCTCATTTCCGGGTTCGTGGCGATACTCGCTTACCTGGAGTCTGCGCAATGAACAGGTTGGCCAGGAGGGTAACTTACCTTCTAGAATACCACTACCGCAAGGGAGTGTACTATGTTGTAGAGAATCCTCTTTCAAGTCTCTTGTACCGCTATATCGCAAAAACACTCCGTCGCCACAACGCGACTCGGGTTGTTGTCCATCTCGGATGGTTTGGTGCCTCTACAATGAAACCGGTATCTTAGCTGATGTCCGTATGCTTTCATTTTTTTGTTACCCAATGACCCAATGAATATGGTGTTTGTTCGATAAGATTGGCAGGGAAACCAAACCGCTTGTATTCTTAAACGAATTGAGTTCGGATTTGTTTCCTCCAGTAATTTGGTGATATGCGCACAATCATGCTGTAAACTCAGGTAGTGCTGTATGGCACCGCACCGTGGCTGCCTCTTTTGGGGAAGCGTGTCAATCAGACGATAAGGCGAGCATGATGTAATTGGCAGTCGCACCAATGATGCTGTGTCAACAATTGACCTAGTGGATCAAATCCCATGCCCCAGGAAGCGTTTGGATCGAGTACGTCGGTTCCTACAGATAGAAACTGTGAGGAGGTATACCTGTTCGAAGACCGGGGAAACGAAAATTGCCTTTACCTTAGTGTTGGAGGCAGTTCAACATGTCAAAGTACAGAACAAACTTGGTTCGAAGTGTTCCTAAGTAAACCTTGGTCACTTTGGGCTTAGGTTGGAGGGAAACATCTCAAAGAAACTCAGAAATATCCAGGACGGCTTGGTCTCTGCGCTACTTGGAAGAATGAAACCATAAACCAGGCATGTAGAGTCACATTTTGTATTCAAACCTGTTGGATAAGCGGCCAGTTCTGAACTTCAGGTTGGTCACTTGCTGCGGAAGCAGCTCGAAGGGGTGCAACGTCGCTCCATTCCTGACCAGGGGCTAACCCTCCAAGATGTTGGAGATGATTCAGATGACTCGGGCTTGGAAGGGCTTGCCTACTAGGTGCTTTTTTGTGCTCCCTAGAAAATCCAATTGGAATGGGCACTGAACAGTATACGTTACACAACGAACCATGTGCTTTCCACATACAGCCAAATCTGAACGAGTCTAATTTCGAGAAGCCTGTTCCAATTTGGGTTTCTACAGCTCAATTCACGTGTGACTACACACATCATGGGGTGAAAACATATGCGTGTCACTGTTTCAGCTTGAAAACTAGAATGATGTTTGGACACTGTGTGACTCGATGCATAAATTGTGAGTGCGCATTGCATGTTTTTGGTTCCCAACCCAGATCGTGTCAGAGCGTGTCCCCGCGTGTAACGGGACTTTAAATGAGCCTTTTTTCGTGCCGGAGCGTGTCAGGCACATGGTCATATTTTGGCATCCCTGGAAGTCTTTGTTTTGGATCGTCTGGTAATTTGTTTGTGCCATTTCAGCTTCAACCATTGATTCAAGGGTGCAGAACAGCCATGGCAAAAGCTGTTGGCAAAGCTGCGAAGGGAAAATGTACTGCAATCAAAGGGAAAGCATGCGCAAAGGGTAAGGCTGATGGAGGCAAAGGCAAGGTTGGAAAGGTTGGGAAGGGAGGCAAGGGGGGAAAGGTGGGAAAGGAAGGAGGTGTGCACCTTCTACATCCCCAGCTGAGCCACGCCTGGAGACCCCAACCCCCGCCTCCCCAGAGGAAGGTGACACCATTCCGGCCACATTGCCAGATACTCCTGCAGTTGTGTCTTCAGTCGATGGTGAATCCCTTCCGCCCAGCACACCAAAAAGTGGAGACGCAACTACACCAGCCACACCTGTCACAGCGACCCCGGAGAGCAATTCAAACAATGGAACACCTACCACGCCTGCCACACCGGAAACTACCCCAAAGGGTGGGACCGAAAAAGGTAAAGGCGGGGCCAAAGGTTTTGTCAAGGGTAAAGTGTATTCCAAAGGTAAGGCACCAACGACTGGAAGCAACCACAGCAGCGGTCCTTCACAGCTCGCACCGATGGCTGACAATTCTGCGAAGGAGAATTCCCAAATGGTTCGAGTGCAGTGTCGACACATAGATGTTAAAGTGTGTGCGAAAGAAATTTGTTTATACTATATAGACTATAGACATATGTGTGTGTGTAGGAGCCTATGCCGCCACCATCAAGCACACCTCCTGGGTGATGACCTTATACTTGGAAAATTCCAAAACATTATTTAATTACCGCTCATCATCCATGACATCGACCAACACCTCCGCCTTGCTTTCTTAGGCGATCTTTGACCCGTGCTTTCAGTGCGGTATCAATGCTCTCGGATGGTACCGGGCCAACCGCAATGAACGCGTTGGCTGCCCCGGGAGATGGAGACTCCAAAACAAAGAGGGTCCATGTCCTAGTCAAACAGCAACTGGCTATCATAATTGATTGCATGGCACAGATGCAACGGTGATGATTGATAAGGTCAAAGTTCTGACCCCGGAGATGAAAGAGCAAATCAAGGCTCCAACTATCAGTTGAACACCAGTACACCTACCAGGTACTTGAACGGTGGAAGGTGTCATTACCAAACCTTGCTTTAAATCATTCTCAACCCAACCCTATTGATTTTGGTTTGTCGCCACTAGTTTTTGTTAAAGGGTTCCCAACGATGTCATGACACCTTCCACCATCAGATTGCGTCAGCCAGTTCATCTTGTAAGCGCTTTCATTGTTGAGTTGTTGGCCACCTTTCTCTAACTGATACCTCGAGGCTATGTCCGATCCGAAGGAATTGGACCAGCTTATTCCGGGAGAAGCAAAGAGGCAAAGAGAAGCCCTAAGGAGAAAAATTGATAAAGGAGGCCCCATCAACATCCATCAGCAGCCAGCCGATCCTTTTAGAATGAACCGACCACCAGATATGTGTAGCTGGTTGTCTTCTTAGTTTACTGGAAAGATTTCAAACAATGTAATGTTGGCACACCCATCATTGATGCTACATACCATTATCTAGTGATTCAGGTTGTTCCGTGGAGACAGGTTGGCCCATCCTCATCCTCCAGTGTGCGCAGGCCTTCGACCAGGTATGGTCGAGAAGTTTGCAGCGGCGCATACCAACGAACAGAAGCATTGTCCTTAGATGCGCAAAAGCACACAACTGCGGAGTTGGTGGTTTATAGTGTGGTGACACGAGGTTTGACCTGCTGAAGAGTTTCATCATGGATCCAACCTTGGAGAATGTAATCATCGAATCCGTGTACATAGAGTGCCGGTCTCAATGATTTGGGTCATCCTACGAACATGTTCTTTATGGCAACAGTCTATGTTCACTTTTGATCATCAAAGCCATTGTGGTCGTAATGTTAGCTTGCAGGCAGGCCAAAGAAAAAAGCAAGGGCACTTGGATCGAACTTCCACTGTGCGAATTGGAAACTATGTATTCCAGCGAGGAAGACCGAAAGTGGCTCAATGACGCCATCATATCAAGCCTAGTTCTCAGATTATTTTCTACCCTTCAATATGTCAAAGTCTAATCTCTTGTATCTGTTGGTATGCACTTGTGGGATGCGTACCCCCTTGCTGAGAACAAGCTGGAGTTGCTCACCCACAGGCCTGGATCCCAGCTATATAAAACAAATTGCCACCAGTATGATTACCAATTCATGCAAGTACTCAAGATCTACGTCCCATGGATTTCCTTTCTATTGGTCCTAGGACCCTGGTAATCCCCGTCGACGACTTTACAAGATTTTCCAGAACTACAAGCACACAAGTCGCAGCCTTGAAGAAAACATATTTGGATTTGTAAATTAGTTATCGATATAGATCTATATATTTATAAATCTATATATATATATATATATATATAGACACATATATCTAAATCTTCCTTGTACTACTCAAGAGACATGTTTCTTATGCATGCGCTGTCGTCTCAAGGTGAGAGGTCGAAGACGAATGTGACCAGTATCCAAACCAGCGGACGTGTCGGAAAGAATAAAGCTATGCGCCAATCATTGGCTGATTATGTCAATGCAGAGCAAGCAAATTTCTCTGCTTCCGCTTCCACCCCTTCGGTTGAAGCCAAATCGAAAGCAAAGCCGAAGCCACCGAAAGCTCCGAAGGCCAAGTGCTTTCATGTGTTGTATATGTTTTTTCTACAAATCAGATTCATGATTTACCAGTTGAGACATGATGGCGATACGGACAGGTTCTGACAAAAGAACAACAGGACAAGAAAGAGTTCGACAGGGAACTTGTGAAGCCATTACCTCAGCAATTGTGTTTCCTTTGGTCGTTCCAAGCTACACTCCAAATATAGCCTGGTGATTCAATACGCAATGGTTCCGATATGTTTATTGTTTGGACGCTATGGTTCCGATATGTTGAACTCTGAGGATTGACCAGCTGGCCAAGAAAGCAAGGAACGCGGCCCAATCGCTGACAGCATGCAACATCATGCACCAGGAGGCCGTTAGCAACACATGCTGAATCAAATTAAATCTGTTTATTTCGCAATTTGGTGGCTGCTGACCTGTTCACATCAATTTTGGAACCATTGGGAACCCATGCAGGAAACCAAGAGGGAGTTGGGTCAAGCGCACGACACACTCAACCAACGGCTTGAACTGCACAGACCTCAGATGTTTTTTTAATAGCCTTAACACCCTTGTTCTGATCATCAAACATTTTGAGGCTCAACAAGATGGTGTTTGATGGAACCTCGCTCAAAGATTGCATGGCCAAGAAAGAGTCGCTGGCTTCTGAATTGGAGGCCTTCATTCTTCTTTCTTCTTTCAATGAAGCATCAAAGGCAAATCGGGTAATCATACATTCCAAATCATTTAGCCCAGCTGAAAACACGAAAGGAGATTCAAAAGAAAGTTACCGATGCTGAGTGTATTGTCCAGACCTTCGAGAGACGTGGGAAGCCTAGACATGATACATATTTCCTGTATAACACCAATGTAGCAAACCACATTATTCCGAGGTAAGGCCGCTGAGAAGAGGAAGGCTGAAGGAAAGTGTAAAGCGAAAGCAAAGGCTAAGGTGAAAGCCAAGGCAAAGGCTGAAGCCAAACAGGATTCAGCTCCAGCTGCTCCTGCAGCCCCTGCGGAAGGGTCCACGGATGCTGCGTGGGATGACGGCTTGGGGAGCGACGGCCATGATAGTCAATGGGATGAAGATTGAACGGGTTCAAGTGAGTTTCAAAATCTGTTGGGCGACCAAGTGTCCACGGTGATGTAGATTAGGCGATTCTTTGTGCGTGGGGCTTCTCTCAACATAGAGAGATGGGATCCTTCCAGTTCTGCCTTGTGTCAACACTTATTTTGTCATTTACCAAAGACATTGGATCAACATCCTATTGGATATGTTTAGATATTGACTAAGGCAGTTGGAGGGGCACAAGCCATGCCTAACCATCCAGACTTTTGCTTTGGCCGGCCGATGTTGAAAACGCTGGCTGTGGGGTTTGCGTTCGAATCAGCTCAGCCAAGATTCGAAGATCATCCAATCGCGAAGCCAGCCAGGATTCAGTTGCATGGTTGGTCCGACACTTCACCTGAACAGCGCTTTCCGCAGAGTTTGATGGTTTGTTATTTTGGCTGATTGCATTCTCAAACCATTCAGCGCATAACTTGCACTGGCTAACTGGATCACTGGGGACAACAAAAGCTCCAACCAGGATGCAACATTATCTTCTTTTTTCAATGTGACGTGTGATTCCATGTGATGATTCATCGCCGCATGACACCAGAAAAAATTTAGAGAACGATTCCAACATTCCCAATGAGCAATGTCGCGGAAATCATTGACGACACTGTTCAAGAACTTCTTGACATGCTGGGGAAGGGAGAGGCCGGTAAATAGAATGATACGTTTGGATTGTTCAGCTCCACCGTCATGGTCCATATATGAAACAAACTGCTTAGATGCCCGCAGGCACCAATGCAAAGAATACGATCGATGGTCAGCCTGGTCCTCTATTATGAATTATTTGGCATGCGTTGACACATAGATGAGATGATTTCGCACACCCAGCCTGAGAGTCAGCTGCCCCACATGGAGCGTCCGAGGTCGATTTGATCGGTTGCCGCATTACCTCGTACCGAAGCTTTGCTGCATTATAGCTGGTCTGTGCATTCAATCTGGAAACAGAAAAAATCGATGACAAGCTAGGCCCATGTTTTTTTTTCATACCCTTTGTTGGTAAAGCCCCCTGGTATAAGCTGGCCCCGCGCTTAGCTAAGGAAAAGCGTTCTGGAACTTTGTGAATCGCTGAAAGCGGCATCTGGTAGTCGGGGGTGCGGCCCTACGCTGTGGAAGTGGGCCATGAAACAACCCTGGCGTTTCTTGTCTAGTCGGTTCCAAAACAACTAGGATAATTGGTTGGCTATACTGCTGGCAGCATGAACTAAGGACAGATGTTGCCAACACCTTTCCTGAACTTTGGCAAAACAAACTGGCATACTCTTGACACGATCACACTTCATTTGTTTGACCCAACGGGGGATGACGATCCAAGGATTCCTTTGAAAGTGGTCTTTTGGTAGCGATACAAGAGTAGAAACAACATCGGAACATTACCCCGAATAATGTTTTGGAATACCGAGGTTTGGGAAGATAGCCATGGTGCTGAGGAGAAGACTATTCTGCAGGCAATGTACCTACCACACGAAATTTTTGGGTGTCTCTTTGCCGCCCATAGGCTCGATTTGCTTGGGGCACAAACAGCGCCCTGCTTGCTATTTAGCAACCTCTACATGTCAAACCCTGTTTTCTAATTTTCCTTTTTCCAATCAACTCACTGTGCTCGAAATGGCTGTTATGAGGACCTGAAACATTTTTGGGAGGACTACAAGCATCTTACATGGTTCAAAAACCACCCTGTCTTGAGCGAACCTCGGCTTTGTTTAGGAACCAGAATGCAAGCAACAAGTTTGCACCGATGAAGGCAAACCAACGATAACAGCCAAGGACCCATCGACTGACTTGGGCAAAGTGATACCATTCAGATTCTTTGGGGACGGCGCTGAAGCAATGCGTTCCTTTGATCAATGATAGAAGCCCGAACTTTTAGGTAATATATAAAACCATTTCCTGCTTTGCCTCCAAGGTAAACAAAAATTCGAATTAATGTCTTTGATCTTTCCAGCTTCACCGAAGTCCTCCACCCTTGACACCCGGCTTTTGAAGCTGGGATGCACGCAGCCCAGGGTAGCGTCAGCGACCATCAGCCACGCCCGCATTGCTCGCAGCTGCCAAGGATCACTGTGCTGAACAGTACATACGCTCGTGGTGGCGCTCGTGAATTGGTACTGGAATGGGTGCAATGGAGCATGAATTGTTTGAGCACCTTGGTAGATTAATTTCCCATTATAGCCCAGCCATTGCCTAACCCCTACATAAGTGTTTCCTGTTTGCACGCCATGCCCCTTACTTATGGGAATACCATTACCCAGTGGGAATCTCCTCAGGTGAAGGAAAGCATCCTGATCGTGATCCTTTTGGTCGTGTCTTCGATGCTTCTTACAACCATCAGAGATGGCTTGTTGCTGGGTCGGATATCATGGGGGGGTATAAAGCAGTCCTCGAAGGTATCCAAGCAGACCAGGACTATTGCCGTGTGCTTTTCCACTTGCAACGATTTTACACACGTAAGCTTTGTTGTCACTACTGTGATGTCATTGCATGGACGTCGCGTGACTGCGTCCCCGGGGAGCCGAACAATCCCAATGACCTCTACACAAATTATGTTTCGGACAACCGCGGGATACTTGGTTTGGGTTACAACTTTTGGCATTCATAGTCAGTGTCCATTTGAAACAAATGACCTTGATGGTGTCAGTTGCCTGTTCGTGGTTGCAATAATCCATCCGACTTAGGATTGTTGATTTGCCTACGTTTCTGTCTGTTCATGGATCCTCTGCATTGTGTCGCGTGACTGGCTTCACACCAGACAGAACCCTGCTTGCAGCTGCAGTGAGTGGCAAGTATCCTGGTCATGGTTTTCACAGACATGGTACTACTTGTTTGGAAACGACGTTCGCGATTAGCTGTTTCATGTTGTTTAGTTAAAATTTGATTTCATCCAAAATCTATGATTGGATTCCAATTGTTTTCGGATGATCTGCAAAGATTGGTTGTTCCACAGCCTTGGGTCCCAAACCATTCCATCGGTGAACCATTGATTGCCCATTCACCCCATAAAGTAAAACCCAAAAAGTTTATTCATCACAGATTGGTCCCAAACCATTCCATCGGTCAACCATTTATTGACCATTCACCCATAAAGTTAAACCCATAAAGTTTATTCATCACAGATTCCAAAGATCACATACATTCGAATGGCCTTTGCCAAGGAATTTTGCCGGACATTATGCACATCTGTCACCTCAGCCTTTACCCTGACGCCTTCTGCTCTGTGATGCTTGATCTCACAGACAACCAAGATTTTTTTGGGGGTGCATCTCGCGATGCACGGCTCCAAGAGCTTTGGGTCTCATACCGAGAATGGTGCGAACGGGGAGGACTCAAAGTTCAAACTGTAGTTGTCGACAATCATGGAACAATTCGGTTCTTCACCAATAAACTTTTGATAGCCATAAGCAACATTATTGGCAAAATTTGCGGGAAACAATTTACCATAAGGTTGTGGGAAACCATCTACCATAAAGTTGTGGGAAACTGTGTGCCATATACCGTACAGAATCACGCATGCCCAGTGGATTGCAGGATCTGGTTTACCAAAGAAATGTATTCGGTTTATATCATTTTTTATGAACCAGATAATTGTTGGGCAATGGATGAAATAGATGATGAACGGGTTTTATACCGCGTGTTGTTCTTGTGTTTATGAATTGCCATCATCACGACGTTAAAGAAAACATTGCCCCTGTAGGAGTGCCCGATCGAGCATCCAAAAAACTTTTCACAAAGGAGGTGCTCATTCCTGGTACAGGGAAATACCCCGAACCATCCCAGAAAATGGTGAACGCCACTGCCAGCCGATACTTTATCCTGTGGATTGCCAATGTGATGCACCAACTGGTTTCTGCTTGGGGTTGCAATGTCACGGAGTACATGAAGCAACCTTGAGCTCGATACAGAATTTTTTTGCGTATTTAACTGTTTGGTGACCTATATATAGAGAAAATAGTACAATGTAGATTTTTGATACTTCAAAGATCCACTTTGAGAAAGCTTCGAGTGATCCCCACCAGTGCGCGCACAATGATACTCAGTCACTCAGGTATCAAGCAGCTCTCCTGGGCTCTTTGGCGTGCATCGAGACGCTGACGCTACGGGAAGGTCGTGTGATGTCCCCAGCAGCATGTGCTGAGTTTCGCAGAGCGTATCTCACGTACAGATGTTCTCTGAATTTTCTGGCTGAAGAGAACTTGAAGCGCAAACGCTTCAGGTACCATTTGAGGCCCAAAGTTCACCAGTTGTCTCACCTCACGAACGATTTGCTTCCGTTCAACCCACGGAGATGTGCCAATTTCCTGGATGAAGACTTCATCTTTAAGATGAAGGAATTGGCGTGCAAATGCCACCCGTTACATATGCCGCTCCATACGGCAATGCGGTGGAGTATCGGTGTTTGCCTGCGTTGGCACAACAAACCTTTGGCATGAAGGATGAAAAAAATTGAGCTCGGCAAGAGCGACTTGGTCCAGGACCAAGGGAAGTGGTGTAGGAGGTTGTTCTTGGGGAGGGTTTTAGACAAGGGTCTTTAGTGAGGGTCGTTGATGGAAACACTATATAGTGTAGATGTAGGGTTTGTAATAGAAGAGTTTATGGGGTTGATGGTTACTGTTGGTTCTTTTATGGCTCAATACCATGGTTTTGTTTTTGAATGCGTCGCGACGGGTTCCCGTTTGGAGTTGCAAGGTCATGATCCTTGATTTGTTGAAGATGGGGCCGACAAATCCCGCAGACTTTGTATGACTAAATGCTTGAAATGCAGAGTGAAAGTGGACAGTTTATGCCCAAAGCTTGCTTCTTGAGATGTCAAGATGTTGGCATTTTTCGTGTCAAAACGTGCCGTGTCCTAACGGGACTCTAAATTCTAACGGGACTTATATAAACGTCTCTTCGGCACGTCTTGGATGAGGACCTCAAAGGCTGGGTCGGGAGAGTGCGAGACACTTTCGACCAATGCGAAAGAAAAGGGAAGGTGAAGTTTCCTTCCGAAGCCCAAGGATGGATCCTGCTACACTGTGCAGGACTCAGTGAAGAGCAAAGGGCCATTGTGAAGGCCAAGTCACAAGGCCAGCTGGAATTCGAGGCCGTATCACAGGCCTTGAGGTCATGCTTTCCGGAGTTCAGAGCACCGGGAGGCAAGAAGAAAGCCATCGGCGTGTATCCAGCTGGCTTGGAAGAAGCACAGGGCACCTTCCATCATGAGACGGACGATGCGGCCGAGTTTGCCGATGTGGAGGCGTTCCTGTCTGAGTATAACATGGGCGCGAACCAAGATGATGCTCAGACCTACACCGAAGAAGAAGCCGCCGAGGCACTGGCGGTAAGCTGGTCTGAGAGAAGAAAAGAGATAGCAAAACTCCGCCAAAGCAGACAATTCGGCACCTTGAACAAGGACAAGAGAAGCTACAGAGTAGAAATAGAAGAACTCAAAAAGAGAACCCGTTGCAAGAAATGTAACCGGGTTGGACATTGGGCACGAGAGTGCCGCTCTGCCCCAGCTCAACCTGGAGATCGAGGAAATGCAGCTACGTCCTCGTCTGCGGCATCAGGAGCTGGCTACGTTCAGGTGGATATGGAACCTACATTCGTGGGTGCAGCAGAGGCTTGGTCGGAGGTGTGTGCCGCTGGTCTCGTTTCTTCACCTGGATTTGGAGTGGTAGACAGCGGCTGTGGAAAGACGCTGATTGGCGCGCAGACGCTGCAGCGCCTTGAATCCTTGATCAAGGCCAAAGGCTTCGGACCCGTGGTGTTTCGTCAGGAGAAGAACACCTTCAGGTTCGGAAATGGGATGACAGAGCAATCAGTGCGTGTGGCTCGACTGCCTCTGGGCATTGCCCAGACCTATGGAACCATAGATGCCGCGGTGATCGAGGGAGGAGCACCTCTCTTACTGGGCAGGCCAACACTGGTCAAACTGGGAGCTTGTCTTGACTTCCAGTCCAACACCATGGCCTTCCTGGGCACGTCGGCAGAGCTCAAGGTGAACAGCGCTGGCCAATTGCTGGTTGACGTGTTGAGCTATCCAAGCAAGGCAGGGCCAACTCCACATGAGCATCGATCACCGGAGCCACCAGCTCCCATCGAGCCAGTGTCAAGTAGGAAAACCAAGGTAACCCTCAAGAAGAAAGAATGTAGATGCCTGCTAGCCCAATGTAAGAAACATGAGAAGAATCATCATAGAATTGCAGTCGCAGAGTTGTTCTCACCTCCTAGGTTTACCACTTATGTTCAAGAATCGGGGGGTAGTGGGGTAGCATATGATATCAAGCAAGGCTATGACCTCACCAAAGCATCCGTCCAAGAACATGTAGATAGAGAACTGGACCGACTCCGACCCGAGTTGTTGGTGACATGTCCCCCTTGCACACATCGAGGCGGCTGGGAACACCTGAATCGCAGTCATCGTTCCCCGCTGGAAACAGCAAAGCTGTTGAGGCATGCGCGAAGCCAGAGTAGATTTTGCATTCGCCAAATCCACAGGCAACTGGACCGGGGTGGGGAGTTCATGTTTGAACATCCATGGCCATCTGAAGTGTGGCAAGACCCCAAAATGGTTAGTCTTAGGCAACGGTTTGGCTTGAGAAAGGTTGACATGTGTGCTTACGATCTCAAGTGTCCCGACACCGGTCTCCCAATCCAGAAGAGCACGGGATTGCTGATGTCGTTTCGTCCAGAGGATCGAGGTCACCAGCTTAGGACATGTCCCGGATGCCCACAACATCGTAGAGTAGAAGGTAAGCTGAAGGATGGTAGGAACGTAAGTGAGTATGTAGCTGAGTACACGAGAGCTTTTGTCAAGTCCATCAGTGACATGGTAGTTCAATCGGATCAGGATAAGTCCATGCTGTGGGTTGACCTCATGAGCTGCGAAGAGACGGAATGCCTCGCTGGAGACGCTCAGGACCCCGCTGAGGAACAGCCGCAGCCTGTGGAAGCACCATCAGAACCAAGTTCTGAGGAGTCCAGTTCGAAAGATGCTGCCATTGGCAAGGCACTGCGTCGGTTGCATGTGAACTTAGGACATCCTAGTAGCAGAGACTTAGTGAGAGTTCTCAAGCACAGTAATGCATCCAGCAGAGCAATAGCCCTTGCCAAGGAATTGACGTGTACAGTCTGTTCGAATCATCAACAGCCAGCAAGCTCACTTCCTGCCAAGGTGTCCAGAACGTGGAATTTCAACGATCGCATCGGAATGGACATCAAATATCTACCTGGTTGGCGTCCAAACCAACGTGTTCCATGTGTTAACTTGGTTGATTATGCCACTTCACTGCAAGTCATGGCACCAATATTTACCAAGGAAAACGCAGAACTGTTGAAGGGAGTCTTACGAGATTCATGGATTACATGGGCAGGTCCACCAAAATGGTTGGAGATGGATCCGAGCAAACCAAACCTGAGTGAGGAGCTAGGCATGTTTTGTCAAGACATGGGTATCGATGTAGTGTTCACAGCAGCTGATTCTCACTGGCAACTGGGTAAGGTAGAAAGGCATGGAGCTTGGTTTGAGCAAATCTTGAAACGAGTTCACGACGAGAACCCTCCAACAACAGCAGAGGAATTCGTTGACAACGTGATGCAATCCCAAGTAGCTAAGAACAGCCTTATCACAGAGTCAGGAGCGAGTCCATATCAGCTGGTGTTCGGTCGTAACCCCAGGGTTCCTCAGGATTTGTTGCAGGAGGATCCCCATGTGCCATCCGTAGATGCCAGCGAATTTGACCATGTTGGTCAAAGGGCCAGTGCAGTCCGTCAGTCTGCTCGCCTAGCCGTTTTGCAATGTCAAGACAGCAAGGCTCTGAAAGTAGCTTTGCGGTCCAGACCAAGACCCAGGAGAGAATTCACATCAGGAGATTGGGTGTACTACTGGAGGTCTCAGAAGTGGATCAATGGTCAACTCATGAGAGGTGGTCAATGGCATGGAGCCGCAATGGTCCTTGGTAAGCTGGGAGTCAACTTCATAGTGGCTCACCGTCGTAGCATCTTCAGATGCGCCCCAGAGCATCTGAGGTTCGCAACTGCCGAAGAGCAGACAGTGGCTACTTTCAATGCCAATGAGCTGTTGGGAATCAAGAATCTACTCGAGTCAGGACAATTCCCCAAAAGTCAATTCACTGACTTAGTTGCTCAAGGTAGCCCACCTGCTCCAGAGCAGATGATTGAATCAGGAGCGAGGACAGCCGCTCAACTGTTTCAAGAACGCGCTCACCAGCAAGCTTCACAGGAATCATCCATGGAAGCAGCTGCAGGAGATGGCGCGAATCCTAGTGAAGTCGCACCACCCATGGACCCAACAAACCGTACTGAGCCAAACTCTTATGGACCAATCCCAACGAGACGCCATAGGTTCAAATCACCAGCAGTCTAATGCTAGGCCTAGCCAAGCAGAGGATGAGGACATCGCACACATCCTTCATGAAGTAATCCCAAACATGGTAGAAGAACAGCTGCAAAGGATGGATCAATCTGAAGCGAGTGCACCGCTTGAGGAAGCCAGTCCTCGTCAGGCCTCATCGAAGCGTGAAGCAAGCAATGAGCCCGACTCGGAAAGGATGTCAGTTAGAGCTAGAACGATGGAAACGGAATCGTTGAGTTGCGAAAACATGTTCACATCCCAAGAGTTCACCATCGAAGCTCTCACTGCGGCATTCATCCAGAAGAAGCTTCAAAAGGAGCTTCCACCGACTGGCCATGATCCAGCTGTGCAGCTAGAAGTCGATAAATCCAAGGTAGTTGAATGGGAAACCCTTCTAGGAAAGCAAGCAGTGAAAGTATGGACTGGGAAACAAGCCAAGAACATCGTAGAGAATTTCTCAGATCGTTTCATTGGCTCCAGGTTCGTCATCGTCAGAAAAGTGGATGAAGAGGATACCAGAATCAAGTCACGACTATGTCTACAGGGACATCTGGATCCGGACTTTGAATGTAAAGTGCAATCAGGAGCATGTCATTCCCCCACACTCCATGGTCTCTCTCGTGCTTTGGTGTTGCAGATCCTAGCGAGTAAACGGTGGGTAATGCAATTGGGTGACATTAAGGGAGCTTTCCTTGAAGCAGGTCCCCTTGACAAGAAGTTCACTCCCTTGTACGCAAGACAGCCTCCTGGAGGCATCCCAGGACTAGGACCTGAAGACATCATTGAGATCACAGGGAACCTGTACGGGGCTAATGACGCACCCCTCAACTGGTACCACACCTTTGATGCTGCAGTAAGAGCCATAGGCTGGCAAAAGAGTCAGTTTGACAATTGCCTGTACTTCTTGCGATCAGCTCAGGGAGAGTTATGTGGTGTCCTGGGGGCTCATGTAGATGATACAATCACCGGAGGTTTAGGTCCAGAATATGAAGCAGCCATAAGAGCGCTCCGGTCCAAGTTTCCATATCGGAAGTGGAGGGTCAGCTCAGGAGAATTCTGTGGAGTTCAGTATGATCAAGATCCAGTGACGTTCACAATCACTTATGGCCAACAGGATTACGCCGACCATCTCCGTCCGATCAATCTGTCCAAGGATCGACTGAAGCAGAAAGATGCTCCAGCCACAGAGAAGGAAGTAGCATCATTGAGAGCGATCAATGGAGCCACCAATTGGCTCAGCAGTCAGAGCCGCCCAGACCTTGCAGTCCAGACCTCGTTCAGTCAACAGTGTTTTCCGGAACCAAAGGTTCGAGATCTTGTGTTTGCCAACCAGTTAGTTCATAGAGCTAAACAACACAGTGAGGTCAAAGTGACGGTCAAACCAATCCCGTGGGATCAGCTGGGAATCTGCTTTCACTCCGATGCTGCTTTTGGCAATGCGAAAGGGTTGAGGACACAAGCTGGATATGTGGCAGCCTTTGTTGACAAGAATCTGTCACAGAACAAACCCAGTGCTTGGTCACCATACACCTGGAAGTCGTTCAAACTTCCAAGAGTCGTGGCATCAACCCTGGCCGGTGAAGCACAATGCTTCACGAACGCAAGTGCCGTAGCTGAGTGGATGAGTCTCCTAGTTGCCGAGGCTCAGCATGGTGCCTTTGATCTTCGCACTCGCAGCCAAGTAAACATGCTAGGAGTAGGCTCCGCGACCAACAAATGTAGAGATGAGATCACACTAGTGCCAGTAACCGGAGTCACTGACTGTAAGAGTCTGTATGATCACCTAGTAAGTCTGTCGTCTGTGTCGAAGTGTGATGATAAGAGAGTAGCGATAGACCTGGCCATCCTTCGCCAGTGCATGCTATCGTCCGGACTGAAAGTCCGATGGTGCCCGTCAGCACTGATGCTGGCAGACGGTCTAACCAAAGACCAATATGAGCCCAGTGACTTGCTTCGCACAGCGCTAGAAATCGGAGAGTATCAACTGAATGAAGAAGCCGTAATACTAGCCAAGAGAAAGGATCAACGAAACCAGAGCAAGTCGCAACAGTTCTCCAAACCAAGAGCTGCAGCCACTACAGCCAAAAAGGCGAATTATCGCCCAGCACACCGAGATAAGCAAAACCAATAAAGTGGTTGGGGTGTATAGGAACAGTTCCGTCTATAGGGGATAATATAGTGGAGGTTGTTCAATTGATAATCCAATTTTGTTAGAACCTTGCAGCGCAGCACCAGTGCCACTGATTCAAGTGGATGCATGCCTCATGTTTCACATGTGTCACCATGCCCGCAGCCATTTCCGTGAAAGCTTCACAATATAGAGCTTCGCAACATCACATCCAGTACATAGTATGCATCCTACCAGCTCCAATAGGATGATGTCGAAAGAAGAGGTCCAGCTTCTGGTTGGCCGTCTCAACCAAGCCGGACAGCTTCAGGAAGTGATGAATGAGATCTACCAGGTTCAATCTCTGGGGACGGCTGCAATGAATGATAGTAGCAAACGTCGATTGTCCTCTCCAGTGCCTTCGGATGTGGAAGAGGCCCATGAGTTTGACATGGTGCAGTCCATTGGTTTTCTGGATCCCCCTTCTTCCAACAAGCGTCAGAGTCCAGTGAAACCCAAGAAGAAGGAAGACCCAGTTACTTCATCGCCAGGAGATCCAGAGCTCCCTTCTGGGGTGGAATCAGTGCAACACTGGGGAAAGACAGTGTGTACTCTGCCCAAGGTCGCTCACCGTCGTTTGAGCTACAAGGAAATGGTCGAGCTTGCCCCCTCAGATGAGGAGATCAAAAGCTACTTGAAATATGCCATCACCACCAAGGTGAAGAGTGCCAAGGTGGACGATCTTCGTGCCTATCTGAAGGCAGCCGGCTATGATCACGAGAAGTCTGACGGCAAAGTGACTTATGCTGGAACGTCAGAAGTTCGTGAATTCAAGTAGACAACAAAATAGTTGTCTAACTATACATAGAGTTTTTGAGGAGTGTGAATTCAGATGTCCACTCCAGGTGTCGCCGACTGCAGGGAACTCATTGTGCTCAGGCGAGACAAATAGGCTGAGATCCCATGTGCTGCAGCCCCGGGTGGGGCTCTCCGCAGTGTCATATGTATATATGTGTATATGACACAAAATAGATAGATAAATGTTTTTTGATTTCACGCGATAAACAGGAGATCCTAAACGCCTGAGAATCAGCACAAACCCCCATAACTCTCGCTGTGACTAGAAGTGGAGTGTTACTTAAGCACATTGTCCACAAATCAATAATAGCACCTAGGGCGCCCAACTATTAGATACTATTGGCATTCTAAAGTAGAGAAAACAACGACACACCCATGTTGCTGATACTGGGAGCTATCGTCGGCAGACCTGCTGCGGTCAACATGAACAGATTATTGGCTGTGAGCCAGAAAGCTGTACTAAACATGACTAATGGCCAGCTTATGAACACTAATCAGTATGAACCATGATTCAACATGAACAAACCGTGGTTACAGCAAATGCAACAATTAAAACCCATATTTTCCGATACCAACTACGGTAACTGTGATGGTCATCAGGGAAAGGCTGACATATTATCCATCTTCAAAGCCAATCTTAGCTGAACATTAATCAGTATCATCCAGTACCATTCTCCGCCATTCTCATCCATCATTAACCATCATTCCCCATCAGTCACCATCATTCCCCATCATCAACTATCAAAAAGCATCATAAAGCCTCACTAATCATAGCTTTAACCATGGCATTAGCCATAGCTTTAAGCATTTTTCGCCAAGATCAACTGGCAGATCCCTGTGGCGCCTGCCGCCCTTGGCCCACCCTTGGCTCCAGCGGCGCCCATGACGGCGGCAGCGCCGCCGGTTGCGCAACCGGCAGCGCGGAGACCCGGGGATGGAACGACTGGTCACAAGATGGATGACCAACCCCTGGAGATGTGGGCGTTTCATGGGGATTAGTGGTAACCCAGGATTAATAAACCCCTGGTTGATTAACTAGGGGATATCCCCTAAAAGCCTTGGTTGTCCATTAAATTGGGAACCCCCCTAGTTTATTAATCCGGGATAGCCATTAATAATAGGGATCCACATCCAACAGTTGGATTGTGATGGTAAATGAAAGCGGATTTTTTCGGGGGACAATATCCAACAGCAGTGGTTAAACAACTACAATATATATATATATATATATATGTTTATATATATATATATAAATATGGGTGTTTCTCAAAATGGGGGTATCCAACGAATGGTGGGTTTACTATAAATGACTACTAATTGATGATTGGACGTACCCCTATTCTAAGAAACCACCACATATGTGGCTATGGGTCAAGCAATTAACCATCAATTTGATGGGGGATACCAAACAATAAGAGGGGAATAAGTCATAGCCCCTATAGATTCCTATAGATGGGTATGTGCCAAGCCATAGTGATACCCCGAAACCACTGGTTTCCATTCTTAAAAGTACAGTAACATTTCTTGCTGGGGCCCATTGGTTATCACAGTTTGGCACATACCCATATGTGTTGTTGAGAAGAGACTTTGAACTCGACCAGTCCTAGAACATAATCATCGCGATATACGGTACTTTCTCAAGCCATAGGCAACCCCAAAGTTACGATTGATTTATCAAAAACTGGTTGATATAAAGGATGATTTGGGGGGGCCTTTTTTGAGAAACACCCATATGTTTTTTTTTCTGAAGTATTGTTATGAATATGTGCTGCTGTGGTTCCTGTACTTCTATGTTTGTTGAGACCTTGTTTAGAAGATGTGCTTCTGTTCCCGTTAGAACATGTGTTGGTCTCTCGATATTTGGTTAATTAACCCCCAAATCATCCCATACTGATCATTATTAACAAACCAACCATTCTAACTGGTATATCCCCTATTATTGGTCATGGTTCCTTTGTTCATAACTCATAACCATTCTTAACCACTAACAAACCAACCATCTCTTGGGGTTTCCTTTATAATAACCCATGTTGATCATTGGAGTTGTTACAATATAGGTTGAATCAAATACTTAAAAAACAAACAGCCAATCATCCCCCAAAAATCCACCCCCGGTTCCTGGCTTCGAGAAGTCCCCCATGGTTCCGTCCCAACGGGACACCCGGGGGCTCCACTTTCGTTTCGAGCTCCAAGGTTTGGGGTCCGCGGGAGCTGGACTACGCAGTGCACGACCTGGTGCCTGGGTAGCGAAGGTGTGGGGATCCCTTGGGAAACCCTAGGGAACCGTAGGGAACCCTAGGGAACCGTAGGGAACTCTAGGGACTGCCAGGGACTTCTATAGTTGAACTGCAAGTCAATTTGATGCTTAAGAGTGGTGAAGTGTTTGGGTGGGTTTGTTGGAGTGATTCTTGTATTGTTTTCTTAGTGGTAGTTCATAGTTGGATGCTTGTCATGTGCGAGAATTTGTTTTCTTCTACCAGGGAACAAAAATTGAACGATTTCTAATGTTGGTGAATCATTTCAGGTGATTGACCATCAATATAGAGCCACTTACGAGTCGGCTGATGGTAGAGCACAAAGAAGAATTACTAATGAGACTTCATGGTAGCCATCAACATTTGATAAATGCTCATCTGACGGGTGAATCAGGACTGTCATCACCAGAAAACAATAAACAATCAATTTTCTCGGCGTTGGTTGGAAGGGAGCGACTCGGGAGCCAGGGGTATCATGGGATATCATGGGATATCCGGATCATATATCATGGCATATCCATGTCATATATTTGTTTGAAGGGGGAGCTGTTGGAAGCTACCAAGGAGTACCTCCACTAGTCTAAGTGCGACCCAAGGTCCCAGCAACCGAGGCAGTGCAATGGAGTGCACCGAGCAGTCAGCTGCTCATTGCGTGTAGCTCCTTCATACCTGAGGCCGCGTGGGCGGGGGGGGCAAAGGGCAAGAACTCATATACTTGTTCATTGGTTTATCTAAGATTCACGCAATACTTTGATCAAACTTAATTATTGATTGCTATCATTGATCATTATCAATATAGTTATCAACATATATCAGCCATTGTTGGTGTCTACCATCAACTTCTTTGCAACGCTGCGTAGCTGACCGGCGGCGCGAGTCCTCCCCGAGGCGTCCAACTTTGTGGAAGTTCTCTCGGTGGGCATCGAGGGCCGTACGGAGCGGCGCAGTGCTGGTGGCCGGGAGATGAGGGGAGCCCGGGGTACCCAGTGCTACCCCGTTAAAGGGGGATGGGTTTGGAGCCACCAGGAGTAAGCAAATGGTAGTCATAGTGGTGTATGAGGGCCAGCTGGTCACTCTGAAACCACTTTAAAACTCCAGTGCTTCATGTTTTAAGTAGTTTTGATCCATAATTGGTGGGTACGCATCCATTACATGGTTATTTTTAGTTGAGAGGATGAGCTGGTCTATATTTGTAATTCGACCACCGCAAAGTTTAATGGCGAATGGTCAAGAAGGGTTCGTCGGTTCGCAGCTGAACCAACTGGCTGGCAGTTTCAGCATGGGTTCATGGGATTGGTTGAGATGGCCAACCTCTGGAAATCAAAGCACCAATAGAATGCAACAGATGATAACAGATGGGTTGTTTATATATATATATATTATATGTAATTAATTATCGTATTCATCTATATGTGCATATACTTTATATAGACATACATTTATATGACATACCTTTGTATAAATATATATATATATATTTAAATATACATATATTTCTATGTACATATATTTGTTAATACATATATTTATAGATGTTTATATACATACACAGTTGGACTCCCTGTTTTTTTGCGTGTTTTCGCAAGCATAGCTTCGGAATTTTGAAGCATTGTCATGGAGACGACCTGCCAGTTTGCCAGGTGGATGCTTTCATGACCCACGTCCTCATACAAGTAGCCCACGCCATGACTGGTGATTGCCACCAGGGAAATGGATACACTTTTTGGTGCCACATGACTCAGGAGAAAAAATGTAGTATGGCCATTCTTCAGCGACAAAAACATGTGTAGTATGACCATATGTAGAATGGCCATGTACTCAAACAAACCTTCTGAAACATGGCCATCCTTCAGCGACAGCAGCGGTTTTTACTCCTGGGCCGCTTCAGGAGGTTCAAAACACCCGGCGGCTGCCGCACTACTATCCACCCACCAGGAGCGGAGGAAGGGTTCCTGGTGCCATGTCTTCCCATGTCCCCCAGGGCTGTGTAAAGACATGACAGTTACTGTGGATGACAGTGATCCATGGTGGGACAGCCAGTAGCCAGTACAGACTCTATCCCTGCGCATATGTACACACATATATGTATATCTAAATATATATATATATATTTAGATATACGTGTATTTGAAGTTATAAATATATAAATCTATATTGTGATGACAATCCAACAGAGCTTTGACCAACGACTTCACTGTTGCATGTCGCCAGTGTCCCAGAAGTACGTTTGGCGTCGTTTTCTTTCATTTTTTGAAATGATATCTTTAGTTATGTTGTTTTTATCAATCGCCTATATGGTTGCTCCTTGTATGATATAAATGTGTGTATCTATCATCATCAGAGTGATATGTTTCTGCTTCTGTTGCTCATGCTGCTTTTGACAACCAACAGTGCGAGTTCCGAAACAACGCACCAAATTAAACGTATTATGTACAGCCATAGCTAATACTGGTTGTCGTATGTACCTCCCATCTACCAATATTGCGTCCCCTGCACCAACTTTGAAAGCAATTTCACCGGTGGCAACACCATGAACACCAACATCAACCATCGATGGATCATGTGAAAAGCATGACCCATCCTAGCCATTGATTTCCAAGCTGGTTGAAATGCTCATCAACTAGCCTCTCAACCCTATCGACCATAGAATTCACCCTTAGCAGCAGAAATTAACAGTCGAGTTGTTCAGGTGTAAACCTCGTTGACCGCCAGGAATATGATGACCTCTATGCCCGATTTTTAGAAATCATTTGTCATAAGCGCAAACTACGAGTCATTTGATCATAACTAGTGGTGATAGTGGTCGATAGTCAAGAGTGTTCAGTCATACCACCTATGTAGTCATTTACATCCATTAAGCATATAATAGTGCGTGATCATGTTATCAACCATTAACAAAATTAGCCACACCACACTGGTGATCACATCGACCATCAAGCTATGCGACATGTCGGGTGAATGTGATACAATCAGCAATTAACCGTTTGACAGGTGATTAGCATCAGCATCGTTAGCCAGCATGATTCATAGTCAGATTCTCGACTGTCGTTACCCATGAACAACCACAAGTTGACCATCAGCAACCATGGTCGACCACAATTAACAACCATCAAAAACCATCATGAACCATCATAGACCATCTCAAACCATCTCAAACCATCTTACACTGTTAGAAACCATCATAATCCATCGCATCTTGATGGTTTTCACTACATTGATCGCTACCATACCATGCCATTGTAAACATTCGTAAACCATCTAAAACATCATGAACCTCGACTCGCCATCATTTGCCATTCTTTTCCATCCCTAGGGTGAGATGGCTGGGTGCCGATCGCCTTGCCACCAGTGGCGATTGCCTGAGGGTGCGACCGGTGGCCGAGTGGTAGACGGGCGGCGACCCAGACATATGAAGAAGGAAGTCTACCTGGTTACACCTTGATGTACATTTTATATACAGAAATGTGTTGTACAATATACACATATACATAAATATACATATATATATATATGCATTTATTTTCATAATATATATATATATATACACATATTTAATATAGATATACACATACATGCATCTTTAGATACAAAGTAATGTAGCTGGCCAGAGTATTCATTGCTTGGTATTGCATCCATTCCAGTACTCAATTAATCGATCTCGTATCAGGGCAGTTTGATCCTTTTCTGTTTAGCACCAGCCTCGTATTTACTAGCCTTGTATGTAGAACAATTGTGTACGCAAAGCTCAACACCTACTGTTATCTTCTACATAATACTTTGTAACCACTAGTAATTGATCTGTTGATACTAATTGGTACAATCAGTGAACACAATCATCAACCGTTTCGAACAGTATGAGTTGAGTCAACGTCCACGAGGCATGGGTCCATACGCAGGGATATCCCGAGAATGACTTGTTGGAATGGTAACGCTCTCATTCTGGATGGTTGGTGAGTACTGTATCAGTGCTATCTATCTATCTATCTATCTATCTGTCTATCTATTGATCCATCTATCCATCCGTCCATCAATCAATCAAGCAATCAAGCAATCAATCAATCAATCAATCAATCAATCAATCAAATAATCAATCAATCATCTATCTATTTGTCTATCTATCTATCCATCTATCTATCTACCTATCTATTGGTCTATCTATTTGTCTGTCTATCTATCTACCTATCTATCTATCGATCGATCCATCGATCTGTCTATCTACTCTCCAACTCTATCTGATACCTCCATATGGTGGTTTCTCAAAATAGGGGTACCCCCAAATCATCCACTAGTAGTCATTAGTAGCAATAAACCAACCATTTTTTCGGGTTCCCCATTTTGAGAAACCACCATTTGACACTTGCCATCGACAACCAGCTCCGCTGTCAGATTTGGAACGTCAACAGCGGTGAGCTTTCTCAACTGCTGCGACATGAGTCGAATCCACAGGCGCTGGACGTTGCGTTCACGTGCCCAAGGGGGTGCCAGTGCTGCCCCATTCTCTGCGCCGGAGCTACCAGGAGTAGCCACCAAATGGAAGGGGAGGTTGACTTTATGATGGCCTGAATAGCGATGATGTAAATATTCAAACTGATATATGGGGGGTTCTCAAAATCGGGAGCCAAAAAACATGGTGGGCTCATTACTGCGACTGCTTAACAATGCATGATTTGAGGAATACCTCTAGCTCGAGGAACCACCATATGAAGTATACGAACCAGCTCCAGTGCAGGTTTGTGCGTGTGAATAGGACGGGAACGTACCTTTGAAACGTCCCCAAAGGAACATCAGTGATGTTGAAAAGAATCCCGATTCAGCCAGCCGGAAATATGAAAGAAACTTTGTGTACAAGAGTGCAATGTATATGAGCTTAGCTACCCTCGTTACATAACTATTTCATCAGTCACATTTTCTTTGCGTTGTCACAGCTTCGGTACCACAAAGAAATGGTATCATTTATGTGGCTATGGGTCAACATGAGGCAACCAGCAGATGGGTAAGTGAACATCCTAACAGAGACGAGTTTGCATATTTATGGGATGTGAACAACCCGAGTGCAAGGGGATTGACAAGCACAGCCATGGCATGGTTACGGCATAGGAAGCCAAGAAACAAGTGAGGTGTTGAGACTGGCTTGACAAGCACAGCCAAGTAGATAACTCTGAGTCGTCGTCATTGGTCTCCCACGCCCAAAATGTCCCCAATTGTGCAGAATCAATGCCAACAGTTTTACGTACATTGCTGTTGGTATGCGTCCTTGTCTTTACCTCGAACCAGTCAAACAATTATCCAAAGCCATTTTAAATGTAGTGGAACGTACATTTGCCCAAGTACGTGTCTTTCTCCTTCGTACAGTCGCGTCGGTTTCAAACCGGCAATGTTTTTCTTGTTTAGTACAATGATTGGGGCAAATCCTGTATGGCCATATTATGTTCAAACAAGGGGTCCCAAGGTTGCACAAACGTAGATTTGCAGAAACACAATTCTACTAGGAAGAAACATCCCCGTCTGAGCCGGGGTAATAGTTGTGGGTAAGACCATCTATTTCTAATGTGATCGCGAACTCCCACTGATGCCAAATATTTATCTTCACGCGTGTAGCTCATGGTGATGTGTTTAACTGGTTTTACTTTCTGCCTGGTGGTTTCAAACATCTGTTATTTTCCCTGTTATTTATCAACACATGGTTGGTTGGTTGACTAATATTTTTCATAGGGGTCGTGCAACCACCAACCAGTTTTGGATTACCTTTTGTCAATCAAAAATCACCCAAAGCTGCCGGGACCATCAGCATCTCCTGGCTGTGCAAGTAATGCGCGTTGGTCATTGGAGAGTACGCCTGCAGCTCAGTCTCAACTCCATAGATGTATAAGCCCACCCCGCCTGTTCGAAAATGGTGGTAGTGTTGGTGGTGATGTAAATAGGCCTCCTCTATGATTGGATAGTCATTATAGGTGAATATTATTGTTACTGGTGTCGAATTATGATACATTGATATATATATATATATTGTTATTACCTTTACTAATGATTAAAGGTGAATATTAGTGTTACTAGTGATTAAAGGTGAATATTATTGTCATTATTGTTACTAGTGAATATCAATAGATCATGATTCATTCATTGATGGTGAGATCATTGGTTGATCAGTTAGTGAAGGGTGGCTAGTGGTGAATGATCGGTGGGTCATGCTGATCAACCTTAAGTTGCTCGATCGTTGTTCCTGTAGGCTCGCTGCACTCCAATCACTTCCTTGGATGCATCAACCGATTTGCCTTTCGGAATGCACGTGGTGAGTTTGGCGATTCATCGCCGTTTTGTGGGTGTCACAGGTCGCTTGGTTGGTTGGTTGGTTGGTTGTTGGTCGGTTGCTTGGTTGGTGGCTTATTTGGTTGGTTGGTTGGTTTGCTGGCTGTTCATTGTCGGGTAAGCTCAGACATCTTGTGGGTGACCTGCAATGGCTCGGCAGTCTAAGCATTTGCGCCTGTGAGTCTTGGGTTACCAAACTATTTGCTAGGTCATCCACAGGTAGTGGCTCAATGGCCAAGAATGATTATGGTTTAAGGTATGATTATGTATGGTTTGGAAATGGTTGCATGTTGACCGATGTCGCTGGGTATTCCGGGTCAGATCATTTACACATATTTTTCATATGTAAACAAATTAGATGTGTTTATAGATATCTATTTAGGTTTCCTAAATCAAGCTGACCAACCCAAAACAAATGAGCCATTGGGGGTGAATGACCAACAATCACAAATAGAAGAAGAATCACTTATGTATGAAGGATAATTGACAGCTACCAACCCATGAGCATCCGAGCGTTCAGGAATAATCCAGCAAGAAACTCTACTTTGGGCATACTGCGGAATCCTTGAGACAGATATCTACCAAAGAAACACGAGACACCAATGCGAACGTGACGGGTCCCCACGTGGCTGCTCAGCCCCCTATGCGCTGCTGAGGCCCCAGCAGATGGCGTTTGTGGCCTCAGAGCATGGCATCGTGTCGTGGAGTCCCTATGGGTTAATGACGCTAGGTAAGGGTTAGGTCTGGTTAATTCTGGTTAGTGCTGGTTAGTCAATGGTGGTCCATATTATGATTGTGGTGTATACCGGTCAATAGTGGCTGGTAAGGCTTCATAGTGATTGATAATGGTTGATAGTGGTGTGTAAGCAACAGTAGTGGATGATGAATGGCTAATGATATAGACATATGTTTAGTTGAACAACGCACTACAAATAGACGTCTACACAGTTGATTGTAGAAACACATGGCCAATCTACATGTGATATTTTACATATCTATACAATGATGTGTGATCTATGTTGAACGGATGTGTGGCTCATTGTGTTCCTAGAATCCATGAGACCTCTGTTCTGGATGAACCTATATGAGGCGGACAGTTAAATATTAGCAAGTCACTTGGGTTTAGGTCCAGTTTAGGTGTACACACGTATGCACACGCACATACCCAGATCTGTACCTACATAGATTTACACATAATTCATTTGTGTACATGATGCATCCATGTCATCGTCAACAACCAAGGACAACCACACATGTTTATCATGTCAATATGGCGATGGTTTGAGTCATTGCATACGCTGGTGAACATGCAACTTTCTGGAGTACTCAACTCATGCTTGGGTTGTGATCAAAGGGGTGCAGGATTCTCACCCATAGCCTTGTGTGCAACGTAATCCAAATTTGACAAAGTTCTCCATGGGATAGTTCGGATAGTTGCTGCAATTTTGGTGTTTCTCTACATGTCTAACCCTTCAATGATAAATTCCCATAGGAATTACACCGAGAAATCGTTGGTCACTGGTTGATTTCTCCTTACCCCCAACCATCTTCACGCAGAAATCCCTTGGGTCCGCCATGGGTCCCGGTTGAGCGCCACCACAGAACCGTGACCGTCCTCAGGTCCGTGGACGTCTACGGCGTTTGTGCCCTATGGGACGCAGACACGGGCACCATGCAGCAGGAGCGCGGAAAACGGTGTGGTGATGCGACTCGTGGTGGTTTAGGACGGTCAATACATCAGTTGACTCAACGGTGGCTATGGTTCATGATGCTTATCCTTAAGAAAGTGGTAATGGTGAAGCATCATGAATGGACGGCAATGGTTATATAATACCATCTATTACAGTATAACCATGATATAATAGTGGTTAATTATAGGGAATAACAGTCAGAACGGTGATACCAGGTCCAGCTGGTCCACCTTTCGTTGGGGTGACCCACGAAGCTGGGGTGGTTTGTTGCTGGATCTCCCACTGATTCTGACCAGCTGGAGCTGTTGGTCGTGGGTTTGGTCTACTCGAGGCTTCCACTTCACCGAATGAGATCCATTGATGGGATACCATTGGCCCCCAAAACCCTAAGGTAGGTCTTTAGCCTCTAAAATATGGGTTATAACCTATAATTAAGCATAATGGTTTTGGAGCCCATGGTATCCAGTATACCATTGATTTTCCAACCAATCTGATTTTTTACCAGGAGTCTACCACCAAAAAAAGGGAACACTGATGTCGGTGGTATAGCTGCTGGATATTTGCATGGTGGGCTGGACGATGCTCGTCCTTTGTTTGATGTGGACGGTCAGATGAATTTTCGGTGGTGTTGTCCCAGGGTCATGTCACTTGGAAACGGGTGAGCTTTGGCTTGGGTACACGAATCAGATGGGTAACAATAGATGGATTTACCATTGACAGCTTGGTCAACATGTTCAATCAACTTCAATCATGGGATTGGAACAACTGCATGGTGGTATCATGTTTCTTGTAGCCCATTCTGGAAATCCGTGCCAAGCGACCCTGGGACTAGTTCGAGCGGGCGCGATATTGCTTATGTCTCAAGTGGAGGGATCACAAGTTCGCCCTGTACTCTAAGAAGGTCATCAACACTTCAACACTTGCTCGCTTTCCTTGTGGACGCCTTGTGAACCCTCTCAGCAGAAGGCTTAGAATCATCCCACGATAAACTCAGCCTTCTGGGAGGCATTGTTGGAACCATCACTGGGTTGCTATAATCCTATCGTTGGATTTGTACCTTTGGGCGACCGTGAATCATGGGTTGAAACTCAAGGGTTGATCAATTCTGTGACCAGCTTAGCCTTGATCATCGATAGCTGGTTGACACTCCAACTTTGTCGCTTCATGGTAAAAGGGTTCAAACAGTTTTTTTACATAGCTATAAAAAATAGCAGGTTCACCGGTTCACCATCCACCTCTGTAGCTTGATGGTGAAATGGTTCAACCATCACTTTTCCTTGATCATTTAACATCATTTAACCATCAAAATCAGTAGAAAATGACCAGTTTCAAGTTGAACCATTTCGCTGGACCAACTCTGATAACCAGTAGAGCTTCATGAAGCAACTGGACATGGCTCCTTGGCCAGGCCTTCGATTTGGGCCAGCCGCTCTCGGATGTGGCCTTCGGCCCAAATAGGCGGACCTGGGACCCCAGCAGCGACTCACGATGCCGCGACCATGCTGTCCGGCTGCTTCACTGCGCAAGAATCAAGAGCTGGTGAGTAGTTTTTCTAGCTGGCCTTTGCTGATCAACATAGCTGGTGAGTAATTTTTATAGCTGGCATCAATCAAGAGATTCGCGAAAAAGTTTGAAAGTACCGATTGCTCTGCAGGAAGATTAGGTAGCTGTGCATATGCACAGTCATGGCTCGAGGGATTCCGACACCATCCAACAGGTCGCACTTTTGTGCATGCAGGGTGATCCATCGGTCGGTTGGGCTTCCGGATCCCATATTTTTGGACTCGATGTTCATGGGTGGCCAGTCACCAGTACAAGGGATGGAAGCACATCAGCAGGGCAAAAAGAAGAGTAATCACCAGGAGTATTGACTTGAATGAAGCCGTAGGGATGCATTCAGCCAACATTCTAACAGAGCCAGGCTTTTGGCTGCAGCTGGAGAGAATGGTGACTGTTTCCTCATGGACACGAGGCAATCAAAGGACTGTGAGACTGGAGAAGCAATGCAGGAATCTTGTAAGCGTGGCAACACAAATAGCCTTTGAACAGGCATCCTGCTGGGATATAGACAGATTAGACAGACATGATGGCCCTTTCTTATGTTTCGGTCCCATTCAAGAATGTTTCGTGTTCCATGTTCTTTATTCCACGCAGTACGCAAGACCATCAGTTGGACTGTTACAGGATATATGATGAATTGGCAGTTTCTCAATATAGGAAACCCCAAAAATGGTTGATTTATCACTATAACTGGTTGATCTTGGATGATTTGGGAGTGCCGTTAGAACTTGCGTAACTACCATGTATAGTTGGTATATCTTCTATTATTGTTGCTTATTATCCCCATTAACCATGAATGGCTATAAGTAACCCATGTCATTCAGCCACCAATGACTCGCCACCACCCATCTAGTTGGTATATCCCCTATTATTGTCGGTGATCCCCATTAACCATGAATGGTATTTGATGGTTAAAAAACCAACATAACTCATAATGGGTCATAGGTGTCATTGGCAAGTCATCCCCATTCTTAACCATTGTAACCATTGTAATTAACCAACCATTATTAACCATTAATGGTTAAACCATTAACCATTGATAACCCACCATTATATAACCATTATAATTAACCCACCTGGCTGACTCCCCCAATGGGACGCCATGGTTCTGCTGCCTGGACCACGGTGACGCCAGGACGTTGCCGTCTATGCGCCGGCCGAAAGGGTCCGGGGTCCGGCACGCATTGCCTGGGGAGTGCCGAGCCCAGCGACGACGCAGCGCTGGCCCGGGGCTGTTGCGGGTGGATGCAGCGTGGACAGCGTAGGGAAGCCGTTGGAAGGTGAGCGCCAGCATCAGCGAGTGGAGTTCACCCCTATGGGGGTTTATGAGCAGATGGTTGGGCCATATTATGTAGAAATATCTGCAGATTTTATACCCACTCGAGGGATGGGAGAACGCATGTAAACGGGGTTCGCAAGGGAAAATTCTCTCCATAACTGGGCTGAAGGTTAGCCTGCCTCAGGAGGCTTGATTTTAAGTCACACCGACTGGTTGTTCGTGGCCCCAGTTCTCGTGATCTTCAGCCATGAAATGATTGATTGAAAGCACGAACAATTTTTGGAAGAGCTCTAACCACTCTAGCTGATTCATCACAGTGAAACTGTAGGGCTCTAGGGGTCTCATTTGATTCTAAGCATGTGCCACAGTGATACCGCAGCCAGCTTGTTCATGGTCCAGAATGGACTCAGGCATCGAGGATCCATCATTGTAGGAATCTCCTGTTTTGATTCATGCTTGCTTCACACTCTCCATGAGCCATTTTGAAACTGATGCAGTACTACTTGTCGTGTGGTAGGTGAAACGTACAGAACTGAGAGCCTTTGCCAATCAGACCCTGTTCGCCACTGCAATGCAATGTAGACTACTGAGTCAAGAACTGCCGTTGTTAGCTGGTATCTAAGGTTTATGACAGGTGCTTGTCAGAAGCGGTTGCTTGAACATCTGCAGGAATCCAAATGTTTAGATTTATTGCACAGGCTTTGATTTTCTCATATCATCATATTATACACATATTATTCATTGATTGGAAAATCTATATATTTATACATCTGCAGGGTTTCTGCAGATTTTCCCATCCATCCAGCACCCATCAACAAGTTCCACCAACGCGCTGCACAACTCACAGCAGATCCGAGCCGGCCCACCCTGAGATGGGCAGCACTCATGAGGGTGTTTCGCCAGTTCAATGCAGGTCGCAGGCACGTGGATCCTTGAGGTTAAGCGATCAATGGGAGATTACGGCTGCTCATGTTAATCATAGTCATTCGTTGGAGTTCGTGAATGCATGATGAAGGCTGTTTCTGTTAATGATAGTCATTTGTTGGAGTTCATGCCTGGTCATGACTGGTTGTGCTTGGTTGGTAAATGATGCTGGAATACATAGACTATCTATGACTATCTCCCACCAACTTGATATTCGGAATAAAGGATATTTCTTGAAAAGGAGGTTCGTAGTATGTGTCACGGGACGAGTCGTGACCTTTGAGAATTTGAGAATGAGTTTTTGACCGCAAAAAGAATGGTATACCACCGCACGGCAAAACCGACTCAAGAGCATAAGTATGATTATGGACGACCATCCCAAGCTTGTATGGGTGCCTCTATTGCCATGGAAACTTCTGTCAGTTTTTTGTGCTTGTTTGCGGGTGAATTCATCAAATTATACATCTATTTAGGTATGTGTGTGTGTATCCGTACCACGACAGTGGTTGTGTCTTCGTCAGTAATAATTCGCGCAGACACCGTCGTTTGCCCAAGAGTTCACTGTCATGTAGGGTTGTTTAGGGTTTTGAGGGTTTAGAGCTTTTAGGGTTTTAGGGTTTAGGGTTTTCGGTTTTAGGGCTTTAGGGTTTTAGGTTAGGGTTTAGGGTTTTGGACGATGATGATGATGATGATGATGATGATGATGATGATGATGATGAGGATGATGATGATGATGATGATGATGATGATGAGGATGATGATGAAGATGAAGATGAAGATTTGTTCGGGTCCGGGCAAACGACAACGTTGAACCGTAATTATAGTACCAACCATTTAGCAATCACATTTGTTAAAGCATCCCACCAGTGACTGGGGTCAAGTATCGAACTGCAGCTGTGGTGCTTCTAGTACTGAAACCATGCCTGCAGCATGTAAGGCGTTGCATGGGATTTGCCTCAAAAGCGACGCTTGGAAACAGCAGATGTGATTTTTGCTACCCCTGATGGTGCTTGCAGTGAGGGAAGTACATACGTACTAAAAGTCTACAGATTGCTTGCCAATCTTGGTTCATGCTTGGATTGCACTGATCAAGACTGATCATTGGAAAAGTTGCCCCATGAATATGGTTGAACAGATTTATGACACAAAGGATAGAGGTGTGCAGGAATTGGTTTTGTGAAATGTCAAAAGGGCCAAGCATGTAGTATACTCCACTGGCACAATCAACACAAATTTCAAATGATTGTCAGTTTTCAATTTTTACTACTAATTTTAGTAGTTAGGGTTTGGCTACTTCAATTGTAGCTTCAGTTCAACTTGCTGGTCTTGCTTGTCGGTATCGCAGCACGACAGTTCTTTCCTTGGAGCTTGAGAACTCATCCTGTGACCCAGCTGGTCTTCCATTCTTGAGCAGAGAAATGCATTGGAAACACCGAAGATTCCAATTTAGTAGCATTTGACTGGCCTTGAGTGGCGCTGGTTGATGTTGGGAGCCCCGTGTCATGGATGAAGATTATTCTAAGTATCATTTCTCTTTTCAGGTGAGTTATCCCATTCAGGTTTGGTTAATTGTGCTGATGACTGATGGCATAGTTTGCACAACAGGAATTATTTTGCCTCTATCAAGCACCATTATATCTCTATAAGTGTTTTTACACTGGTAAATATGCATAGGTTCACATACTCATATTCGCTCATTGTGCCATGGTAGGTCAATAAATGTCTTCTGAACATAAGTACCATGGCTACACCCCCAAGTGTGCAAGTGCGCAGACTACCCCAGCAGGTTGACCGATAACCAGCAGGTAATAAGCCCATGTAAAACCATCAACAACCCCAGCTATGACATTGCATTTGGTTTAGTTTATATTTGGGCGTTTCTCAAAATGGAGGTACCCCCAAAATGGTTGGTTTATTCCCATAAGTGGTTATTACTGGATGATTTAGGGGTACCCCTATTTTGAGAAATACCCATTTGGAGGTGCCACGTCAGCTACCAAAATCGAAGTTGGATCTCCTGGTTCCATGGGATCGCAGCCGCTGCTGGTCTGAGGAATGGCTTGTCGCAGGTGGGGCGCCTGGAGATGTCGGCGCGGCCCACTGGAGCTGATTCGGCGACCATGATACTTTCGAATGATGACTGATCAAGTGGTCGGCAAAACTGTTGAAAGGTGTGATCTATGGAAGTCCACATGTTGTAGGTGTCATGACATCAATATGATTTGAGGTGATTGGATGGGATTCTCGCGCTTCACCTAAGCCTTTCTTATCAAACACTGTTATCGCAAGGAGGGTAAGAGTCGTCACAGCCAGTCGCTTCTCACCGCTGACCATGTTGGACGGGAGGTGAAGTCCGTGCTTGCAGTGGCTTCGGGCAAGGGCGGTGTCGGCAAGAGTTCGGATTTCTGGCTAAAGAGTTGCTGTCCCGGGGCAGGTGTCATTGGGGCAAGCCATTTCAAGCGATCTCGAGATATATAGATGTTTTGGGAAACGTTTTTAGGAACCACACGTGTGTATGGTACGCTATGGGGAGGTCTGTTGGCAAGTATGAGTGAACGGAGGAAGAGATGAAGGAGCTGTCAATCTAAATGCATACATACACAACATGTAGTGTACAACATATACACGCATACAAACATGCAACACACTTGGACATTCTTCAAGATTACTGTTGAAGTTTTGAACGAACATTTGATAGTTATCCCTGAAAGAGGCTCAGCGGTGGTGAGGGCCCAGGCTGCAGCTTGTTGCAGACTGAGATGGTGAGGTAGTAGGTATAGCTCTGAAGGTGCCATTTGGGATGAGGATGAAGAGTATGCATTTTGCCTTGGGAGCACCTGGTTGGCACAGCGGGACCCCTTGAAAGGATGTAATCCAGCAAAGTATCGTCCGATGGCTGTCCAATGGCTGCCAAATGGCTATTTGTAGTCACTATTTCAAATCATTCGGCCATCCAATGCCTCTCTTGAAAGTGATGAACATAAGAAAACCATAGAAAACCGAGTCATCGCTCTTTTCGCAACAATTGGTTTCAAACTGACCAGAGCTTCAGCCACTATGACGACACGGGAATCTCAATGATCTGATCCGGAATCCTTCCTTGACTCCAAATACCACCAGCAGAATACAATCGCACTTGGAAAGTCAATCTCAATAGGCACAATCATGGTTGGTATCAAACACGCCTTTCCCGAGTATCCAACCAAACTTTGTGTGTATGATGACTCAGTAGATAGCATCACTGTTGAGATGTCAGCATGTTTGCCAGATAGATGTAGGCAACCACAATGGGCACAATCCAAAGCTGGCAGTTTCTGTACATCTCAGAGACTTCGCGACAAACCCATGGCGGAGAAAGCGTGCTGAGGTTTGCGTCAATCTCGCCTACACCATGCAGAAGTACATGGGTTTGAAGGTGCTGAGTGTCTATACTTCTTCAGTCACACTGCTGTTTTTGATTTCCATGTCAGATTTGAATGCCATAGGAGGATGTCGATTGAATCCTTTAACCAGACAGATGGCTGGCTGAAACATGGTGAAACCAATAGTAACAACTAACAACCACTTCAAGTTGATTGAAAGTAAGCAACTAACAACCAACAGTAACAACTAACCAATAATACCAACTAACAACTAACAACCACTTCAAATCCCCAGCAATTTCAAGCATCACCTCGCACTTGCGCTGCTTGCGCTGGCCCATCAGGTGGGTATTTTGGATGCCGACATCTACGGGCCATCACTGCCCAGCATGGTTCCTCCAGACGTTGCTGAGAAAGTCTACGGCTCCGAGCAAGGAGGCACCGATCGATCGGTGGTTTCGACCGGTCCGCCAGTTTGGGGACCTCAAAGTTGTGCTTGTTTTTTTTTATCATCAATGGTTACCAAACTGGATGATTCAGGATTTTAACATGAATGGTTTCTTAACTGGATGATTCAGGGGTACCCCTTTTATGCAAAACCAGCTTGCGATTTGAGTTGGTAAGTCACCAGAGTCACCAGCCATTTCTAGTAAAACTGGGGGTTGCTTACTGTGGATAACGCCCCGGGGCGTCCCAGACTCTTCTTGAATTAGGAGGAAGGGGGAGCTCCATATATGGTACCATATTTGCCCCCTGGGGGGTTGATCATTGCACTCGCTACAACTCAGTCAGTTCCTACCAGACACTGATGAGATGAGGAGACGTGAAAAAGATGGCCAAGGGACGGTAGGGCATGGGATCTTGTCCCATACAATGAGAGTGTCACGGTCCCAACATCTCACCTAGGCAGTGTCAAGCAAGAATCTTGGCTGGGGGATTTTTTGCACTTGATTTAATGTTTTACATGGTTGGTTTCTAGTATGGGAATCTCCCAGTCGGCAGCAGTCTTTAGTCGTCAGCACTATGGTTTCCACTATGGGAATCTCCCCCAAAGAAATCAGCCAGTCTTCAGTCGTCTTTTCCTACTCCTATCGGTGTATGGCTTGGATTTGCTGCATGGCCAAGGCATTATTCCTTTGTACTTTCAAGGCAGGGAGGATGGTCCGCTGTTGCAGGCATGGTATGTTTGCCAAAGTGCATAGGAGGAAACTATACCGGTTACCGGAAGGTTTCCTTACCGGTTTGCTTGGGGCATGATGAAGTCATATAGCCACAATCAAGTATATTGGATTGAGCTGGTCTTTTTGGTGTTGAAGTGTTGAAGGAATCTTCCCAGGAAGTGGTTGAGTTACTGCAAGCAGTACTTTAGACCTATACGCAATCTCCACCCTGGCGTCCATGCTGAGTACCCCTGGGACCAGTGTCACCTGTTGCTATTTGGATCTTGTATAGGTGTTTGTGTCATTCTAGTCAATTCTTTCAAAGTTAATTGGGATTTCTTGTGACATATTAGAACTAGTGACCTGGGAAATACTGAATCAAATGCACATTCGGAGTTCCTGAATGGTACTGGGCATTGCTCATTTTCCATCTCTGGTTTTTGCATCCAGCCTGATGAGTCGGCTGGTACCTTCACAAGTTGCTGTTTCTGGGAGTATTAGACAGCCTGTTGTGGGAATGTTTGTTGACTGTATGCTAATTTGTTGATGTAGAGCAGCCTATGAAATCCAATTGAATACCCAATGTTGGATGATTTTTGTTGGTCGACTTCCAGCAACTGATGGTGAAACTTCTAGATCTATCATGGCATAAGCCACCAGGATGCCACTCAGTCGGTGGGCCCAGGAGTGCCGCTGATGTCCATGGGTTTCTTGCGCCCAGGCAGTGGGGAGCCGTGAGCGCAAAAATGCTGAACTTTTGAAGAAAAAATTACAACGCTTTGGTGGATTTTGGTAGTTGCTGGAATTTGGAAGTTTGATTCACCGATGTTTTCGCCAATATTTGGGATGGTTAGACGAGCATTTCTTTGGAGGCAACTAACCCCGTGACCAGGAAAAGATTGGGGAGTACTCCCCAGATATATTTTTGTTGTCACATTTTCCAGCAAGCATTCACTGTTGATATCCACGGTGGCCATGTTGCGCGGACCACTCACCAAATGTTGAAGGATGAAGGCTCCCATTCATGAAAATAAAGCTTCAACTACCTCCTAAACCACGGTTAAGCAGCTAGTGATCATTGAGATTTGATTGTTGAATCGCTGGTGTGCACTGCTGGTTGACCCTTCCACTGCTCCCCTCCAACAATCACAGGTGACTATGCTGCCATTCGTGGCCCTATGGCATCTGCCATGGTGAAACAGATGTTCACCACCACCGAGCACTTCAGCAGCAGTGGCGAAGCAAGGTACATGAAGGGTGGTGCTTACCTAGCATCCATCAATAGCCCTTGTTTAATTAGGGAGGCCAGTAGTAACTTGCGGGTACACCATGACTTTCACAAACCCAGATGATGGTCAACCGTTGCGAATCGTTCGTTATCACTCAAAAGTCACTAATTAGCGTTGACCATGGTGAAGGAGTCTAATGATCTTTGATAGTCGTTGGTTCATGGTAAATTGTTCAGATTTTCAACCAATGGTAGATCCATATCATCCCCTGGATGTGATGTGTAATCATCAGCTGTTGAATAGTACCTCCAACTATAAGCAATCAAAACATATAAACCTGGTAATTAGTTGGACTTCTATACAGTTTCTGCACTCATGACTATACCAATAATATAGGTTACTAATTATAACAACATATGGAATGGATAATCATAGAAATAGAAACCTGGTAATTCAATTATCATCAAATGATCCATAGCAATTAAGTATTGGTAATTACAATATGTGTCTCTATGATTATCAGATTTGATAGCTAAATTATACTTTGCTATTAGATACTATAATGGATTATCTAATTTAGCTATCAAATCTAGTTTCTAATTGGGATCTATGTGTTTCTGGATTAAAACTCTATACTATCTAATAGTAACAGTAATTATACTTAATTATCTATTGATATTATAAACTATATACCAATATCCAGAAACAATTATACTTTTACTATAAACTATTAATATCCAGTTGTTTAAAACTATAATGGTTGGATTCATCTCTGTTTCTACATTTTGATTACCATTATTTTTTTGGATTTGATAGCTATGGTTTTTCGAGGATTATAATCCACTATAATCTATAATGGCTATCCTTCCAGTGGATCCATACTATTCCAGTGTATCCAAATGTAGTATAATATTATAGCAATCCTGATAATCTATCTACATTTGGATTGTCTATCCTTCCAGGTGGGGCGCCCTGGATCTTCTGCTGGTGGATCTGCCACCGGGCACCGGAGACATCCACTTGACCGTGGCGCAGGAGGCACGAACTTGCTGCGGTGCCGGTGGGGTTGGGCCATGGTGGTGCCTACCAACCATCCCAGGTTATATGTGTCGTAGCGATTAATCATGGGAAAACATAGTAAAACATGAGGAAAACTTGGGGAAAGCATGGGAAAACTTAGGGAAAACATAGGGAAAACATGGGGAAAACCACTAGTTCATAGAGGTATTTCTTAAAATAGGGTAGCCCCAAAATGGTTGGTTACCGTAAATAATCAATGTTGGATGTTTTGGGTGTACCCTTTGATAAACCACCATAGCTAGTACTGATGGGAAAACATAGGAAAACCCAGTTTACAAGAAATTATTAAATTATATATGTGTGGTTAAGAATTGGGGGCTCCAACAATCCAAGATTGTTGACGTTGCAAACTATCATGGGGATCCGCTAGAATATGAAATTGAACCATACCTGGAGAGCAACATCTAATTGACGAGTGCCTTTTTAAGCAATGGGTCACGTCCACCAATCAGGTTACTTTTGTTTGATTGTTCTTTCTGATTGGGTGGTAGCCGCTTGTGGGTTGTGACGCGCACCCGTCCATTCATGTACTGTTATCAGTCGGGTTGTCTTTGCAGCTCTTGCTTTCCATTTTGTTATAATATTTGAAGTTGCAGTGTTCTTCTCGTTTTTGCTGCCCGTGATGTGGTTGTTGTTGCTGCTGGTTGTTATTCTTACTCTTATTGTTGCAGTTGCAGTCCTTCTTGTTGTCGCTGCTGCTTGCTGCTGTTGTGTGCTATTGCTATTGTGGTTAGTGCTGTGTTTTCTTTTGCTGCTCCAAATTCTCAGCTTTGTTTCCAGTGAGGCAGCTATTGATGCCGCCATTGTTGTCACGACGCCACAGCAGCTGAGTCTTGTGGACGTGGAGAAGGGCATTCGCTACTCGATTTTCCGTGGAGAGGGGGTGTCAAACATGGCGAATCAATGAGCCCCGCAACTGGTCATGTTTGGCGCATATTAATGTTGGAGGGTTGATAATTCTGAGGGCGGCAAGGTCAGGAGCAACGTGTCCTTTTGAAATAGAGGAGCCACATTAGTATCTAGTGTTACCCCATGCCTCACTCGAGGCCCTAAAAAGTCATGCTGATGCTTGACTACCTTTTCCTGTATTGGGGTCTGTACTACCAGACAACTGGTTGATTGTTGCAATCTGGCAATGACATGCCTATCAAGAGAGCACTAAAATGACATGGGAAGGAGCTATCCTTGGTTACCTCTAGGTAGTTTTCCTCCCAAGTGTTCATCATGAGACGCTTGACCAAGTTTAGCGTAACTGAAGACTATGCTTCCAGCTACCCCTACAGTAGGTAACCAGCCCCAAACAACAATGGTAGAAACCCACTGGCTACCTACTATTGGCTGTTGACTGGAAAACGTAGGGTAAGACTAAGGTTGCACGTTGCGGTTGACTCAGCCTGACCAACTCAAAGGTGACCCATCTGTTGGTTGCACATCATGTCCGTTGTTGACCCAGCGAGGCATGTTCGACCAGGCCCTGGGTGGCCAGTGGTGTACGATGGCGAGGGGTGGATACGGGTGATGCTCGATGGCTTCGGGTGGTGGAACATTGGTCAAGATGCGGTGAATAAGCTGCTTGAGGATCAAGGATAACAGCAGTAATCTAGACAACTCATTTGATGTTTCAGTTGTGTCACCGTCAGAATCAGAAACAACCAGGAAATGATGTGGCTAGAGCGAACCACCACAATTAAATTGCAGCGTGTTGTTGTTGATGGTGAGCCAATTGAGCTGCACGTTGGGAGTTTTTGGAATTCATGGTTTTGCTTGACCACATGATGCATTTCGAGTTGGACATAAGACATCGTAACTCTACAGTACATTGAAATCAAATGAAAGATGGTGCACGGCAACCACCGTTTCATGGGTGCCATTTTCTTTGGCATCTACCATCATTGGAGGTGAAGATCCCCACAGCTGCCATTGTGGAGAACATGTCCTTCTTCATGTGTGACTGTGGGAAGCGACATGAGATCTTCCAAAATTCGGCCGAAGCTGGGAAGCGCGGTTCAGGGGCTTCTGTTCAAGGTCGCCAAGGGTCATAAGCAAATCAGTATGCCAGTAGGTGTAGAGATACACCACTTATATACTCAGTAGTATTCAAATCAACAGCACAACAAAATCACATTTGTACACATTCTTGGAGAACACACATCAATACACCACTTTCTCCTATTCTTTTCAATCAATTCCTTGTGGAATGGCACATGGGAGATGCAACTCAAGAGGTCGCTGTGAAAAACTTGGGCATTACTTTTTGACATGTTCCTGTGTGCAAGTTTGGAAGAATAAACCCAATTGCTGGGGTGGGTTTTACCATGAACATTGATAGCTTTTGTAAGCGCAAAGTATGATATTCACTGGGATTGCGTGGGTACATGTTGCTGCCTCCAAACTGTTTAACTCTTGGTTGATCAATGATTTGCTCATCAGCATTCATCCGCCCATCAGCCACTCTACTGAAGGAATATTTGGCGTTCCGGTTGATCTACCCATTTGCTTGAAATGGTTTGCCAGCCACTAGCCCTTGGTTGATCAATGATTAGCCAGCCACTCTACTGCAGGAAGATTTGGCTGATGAGTGTTTCCCCCTAGGATGTGTGTTTCCAAACCATTCCAAACCATTCGCCATCCACTCTACTGAAGGAAGATTTGGCGAAAAGTTTCGGTATTCCGCGTTTCTTCCGCTTTCCTCTGGCGCGAGCGATGGCCGGAACCGGATGCTCAGCTCCAGTGTCGGAGAACTGGCAGGTAGCGATGACCATGACGAGTCTAGCACCGAGGGACCACGTTGGGGAGCGCTGAAGGATTCCAATGCATTCTGTTTCTCAAGCATATCTCGGGCATGATTATGATTAGTATGTATTTTCAAGACTGAATTCAGCCAGCATTTGGGTTATAGGCTAACTGCAGAGGTATGTACTCATTCCCTTGGAACGTGCCAGGGTCAGTAGTAGCTGGGAATTGCAGACAGCTTTTGACCTGCAGCCGTTCATGGCGCCTTTCCGCGCAGTTGTCATATTTTCAGCATGTTCATGTGGCTCTATCGCCATTTGGCTGAGATCTTGAAGTGGTATTCTTGGTGCTTACCTTCCGGTGAAGTGGTCATGGTGGTTGTTTGGGATACGACTAGTTGGGAGGCACCAGAAATGCGACTCTTGTGCAAGGCCTTCATCCATTTCACGCAGTGGTACCGTGAAGAATACCACTGTGGCTGTGGTTCAAAACCTCGTACCCCTAGTTCCCTTGTCATTCACCATTGTTTTCCCTATGAAGTTGTTGGTTATTATCCCTCATTAATGATTGGTCAATATTGACCCATAGCCCTGTTGGGAAGTTATGTACATCCATTGTGTGTTCACAAGTGATTTTTGCTCGTACAAAAACAACTGATCACAGTGTCGTGTCGGATCCCGCAGGTCACAGATTTGTTGGAGACACAACTTGAAGTGTGAAACCATTTTTCATCATTTATCCACATTCAAAAGCACATGAAACCATTCATTTACCCAAGTCTTAAACTTCAAATGTTTGGTGAATCCATCCATCTTGTGTTTGATGGGACATGAAGGCAAGCCACCAAGACACCCTCTTGATCCCCAACCGCTTGGGGGTATGGCTTCGGGCCCCTTGAGGAAGAGCCACAGCTTGGGAACTCCACAACTGCAGATGGAAGAGATTGGTTTCTGGTTGTGATAGGTAACTTGTTGGTGAATTTACCGGCGTTCAACCAATCAATAGTAGATACTCATCATACCCATTTATCACCAACAACGATTCACCAATTCATAGATAATTATACCATATACCGTACCAAATCAACTGCGTTCAATAGTTCATACCCGCATTAATCACCCAGTTCATATTAGATATTAATAACAGACAAGTCTGGTTAAACACCCATACCATATCATCTTTCGCTCTGCGCAACCCTAGCTGCATAATGGACCGGTTGGTGCCACGAAGCGCCTAGGTCTGCCGTTCGTCCTGGCGGAGGATGCTGCAGACCTTGTGGTGAGTGAATACCAGCGCCTGGCCCAAGAAGTTTCTTGGCCGCAGCAATGTCACAGGGTAGATCCGCCGCAGCGGTACTTCCCACAGCTTGGGCACCGCTCAGGCAACAGTTCACCATGAATGGTGGTTTCTTGAAATGGGGGTACCCCCAAATCATCCAACATTAATCACCAGTGATTTATATAGTAATAATGGTGGTTCATTATTTATATAGTCATATCTATATATATATATATATATTACCACCAGTTTGGGCAACAGTTCACCATGGGGCCGGAGATAGCTCAAACAGAAGATCGTCTCAGAAATGGTTGAGTGTTTGATCATCGGTTCTTGAGGCCCATGCTTAAGTGGGTTGGCTGAGCATCAATGCTGGGTATCTCCAACCGGCCATGGAAACACCGGTGCTGGAAGTACACCATCCATGGCGGATCAATTTCCATGAAAGGAATCCTTGGAGCAGACCGTGGAGCAGAACGGTTCAGCGGGGTTTGTGCATGATATGTCATGCTCAAAAATAGATAGTGATAATAGTGGTGGCAGTCGGAGATTGGAGCTGGATAAGAGTGCTTTATGATGAACAGGGGGGAGATTGAAAGATGTTTTTCCTGATGAAAATCTTGCAATTTCCATTGCCACAATAATCTAATACTGGTATCTATTTTGGATCGGGTTAGCATCACAAGGGTAATTTATGTGGACGGCGTGTGTAAATTGCGTGCAGTTGAAATTGAACAACCTGTAGCAAATGACCAAAATCAAACTTGCGGGTGTAGGCACGGACACGGATGAATATGTTGTCCCAAACTTGACAAATAACCCTGATGATTTATTCCCTAGACAAAGGTTTTACCCAAGAAACAAATGCCTCTCCGTGTGGAACTCCATAACATGTTGACATCTTGAGATCTTGAGTGACGGCTGCCGGGCGTTCAAATATATAGAACCCTTGGACCGCTGATTCTGCGGAAGGTTCCGGAGGTTTGACCAAGTTTGAACAACTTTGAACTCACTTGTTTGTCAGATGATGTGCCTTCTCAGCCAGGTTGTCAATGATTTGTTGATGATTGTTTTTCGTGCTTAATGACTTTTCACAATGTTTGTTTACACATCATGTTTCAATGATTTACATGGGTGACAACATTTTCTGTTTAATCAGTTGTCGATAAACCATTGAGTGAAGGTAAGCAAAAAAGTTGATCTTTGTTAATCACGGGTTGGTTAAATGCTTGACCCATAGCCATCTCACAAAGAAAACTGTCAATGATGGACAATCCTGGGTCATGGTTTCACAATGACCATCTCCCACTGTTGACTCCCAGCACCTTCCGAGGCACAGGCGGCAGTGGATGAGCTGAAAGGCGTGGATGTCGGACTACAGTTTTCGGGGACGGTTTGAAGCCCTAGGAAGGCATTCGGAATGCCCTGGGGGCAGAGGTCGATGGTCGATGTTTGTTGGCAATCAGTCATCCAACATCTCCCAGCATTGTCCACAATCATCCAGCATCATCCAGCAAACAGGTTACAGGAGCTGCTGACGAATTGGGCCTCCCATGCGCCCCCCATGATTTGAGGTACCCTCCAAGTGGTTTGCAATTGAGGTCATGGGTCATCAAACCCAAATAAACCTAGCGGATCCCTGATGACCATCACTTTACTAACATGTTCTATCATCAACCGTCGTATTGTTGGGGAAACTGTATACTTGTGGGATCTTGCGGGATGTTGACTCTGACATGCCACAGTTCCAATTCTCAGATCTTGCAAAACAGCGCAATGCCTAACCATCGCCGCCTTGCGTTCGCAGCCAGGCTCCTTTCGACCATCCTTGCGTTCCGAAGTCGGAGGTGCTTTGCTCATCTTGCGGAACGAAGATGGGGAGTTCGCTTTGACCGCCAGGGATGTGTTGTTGGAATGTCGCTCTGTGGCTTGTCGGGATGCAACCCTGGGGTTGGCCGAAGGGTGGCCAGGGTGACTGGAGTGTGGGCCTTTTGGTGACAAGGGCTTGGACATTGACAATGAATTGGGATGAATGGGGTATGTTGTGGAGCTTTTCTTAGATTTCAATACAATATTCGAAAGAGCTCATCAGATTATGGTTGTATGTTTTTGTTTTTAGACATTGACATTAATGAAACAAAATGCATATGTTGCAAATTGAGTAATGAAATGTGACTATACCATACACAAGAGCTACGAACATTTGGGAACAATGACCTCTTTCAACATATATACATATTTTTTGTACATGTACATTAAATCCAATGGGGTTTTTCAATATACAGTATGTGACGTGTATGTCAACATTGCTAATCGTATCCCGCAGTGGCCTATTGAGATAATTGCTATGCCTACCGTAGGAATCCTGATTGACCAACCATTAGAAACAATCCTCAATGAGTTCTGGAAATTCTTCAAGTGGTTTTGCTTCGTACTTGATTGCTCCTGTTCATCCCAGGAATATCAATATAGATTAATTACATAATATATGTTGTATAGCATGGTAGGTACTCTGTTTTACCTGAACATAAAAAGTCAATGTTTTTGGTCCCCAATTCCCCTCCTCATAGCCAAGCAAAAAGGACACCTTGACACAGCTCCTTAACTTGTCCCCGTGACAGCTTCAATGTGGGTACGTAGCTGAAAGGACAGGATAGGCGGACCCTCGGCGTTCAGAAGGCCATCAGCCTATCCTTTCAGCTGAGCAGATTGGGAAATTTGGCTGAAAGGATAGGGTTCAGATATAGGAAAAATCTCTATATTTCTCCATGGTTCTCTTGATCCCTTCTTCAATGGACGACCAGCTTGTGCAGCGATGCCAAGGTGTACAGAGTCGCAAACACATCGGTACACGGCTCCGCTGATGGCTACAATCATGGTACCCAACAATTCGTGGAGATGTTCTTCGGTCTTGTCCAATCCGCACGGCTGTCTAGACCTTTTCCATAATACTTGCGCCCTTAAGATCGTTTGGTCGCACCTGACCGAAGCAATCTGAAGTACATGTTGATCCCATACTTGAAATTGTAAGCTGCATGCCCAAGTGTAAGTTCACAATATGTACAATACTAATTGATAAAGTAAACTCCCAGAACCTCGTGAATTTTCCCGGAGTTGGTTGGTCCAGGTAAGGTTTAACATGTTTACTCGTGACATTTGCTACAACGCATGTTTCCCAGGCCAAGATGCGCGATGAGATCACGGGACAAAGACTTTTCCGTGATGACGAGATTCCTGAGAACATCGTTGCCAAGGAGCCTGGTACAGCGATGACAGTTGGTTGGGCATCACCTGGCAATACTTCTGTGATCAAAAATCCTTAGAGATCACACATGTCTTACATCACTAGTCTTGATGATGTGGAATGTAATGACCAGACATGTTTGCACATTTAAGCAGGGATGAACCCCATGTTGGCACAACCTGGTAGGAGCTGAGTTCAGCGGGACGATATGCCATGTATATCTTGTGGTCCAACGAGCACCGGTCGCTCTTCTCCTTTGATCACCTGAAAGAGATCCTTGGAACTGCAGCGAGATTTCCATGCACCGGTTGGAGGATGACGTTCCAGAGTTTTGGGCTTGGGCAATCCATGGGAATCCTGTTACAAAACGATGCCCTGGCTTAACTCAGGTTGTAGTAGCGAATCTTCACTTACTCATAGCTGGCATCACAGCTTAAGCAAGTGATGTTTATCATTGACATTCGGAAGTCCTGACCGAGGACCTGTTCGTCCGCCATGTGCTATTTGCATGGTGAGCCAGCGAACAAAAGCAGCAGCAACAACAACAACAACAACAACAACAACAACAGCTGGATTTGTCCAGGCACTGAAACTTCTAGTTTACTAGTTACAGCAAACATACCTAGATACCAGTACCAGCATCAATGGTAGTCAAACCTTTTTACGGATAATTATCCTGTACCCGAATGAAATCAAAATTTTGTTTCATGGTTCACAATGCTGGTTGATTTGTTGACACTGGGTAGACTTCCAAAGAGCGGATCTGTGTTCATCATTTGCGTGCGCCTTTCACAAGGGACACCCCAACTTTGAAGGGAAACAGAGAGCCTGTGGGGTTACTCATGAGCTTGGACACACTGATTTGCATCACTTATTTTCAATAGTCGTAATATGGACATGTTTGTTTGTAGATACAGATGTATATCAGATCATTATTCTTGTTTGACCACAAGCTGTGGCTCGCAAAAACATTTCACCCATGTTTCTAGCATTTTCACAGCACCCATGGATCCCGTAGTAGCTGATCCTTTGGAGGCACAAGTTGTTGTCCAAAACTGGAGTCTGGCAGCACGAGCAGAACCAGACCATGGGTTTGGCAGTGCTTATTGGGGATCTGCAACAGCCAGCGATCATTTCAGGGTGTGACTCTGATTTTTTTTTCTCGGGAAGCTTCGTGGTGCTTGATTTTTTTGGAGGTTTGAAGTTTCCCAATCTAGGACTTTACCTGACGTTTTCCTGTCGCACGTGTCTAGACATTCTTGGAGTTTGTTGGAGCTCTAAAAAAAGAACTTGCTCACAACAACTGTCTCTCAAGACTCACCATGCAAACCACCCATGTTGGTGTGGTGACACCCCTCAACAAACGAGAAATGAATAAATGACTGCACCAAGCCGCATCCATTTGTAGGGACACCCCATGGCCATGGACATCCCCATGGTGGCACCTTCCTTGGCAGCATGACCGAGCCACTTTGACGCCAGGATTGCAGCCCAGAAGGGTCAAATTTGGGGCAAGGACAGATGAGTTGCTCCAAAGGACAAGACAAGACCTTTGTCTCAAGGCATGGTTGAGAATGGTTGGTCGATGCTTAATGATGGTTATAACACTGGTGGTCAACCTACTGTTGATGCTGGTGAAAAGTTTACAGTCAATTTGATTATTGGCTAATTCTTCATGATGCGTGGAGATCAACCCTGTCAAAGAGCAACAGTGGCAAAGAGAGGGGCTGTGATTGCCCAAATGCCATGATGTGCTAGTCCACATCGATCCGTGTGATCCTTCGGGTCGGTATCCCCGACCAGTGCGTTGCAATTGAAAAGGAATCGTTGCTGGCTGCGTGTTGTCGAGGATGAGACTGCTTGGGTAGCAGCAAAAGGGCAACACAAGGCTTTGTCCAGAAATGGTAGTACCTACGAACCATAACTATTATTAGTGTACCCAAGAATCATTAATAACCACTATTGGTGCTTGGAAACCGCCTCAACAGCACCACTTTTCATGGGAAAGCGTGCTGCACAGCGAGTTGTTGCCCCCTTTTGCTCGCTTTGCCCGTCGTCGCCATGGGAGACCTGGGAATAGACTGTCTCTCAGGTGCACCGACCTGACATGTTCGCTGTTTCCTGGCAGGGAGAGGCAAACCGTGGCAGCTGCGACCATCACCTTCTGGGCGGAAGAATTAGAGTTGATGGGATGAAGAGAGGTGAATCCACGGGAACCTGACCGTTACACTTTTTCACCTACCAGAGTAGTTCCGTTGCAAGAACATGTTTCCTTGACGGCTGCAGCTATATACACATAGTACATACACATTGTTTCACAAACATTTGAAAATTCATTGTTGCAGGAAGAACAATGCCAACAATATTGCACAAATCCGTCGTCAGATTTTCTGACTCGGCGCATTTGCTTTTGATTTCACATATGATTTCATCAACTTAGTTTTTCCTTCAACGGACTTCCGAGATCATGCACATCACCCCACATTTCATCTCATGACTTGCAGTCATCAGATGAGTACCCTCCACACCCATTGGATAAGGCAATCATTGCACTGGCTAAATGGCTTTCATTTCACCAGCGGTTTGGGTTGTGCTCGGAGTCGCCTTCTCAGTCCCCAGTGGAGACGCGGAAGACTGCTTTTTAGCATGGTTTTACTTTCCCTTATAAATAGCTTGGTTAGACAAAAATGGTTAAGTGAAATAGTTTGGCTTATTTTCCCTAGTTTGAACTGTTCTTGAGAAATGATTGGTTGACAAGCATATTTTTCATAGGGGTTGTTCAACCACCGACCAGTTTCTATTGTTGTTGTTTCTTCTCGTCAGTGAGGTCGGTCAGGGAAGGATCTATCTTTGCAAATACGTAATGATATTTACCATCATTATTCACCCTCAGGAGCCATTGGTTGTTGGAGGATTAATCCTCATTAATAATCCACCTTCATAATTATACTCCTTCACAATGGAAGTTTACCATCATAATTAATGATGATCATGATTTTTTCTTAGAAGTTTAACCCCTCATAATCTCATTAAGGGGTCAATAGCCATCATCAATGGGTATCCATCCTAGGTGTTAATATGAAGAAGTAATAACAACAGTAGGTTAACACCATCCTTAATGATAATCATAACCATTATTCACCCTCCTTAAGTGGTTAATAGCCACCATCATTCCTAGTTCTTGGAGCCCCAGCCTTGATCTGCGAAGGGGGGGTTGGTGCTGTACAGCGGACATGGAACGAAGGTGGGGGCGTTTCGGAGTGGGAGCCGGCTGCGCTTCCCGTGTTGTGCTTGGCAGTTGTCAATGTGGTTTAGTATTAAGCCATGGTTTGAAGGGCATAAATGGTATATTGTCCTTAAAGTGCTTACAATTGGTCCGAAACGTATCCATGCTTCCACTTACATGGGTGGTTTTGGTAGTCACAAGTATCAAAACCTTGGCCGCTTTGGGGGTGCAACCATCTCCGCATAATCCCGTAAAAAATTGGTCTTTCCTATGCCGGGCATGCCTCCACAGCTGTGAAAGGAACATGTTTTTGGGATGTCAAGACGTGCATTTATTCATGGAGCCTCCTTCATGTAACCCCAAAAAATGGCCAAGATGAGTAGCTTCGAGACATAGAAATGAGCCACACATTTGAATAACAACGACTTATTTCTTCAAACTGGTCAAAGTATATTTGCATATGCACACATACCGACATACACATTGTACATTATATAGGACAAAAATATCATGTTTGAACTTACAAGGATACATGTACACACGCAAATTTATTTTTTTATGTGAAAATAATTGTACACGTACACGTCTAGCTAATGTAGTTGCATTTATACAATATCATGTACGTATATGCGCATGCCCAAACATATGCGTAACACATAGTTTTTCATAAATACATATGTTTGTAAAAGCGTGTGTACACACACACACGCACACACACACATATATACAGTATATATATATATTATATACATATGCTCCAGCCTGCATACTACAGACTTCTGGAGGGAAGGACATTTGCACGGCTGTCCATGAACCCAAGGATGGTCCAAGGAACAACAGGCAACCAACTCATAATGCACCTTTTCAAACCACGAACATAGAAGGATACATACAGCTTCATCTATATTTAGTTTATGTTCCTGTCTAACTGTTTGCGCATATAAGTAAGTAAGTACTCCATATAATACATATAATTACTGTCTCTATATATTTACATATCTATATCTATATCTATGAGATACATGGTTATTTATCTATGTTTTAATACATTTATATACATAAAACTTGTTTGTCCATATACGTGCTAGCCTGAATATTTTCCTTAGGGACATCTCCTTTGTACGTCGATGCTCAAAGTACAGCGCTCGCGGAGGCGGCGAGGCCACGCGCGGTGAAATCCTCCTCCTCCTCGGCCATCGCCAGCTTGCAGTGGAGCCATGCCTATCCAGAGCCGGGGCAGCCCAGGCGGCAGCCCAGGCGGCACCACTTCACTCGCGGGTTGATGGCTGGTTGTCATTGTTGGATCACCATTGTTGGTGAATCAACCAAGAGAAGAAGTTGTTGATGTTGGATGACTGTTTTCCGAATGTGTTTTTGATATTCTTGTTTTTGTGTTCGATGTTATTGCTGTTTTTGATATTCCTGTGGATGTGTTTTGATGATGTTTTTGCTGTTGCTCCTTGTTCTGTTCTCGCAGGTTGGTCGGCTGGTTTGTGTTGTTGTGTTTGGAAGTGTTAATGTTAGTTGATTTAATGATGGTCAATAAATCGTATATACTAGGGGAATCATTTTTTACAATGGTTGATTATGGTGCTACAACGGTCAACCACTTGTTACTTCTGGTACCAGTCTCAGTGAGTTTCTCTTCTGATTGCCGAGCGTAGTGAATCGATCAATTTTAAGTCTAGTGATTATGGTCACTAAGCGATGATATTTGGTTTGTGGTTTTAAAATGGTTTGTAATGTTAACAGAAAAGGGAGTGAAAACCAACAATTATGGTTAAATATCCACAGGTTGGTGGTTTCATCGACATTTTCTATTTTCCCTAATAATCATTAACAACTGGCTGGTCGACATGCATATTTTTGATAGGCGTGGTTCAACCACCAACCAGACCATAGGAACCGAGAAAATGACACCTCCATCCCAGCACGTTGTTCGGGTTGTGTGGTGTCCTGGAGAGTCTTTTGCAACCCTTCGTTTGGGTCAGGGGAGCGAGACGATTTCGTTTGCAAGTGATGTACTCATTCTGAGTCTAAGGAGGAGTTCAAAATAAAATCACCCTATTTAATCGTGACACTCTATTTGGTGGTTTCTCAAAATAGGGGATCCCAAAAATGGATGGTTTATTGTTCTAAATGGTTTAAAATGGATGATTTAGGGGTACCCCTATTTTGAGAAACACCCATTTGATGTAGTTTTTTAAGTTCCTAAAGTGATCATGGGAACACATGAGACTGTCCCATGGCATGCATTATGATCCCTGAACGTTCTCAGTGCTTCCACTATGTGGCCATACGGCCCATGCCAAAATGTCACATTCAACATCATTCAACCATCAGGTTCAAATCCCAACAACTCTTTGATCATTTCGGGATTTGAAAACCTGCTGCTGGGCTAGATCCATATGATAGTTTCTCAAAATTTGGGTATCCGCAAACCATCCACTAGTAACACTTGTAAACAGTAATAAACCAACCTTTTTTGGCGTTCCCTATTCTGACAAACACCCATCTAGTAGTTGTTTATCCAAAACTGTTGATGATGGTCCCTTATTCTTAACGATTCTTAATTAACCCCTATCATCCATTTGTCAATGAATCAAACGGCCCTCGTACCACCATCGATCGCTGCTAATTCGTCGCATGAAATCACCGGTGATTTCAGCCTAAGGTTGCTGGCCTGTGCTCGAGAAGATGGGGATGTGGAGGCAATGGTACTGGGGTGGTTGGGCGGCCCACGCCAGTTGAGTTTTCATTTGGGTATGTGCCTTATGGGGGTTTGTCAAACCACACGTGACCCCCCAAAATGGTGGGTTTATTGCTATAGAATATCAGTGGTTTGTAAACCGGATGATTTTTGGGGTCCTCTATTTTTAGAAATCACCACGTGTCCTTGGTATTTCATTGTTCGAAGTTGCGCGAACAGAGCTGTTGGCTATGTATATGTACACATGTAATGGAAATAGATGCTTATCTACTCATACGCACTGCTTCTACATATCCATGTGCACATTTACATATTATGCGTGCAAGTGTGCGAATGGTAGAAATGTAGTTCATGACCAATTAAATAGTCATCACATAGTGCAGTGATGATGTTGTGTTAACTCCGTCGTGCATGTCTGTCAACAGGAAATCATCCATGAACATGCTCATATTTGCTTCGCTGTATTTGTTTTGGTGTCGCCATTATTTGCCATTTGTTTTGCCTTACCCGCTACATTTCACCTTATGCCAAGACTGGTGTGCCTCTGGAACAGTTCTCTCCATTCAGTTGCACGATTATCCTTGGAAGGTGCAATGGGGTCGATGGACAGACCCATGGCCATCCTTCAGGTTGAAATTCCCCATGGCAAAAGGAATCACTCAAGAGAAACCACCAACCTTTGAGGGTTGAACCCATGCCCCCGGCAAATCTAAAGCTGTTAGTCGCTGACCCTTGTACTTGTCGTGGTTTCTCAACTTGAGTAGTTGCCCCAGCAACCAGTCGTTCAGCATGGGGGGTCCGCAAGCTGCCTGATACCAATCAGTAGAACCCATCATCAAAATTCTGGTTGCTGGTCACCATCCCTTGTGATCATCCTTGTTGGTATACCTGGTATTATAACCATGTGATCAGTATACCATAGTGGTTTAAATCCATTATTTGCCACTATATGGGTCAGTCTTTAAGATGATGATTGCTATACATGATTACTGCTATGCACTAGTTTGACGATGATGTTGAAGTATTCTGGTTGTTCTAAGCGTCCAGTGGCAAAAGTTTTGTTTGGGCATTATCTACCAATACTCGCCAACGACTCAATCACAACATTATTCATATGTGAATTATCGGCCATTTCATTGAACCATTGTCAACCAGTTTCTAACTTGATCATAACTAACCATCATTGACCAGTGGATAAATATCATTATTGACCACCAGTAGCCGGTCATAAACTAACCATCAATACAAGCCCTCAATAACCCTGGCTATAATGATTAACCATCATTAGGTGAACCATCATTAACGATGATTTAACCATATCATGATTACTATTCATCATTCATCATTAACCTTCTTGGTTTAATCATCATCGACCTTTGTTTTCAACTGACACCAATCAGTAGAACCCATCATCATCACCATCATTTACCATCATCATTCACCATTCATCATTAACCATCATCAACCAGTATTTTTTTCCCCCATCCAGGGTGGTTCACGCACCCGCGCAACCGCTTGTCATGACTTTGCGCGTCAGATCTGGCACTTCCCAGACAAAGGGGCGGATGCGGTCAACCTGGCAGCAACGGTGAGGAACCCAAAGCCAGTACAACAGTCGATAGGGATGAAACCACCATCAGCAACAACAGGGACAATGATCTATGTATATGTCATATATATTTTCTATTTATATATTTATATATATATATTTATATGTCAATATATATGTGTCTAGATATTTATATATATATATACATGTATTTATTTATTTATGTCTGTATCTATTTTTATATATACAGTATGTATTCGTTTGATACATATAATACATGTTTATAACATTTATATATCAATATATATATATATATGGATTCCATTTATATCATACATATATAATATGTATATGTGCGTTGAACATATGTGATTGTGTAAATTCATTTCGGGTACGTATGCATGACTCAATGTTTGTACATTGACATGATAGGCGCACATCTAAATATGATATTATTCAATATATTTGCATGCGGCAGATGTGAACATGGATGCTTTGTTTGTTTGTGTGTTTGTTTGTTTGTGTGTGTTTGTTTATTTGTTTGTTTGTTTGTTTGTTTGTTTGTTTGTTTGTTCGCCCGTTCGTCCGTTCGTTCGTTCGTTTGTTCCTTCCTTCCTTCCTTCGTTTGTTTGGACATGACGAGTCTCTCTTGTAACAACAAATGGTTCTATCTTAGACTAATTGGTCAAGATAAGTTTCCTTATCAGATCTGGATCAACCAATCCGAAGTGAACCCACCCACCTCAACCAACCTTAACCCACCTGGCAACCCACCTGAACCCACCTGACAACCCAACCAACCAAACCCACCTGGCAACCCACCTCAACCAACCTTAACCCACCTTGACCAACCAAGCTTCACCAAGCTTCACCAAGCGCTTCCCCAGGCCACGGAACCCAGTAGCCACTGGGCGCCGCGGGGGACTGCAGCCAGCTGCACGGCGCTGGCCATGACCCCCGAGGCCGCGTGGTGAAGCTCCGCCTGGCCTTTCCAAGTGGTCAGCAAGGAATAGTGGCTGTTTAATGGTGATTGTCAACAAGATAAGATAGTGATTGTTTAATAGTGATTGTTTAGTAGGAATAGTCAGCTGGGACAAGGGAATAGCGGCTGTTTACAGGGAATAGCGGCTGTTTACAGGGAATAGCCAATCTATTGTTTAATAGTGATTGTTAATAGGCTGTGGACAAGGGAATAGCGGCTGTTTACAGGGACAAGATTGTTAATGGTGATTGTTAATAGGCAATAGCGGCTGTTAACAGATAGGAAAATGACCACTGGCTGTTTAACAACAACAGCCAGGAAAACCTGAGCTTCCGCCAGTGGAAAATGGTTGACAAAAGAGAGTAATGGTTGACACAAGATAATGGTTGATAATGGCTAAGTAGCAATAAATGGCGAAGAATGTTATTAACCAATGATATCTGGTTGGTGGTTTTTAAGTGGTTGGTAAAGGGAGTAGCAACCAACAAATATGATTAAATAATCACTGGTTGGAGGTTTTAATATTTGTTATTTCCCTTGTAAGTATAAACAATTGGTTAGTTGACTAATGTTTTTCATGGGGGTTGAAACCAACAACCCGTTATACAGGTGGTAAACACTAGTAGTGGCAATAGGTGATAGCCACAGGTTTTTAAATGGTTTTCTTGGTGATTTTGCCACTAGTGGTAAACAAGTGGTTCATTTCACTTAAGCATTTTCACTCAATAGTGAATAGATCACCTGTTTTTCTACTAATAAATGGTTAATTGCATCGATTACAAATGGACTGTTTTAACCAAGTGGTGTATTACCATAAATTGGAAAGTGAGACAGCAATCACCTGTTCTATGGTTCAACAAGTGGTCCATTACTATCAATAAAAAGTAGGTACGCCAAGTGGTTGGAGAAACATTACCAAGCTGGTTTCTCCAAATGGTTGGTGTATTACTGTACAGCTGATGGTTAAAAAAGCGTGCTACCCTCAATCACCCCCCAAATCGTCATTGGATAACCAAGCAACGATCAGGGTGCACTATTTTTGGACAACGCCATATGGCACTGGTGAACACCGGTATCATTGAATGAGCCAATAGGAATGATACCACTGAAATTCTACGAACCAGTTCCACTGATCATCCTGGAATGATATGCCACTGATGAAAGATGGCGGCTGTTGATGCCAACCAGTGGTTCCATATGGACCAGGGCCACGGTGATTAGAGCATAGCGAGTATCAGCTAGGCTAGTCATGTATAGTGGTTAAACCAAGGTGAGCCAGGGTAGTTTTAGAACCAGGGTGGCTGATGATCATGATGACGATGACGATGATGATGATGATGATGATGATGATGATGATGATGATGATAACATCAACCAGGGCAGACCACAGTGCTTACTGATTTTTTGGTATCAACCCATGGTTTTAGAAGCTTTCTGGGTGTTTTTGCAGCATGCCGATCATCGAAGCATAGTACCAACATAGTATGGTCGTGCAGCAATGATTTTAAACATGTGTCGAGAAGCATTTATTTAATTGAATATATTTAGTGATAAGCAATGGGTCAGGAATTGTGAACTGCGTTATTGGTGGAACTGGTCGAACGAATGGTTGCTGAATGGTTGCTGGCAATGTCTCTCGGGTGACGGACTCATTTGCTTGGTGGCAGCTACATGAACTGGGTGCCAGCGGTGGGCGACAGTTGATTTGCGCTTTTTGCGGTCATATATCGTTAACGGCTACATGACATACAGGCTCGTCATTGACGAGAACTGGATTATCATAGTGCTTTTAGTGATCAGTGAGTGCTTGTTGAGGATCATCAGTTACCATGAAGCAGTATGATTGTTTTTTGGCTGTCTATGGATCATTGTTGAAACCATATACATCCATATACCATCATATACCGTTAAATCGTCAACACATGGTGATCAACTATACCACTACTCCATGATTTACATTGCCGCTACCAACTATCGACTTGATAGCCGTTCATCACCCTTCAGCAATCATGCATTGAGGGATAGAAGCCACCAGGTGATGTTTGTTGGACATCGAGCATCACAAATGAAGACATTGAATAAGTACTAACCATTCATTATTGAAGACATTAGCCATTTCTTGGCACCCAAGCTGTGGAAATTCACTCTTGCATATATTTGCAAACATATATGTATGATGTTGTATGTATATCAATGTATGATGAGGTACATATTCATGTGCAATCTTTAATGCATCAATGTCAATGTACCCAAACACATATAATATTACCATGAAGCGCTCAACCATCTTGTTTGTATTTGGCAAGAAATGAATAAACATGATGTTTGACCTGAAAATGCAATCATAGCTCAACTGGGGTTGTACAGCTCTTCAGCTATCCTGACTGCTGGTGTCCACAAATGGTGGTGAACCTGAACAAGTGACCATATGCTTGTGCAGCTGAAACTGGGTTGTAACCTCAGCTGGAGCTAATTGCAGGTGATGAGCATGCGGTTTGGAGCCCGCTGGATGCAGTAGAAATCCTCTCAGTGGTGGGATCTTTTAATTGGAAGCATCAGTTCTACCATCATCAACCATCATCAACCATCATCAGCCATCATCAGCCATCAACCATCACACATGGATGATTCTAGGTACATTCATGGCTACTCGAAGCATCAGTTGTGCCATCACCCTACCGGCCATCCGAACCGCCGCGCGCGCTTCCGCTCCAGGTGCGGCCGGGAAGTCATGCCCTGGTGTTAAGCACCATGGCTGCTGGCCAGGCCCAGGGACAGGCGCGGGGGACGAAAGAAAAATGCACAGAAGCCTAGATGTGTTTTTTGATTTATGCAGATTATGTATTTACATTTATCTATATATATATATATATATGCAACCCCCCCCTGGTCCGACGCAAAATGTGATTTTGGGCTAGCGCACAAGTGGGAGGCAAGGGTGGGATATGAATCAAACTAGCTCAACCCAATAGACCTGGATGCCAAATGCACCTTGTTGTTAATGCGCAAGTGGCAGGCAAGGGTGGGATATGAATCAAACTAGCTCAACCCAATGCTACCTACATAGTACTTATATACTACCTCTGATTGCCTGAATACTACCTGCACAGAACCTAAAGATTACCTATCTACTTCTTCTATACTGCTTGAATACTACCTATACAGTACCTCTATATTGCTTGAAAATTGCTACTTATACTGTACTTTTTGATTGCTTGAATACTACCTATATGGTATCTATAATGTGGGTAGTACCTCTAAACTGCTTGAATATTGCTATATAGTACCTACACCTATGTAGTACCTTTACACTACTTCTTTACTTCCTGAAGTCTACCTCCATAGGGTGAAGATGGGGGAGGGGGGAAGGAGGCAAGTATTTGAAGCAGTATAGAGGTAGATAGGTAGTATAGAGGTAGATAGGTAGTATATAGGTAGTATATTGGCAGCTTATAGGTAGTATATAGGTACTATGTAGGTATTATGTAGGTATTATGTAAGTATTGTATAGGTGCGACACACCTTATATAGCTAGTATTCAAGCAGTATAGAGGTAGTATAGGTGCTAGACAGATTCTGTAGTATATAGGAAGTATTCAAGCAGTATAGAGGTAGTACATGTGTACTACATAGGTAGCTGTGCCGGATCAAGTCCGGTGCGTGGCCTCTGGGTCACCCAGGAGATGGGGTGCACGTTAACGACGTGGGAGCTTTTACGAGGGATGGGCCTCAACCGAGTCACCCCATGGATTGTTGGTTTGATGTTCTTTAGCTTGTGCATTCCGTCTGATGGAGCCCATTCACCTCCACCAGCATGTGGGATGTGTGATTACTTTGATGTTTTTTGCGGTAATGGTTTTCCCCTTTTCCCGGTTGATCTTAAGTCCCATCTCCTGGGTTTTCCTCGGTGCAGTGGCGATCCCTGCGCAATGGCGGGCCCTTGGCTCCAAAGAGGCACGGGTTCTGTGCGTGCCCCTTGGGAGACTAACGCTCACAGTGATGGTCTGTCTTTAGCAGATTTGAATGAACTATCTTGGCCAGATCCATGGTCAGCATCAGATATTCAGCAGGTCCCATCGGATCAAGTCAACAGCGGAGCTCAAGGTGTTTGCTTTGTCACTTTGACAACGCTGGTGGACTACGTGTGCTTTCAGTCCAGTGCTCTTTTTGTCTTTGTCACCAAAGGATTCGTCAAAGACAGGCTGATAAAGCAAAAATTCGAACCAGATAGAATCATTGAAGCTACATTGTCAGTCCATGACCCAGTGTTGAAGCAGGACACTCCAAGAGCTTTGACCCTCGTCAATTGTGCAGATGACCCGACTGAATGGGTCTCCATCTCAGATCCCGAAGTTGACGTCAAAGTGTCTCAGATCAATCGGATGGGTGTCTTCGTGGAAATTCGACAAAATCAGTCCGTGCCAAAAGATTGGGAGACCTTCTCTGCCGTTGACAAGTTTGACAACTACATCAAACAAATTCTCCAGACAGCAAGGTGTGAAGCCACCACAGTCCAGTACAGAACTTTCCAGAGAGAAGGGTACCGGGCAAAAAGGCTGATGATCCCAACCGACATGCGGGACGCAATTTATGCCAGGAGTGGTCTCCACAGCATTCAGGTGAGGCCAATTAGGGAGATAGGCGACTCACCGGAATCCGGCCTTGAGCTATTGCCCATTGAAGCAAAAGAATCTTTGAGTGAACTAGCGCAGGCCCATCATCAGCGGGAAGGATTCCTGGGCATGTTTCAGAACGGTCGGACCATTTACTACAGGACATCTGATGCAACCATTGCAGCCGCAAGACGGTTCTGGTATCCAGATCAAGACCGGTGGACACCGGACAACATCGAAGTAAAGGCAGTGCATCACTGGAAAATTTCGGGTTTTCCAACAGGGACATCAGCACAGGAGGTGGCGGAGACTTTAGCCAGTCTCGGCGTAGTTGCTGTCCCGACAAAACAGATTCACTTCCGCGAGCTATGCTGTGTATTCGCCTTCAGTGCAAAAGAGCCCAAGCACCTAAAGTTCCAGACCAGCATTGGCGTCATTCAACTGGAAAGGTTGGAGCCCCAAAAAAGGGCAGTGAAACAAGTCAAGGATGCCATTGCCGTTGCTCCAAGCCCACCCTTCCCTACCAAGGGCAAGGGCAAGGGCAAAGGCAAGAATCCAAACATTGTCACGTCCAATCCTCCTTCGGTTGTTTCCACGGCGCCGCCGACACCGTCCTCCACAGCAACGTCCTCAATGCCTTCGTCTTCTTCCATGGCCAGCCGAGTGGCGACTCTAGAGCAAAGAATGGAGGTAGTGCAAAAGGACATTCAGGTGGTGCGACACGAGTACCAGGAGCTCAAAACTTCAGTCCACAACATGGAGCAGAAGCAGGACAAAGGCTTTTCAGACTTGATGGATGCAATCAGCGCCCTCAAAGGACTTCCGGCAAGTGCTTCCAGCACGCCAGTGAAATCCCCAGCGCTCAAGAAGACGAAGTCGTGAGAGTTGCCGAACAGTGTGGTAGCGCAGTTCTGCCCCAAGTGTTCTGTGACAAGCTGTTCCAGTATTTTCATTTGATTCCTGGTTATCTTGTTTGTTTCTTGCTGTGGTTTTTCTTGTTTTGTTGTTGCTTCTTTGTTCAGTGGTTTCATGTTGCTTTGCTGGGAGCCACCTGTGCTACATTGTTCCAGTGCTCCACCGCCAAGCATGTGCGGAGTAAATCCAGGCAAGTCGCGAGACTGAAGCACCGGTGTCGAATCGCGGTCAAGGCCGCGTGCTTAGTGTTTTTAATTCATAATTCATCTGGTGTCTCCTTCGGCCATGGGCTCAGTGCTCAAGACCTTTTTCAGGGTCTTACACCTCATGCCGTAGGAGGACGTGCTGTGCAACAGGGCGTGCTGAGTTTAATTTGTTGCATGCAAAACGCTGAGCCTAGTGCTGACATAGTGCCTTCCGAGCCTTCAGGCTTTTGGAAACCTCAGGAGAGGAGGTGCCACGATCTCTTAGCTGATCATTTTCCGCATAGTTTTTTGCTGAAGGCTCGGACTTTCAGACGCCCATTGCCAAAGGTCTGGAATTGCTGCAGTCAAGGGAAGTGTGTCCGAAGTGTTCGGTTGTGGATCCTTTTCATTCCCTGTCTTGGCTTTCCTGGTGAGGGACCTCAACAATGCACTTTTGATATTAGTTCCATCAATGTGTCTTCTTGCAGTAGCAATTTTCATTCCATTGCTTCTTTCACAACGTCGTTTCCAGAGGACGGCCAACATGGCATAGTTTGCGCGCAAGAAACGCGCATTCATCCGATCAAAGCCAGAAGACTCGCAACTGAATTTAAGCAGCAGGGGTGGCAATCCCTCATTGGATATCAGCCCCCTGTCAAAGGTGTACGTAAGCTCAATGGGAAACAAGTAATGCGTCAACCTAATGGAGGGGTTGCCACTTTTGCTGATTCCAGAGTTGCCATTCGTCAAATTGAAATCGACAAATCCTACGAGTTAGATACTTTCGCTCAAGTCTTGCAAGTTGTACATGGAGATAGCCATTTCTTTCTAATCAATTGCTACCTTCCTTCTGGGAATGCCTTTGGTACCCCCAAAAAGAGAAAAGTCATCGTGCAAGGTGTATTCGAGTTCGCTGCAACTTTACCCAAAGCACCGGTTTTTATCCTGGGCGACTTTCAAGATCCCCCTGGTTCTAACCCAAGCGTTGCTCAAGCATTGTGTTCTGGGGAGTGGGTTGACGTGCTGGATGCATTTTGCACTGCCCACCAACAACCAGTACCCAGTACTTTTGTTAGAACTTCCAATGGGAAGATTCGAGAGTCTAGGATCGATTACATTTTAGCCAATAGTGCAGCCTGTGTTCATATAAAGGATGCTACCTGTATGTTGGAAACTGGATTTCCCGATCACCGGCCTGTGAGTGTCCGTTGTGTTTTTGAAGATGTTCCCGATAAAGCTTTCTTCTTGAAAGGCTGTGACCGGTGGGACTTTCCTTTGAAACCCAAATCCCCGCAAGCATGGGATGATCGCAATGAACAAGCAAAACGAGTTTTGGCCCCACATGTCAATGGTTTATGTGAAGCGGCCTCGCAACAGGACATTGAACTCTGGTGGTCCAGAGCTTGCTCTGCAGTTTCTGATGTTTTACAGTCTTTTGCCTTGAGCACGGTTGATTCCAATGTCAGGGGCCAAATCCCAAAGTTTGAGCTGGTTCATACGGATTATGCCCCCAAGAAGGCGTTGCTTCGATCCAAACGGATTGCCAAATGTACAAGTCTACTTCGGGAGATTCGCAAGAAAGTTTCATTCCCCGAAACTTTTTCCATACCTGTTAGATACCAACAATTCCAAAGTACTGTTCGCAATTTCGCAACTGTTGCCAATTTAGTTGGGTTTGTGACTACTTTGGCGTTTGATTCCCCCCAACATGTGGAACAAATCATGGCTGATTTTGGGAAGTTAGTTAGGAGCCAAGATTCCATTAAATCCAACAAGTCACTTAAGAAGTGGAGAGACAAATTGAAGATTTCCTCGTATGCAGACAGGAAAGCTGTTCACAGATGGTTGCGAGGTGGATCTGCTACTGCCCCCAAATTCATGAAACATCAAGGTGCCCTCACCGCGAAAGTTTCGACAATGCTCCAAACAGTTTCCAGTCGCATGAAAGAAATTTATTCAAAACATAAAGATGCTGACCCGGAACAAATGCTCCAAGATTTTTTGAATAAGTACGGGGAGGTAATCACGCCCATGAAATCGGATTGTGAACTTCCTGTTTTAACAGACGAGGATTTCTTTAACATGTGTCAGAGCAAACCATCAACCAAAGCTGGAGGCTTGGATTTGTGGAAGTACCAGGAATTGGAACAGCTTCCCCCAAGTGGTTGGACCCCATGTGGCCATGCTTGCCGAAGCAACAGGCTCTTGGCCAAAGGTTATTCGATGCATTTCCATCACTGCAATCCCCAAAAATGATTCCCCTTATTTGGAACCAGAGAATATCAGAGCTATTGGAGTTTCTAGTGCCATCTATTCTCTTTGGTCAAGCATTCGTTACCGCCACCTTACCCCATGGATGAGCTTGATTTCCCCAGATGGAGTCCTTGGAGGGATTCCCGGAAGATCTGCTGACGCAAACGAGTCCGAATTTTCAGAATCACTCCATGACGAAACTCAAGAGAAAATAGCCATCTTCATTGACAGGTTCAAGTGCTTTGATATGGTTATCCCTCAAGTTTCTTTGGGAATTGCCGCTGAAGTTGGGTTACCCCAGACCATCACTAGGGCTATTGCCGGTTTCTATACCCAACAAATCAAATTTTTCAAAATTGGCGGTTTTTATGGGGATCAGGTTTTGTCGTGCAATTCTGCAATCCAAGGTTGTTCAATGAGTGTGATGATGGTAAATGTTATGTACTCTGTTTTGGTTCGCTCCCTCCAAAAATCTTCGCCTGCCATTTCCATCAGCACATTCATTGATGACTGTAAGATATGGGGACCTCAGGTGTCTTCCGGTGAAATTGTTCAGGCTTTCAATGAGATTGCTGCTTTCGACGCTGACATAGGACAAATCCTAAACGAACAGAAATCCGAGATCTTAGCAAAATCCAAGCACATTCATTGATGACTGTAAGATATGGGGACCTCAGGTGTCTTCCGGTGAAATTGTTCAGGCTTTCAATGAGATTGCTGCTTTCGACGCTGACATAGGACACCATTGAGGTTTTGGGTAAGATCAAGACGCTTCCAATCCCTATGCATCACAAACCCTTTTTTATTCAATCACATGCGCACTCTAAATGGGTGTACGGAACTGAGACCCAGGGCATTTCCAACAAGGTGATCAAGAAACTAAGAGCCGCCGTAGTCAATATTTTGGATCCTTCGGCGCATAGATTACGATCTCCTTATTTAATCATGGCCACCCAGCGTGATCCATTTCTTGATCCTTTGGGTAAATGGGTTTGTCATGTCCTAGGTACTCTGCGACGGCTGGCAAAGAAAAACATCTCGTTAGTGCGTTGTATCCTTCAGAATGCTAGGCAAATTCCTACCCCAAAAGGTGGTGCGATTAATGGCCAGAGCAAGATTCTCAAATTTTTGCTTGACAAGATCAAATGGCAGATTTCAGACACTGATGGCCTTCAGTTCGTGACAAAATCCGGTAATTTTTTCATTACTGATTTCAGTGACGGTTTCTTTTTTGAGATTGTTGGCGATGCAGTTCGTGATTTTCTCATTAGTAATGTTCAAGCTAGGCATGAGACTGGACATATCCCCGAGAATCACCAAGTCGACATTTTCCTCACTCGGATTCTGTTAGATGGATCCTCCAAGAACGATACAATGTTTGAATGTGTCAGTGGTTTGTTCGCAAAACTCCCCAGAGATTTTGAACATGCAAAAAATTTCTTGCGACAAGCCTTATCAGGACGAATTTTCACAGCGCCCCGTTTAGCTGCGGCTGGGTTGTCGTCGACCAAGCTTTGCCCTCAATGTCTTCAGGTTGAAACACATCACCATTTGTTTGCGCAATGCGAAAAATACGAAGACACTCGACCTCCTGACCCCCCTCTTGAGTCAAATCTTTCATGGAATACTGGCGTCATTTTTTCCCCGAGGATCGCAATCCAAGAAACGCAGATTGAAATCCCCCCGTGTGAACGCCGCTTTGAACCTGCAGATGTTGTTTTTGTCGACGGAAGTTGCGTGCACACTCCATGTAAGGACCTGCGTGTTGGTGCTGCTGCGTATTTCGTGCCAGGTCAGGTCAGCTTCGCGTGCAAAGTCCCAAGTGCGGATATTTCTTCCCAGCGTGCTGAAATTTTTGCTGTCCTGTTAGTTCTTCATCATTTCCAAGGTTCTGTTCAAATAGCCACCGACTGCGCAGCTGTTGTCAAGGGTGTCCGTTCCATTCAAACTACTCAGCGCGATTCTTTTCTATCGCATTGCGATAATCGAGATTTGTGGATGCAGATGGCTGTTGCGTTGGACAGTTTTCCTGGTACCATCAGTTGCTTCAAGGTAAAAGCTCATGCCAGTCCATGTTGCAGATCCCAGTCCCAGTTTCTCACCGCTGGAAATACTGAAGCTGATCGGTTGGCTAAAGCTGCGGCAACGGCAGAGGCAGCTACTAAATTCCAAACTTATCAGGCACGACTGAAGAAAGCGGTTGAACTTCAAGTCCACATAGTGTCAACTTTGTCTAAACGGAGTGCGGTCGTCCAAACAGGGGCCCTTGGCAATCCGAACAGTGATGATGCAGATTTCGCGTTCCCTGCTTCTATCGCTCGAGTGTGCGCTTGTCCCCCTAGCCGTCGCTATTCTGGAAAACAGTCTGCCTGTTCTGGCTTCTGTCTACGTCAAACCCCTGTTTTTCAAATAGCCCCAGTTGAGCAAAGATATGTTGACGCCTGTGTCCGCGGAACTAACTTTGAACCTACGCTGCAAGAATTGAGGGCCCACTTTTCCGAATTTGACCTTAAGACGCGCAATCTTCAATATGTTCCTGCCTTTCCTCAGGTCACGGTAGAGACTAGTGGTGTTCAGTCTAAACTTTCCCCTTCGCAGGCGCATGCATTTGTGAGATACTTTCAATCAGCGTCCATTTCTTTCGAGTCCAGTCGGGCCGGTACTAAGATACCTTGGCTGCTGGTGATGATTGATTTTTGTGCTATGTACCCTCGTGACACGTCTTGGCTGGACAAAGATTCCATTCGTAAAGCTGTCACCAAATTTCGCTCTATCGCTTGTTTGTTTTTGAAGCAGCAGGGCTGCCAAGTCTGTCACGCTCAGCAAAGTACAGTCTGTAAAGATTTTGGTTTTGGCCGTCTTTCTGGATTTTTTGGGCACTTGACATTTTCTGTCCCCCATAGAGCTTGGTTTCTCCTCGCCGCTTCTTCCCTCTGTAATGTCGAAAGAGCTTTCAAAAACAATGATTCCAATTGTTCGAACTTCCGGTGCATTTAGGTCGTATATAGGCAGTTTGTAGGTAGCAGTGTATAGGTAATTGAAAGCCACTGCATAGGTACTATATAGTATATAGGCATTACATAGGTGCACAAATAGTAAATAGGTGCTATGTAGGTAGCAGATAGGTAGTATATAGGCAGTACATGGGTAGTTTTAAGCAGGCAGTTTGTAGGTAGCAGTGTATAGGTAATTGAAAGCCACTGCATAGGTACTATATAGTATATAGGCATTACATAGGTGCACAAATAGTAAATAGGTGCTATGTAGGTAGCAGATAGGTAGTATATAGGCAGTACATGGGTAGTTTTAAGCAGCATCCAGGTATTACACAAAAGGTAGTAAATGGCATTTTGACTGGTATTTCCCATAAAAACATCTGATTTTCTACAGAGTATATTTATACAGTACCTACATACTACCTAAAAACTACCTGTATACTGATTGAATACTACCCATACAGGACCTAGTAAGTACCTATATACTACCTATATGGTACCTATACACTGCTTGAATACTTCCCATATACTGCCTCTATACTACTTATATTGTTCCCTATATAGTACCTATATACAACTTATGAACCCTTCATACTACCTATATACTACCTACATACTACTTATATTCTACCTATACCCTACCTATATATTACCTATACCCTACCTATATAATACCTATATATTACCTATACCCTACCTATATAATACCAATATAGTACCTACATAGTACCTACATAGTACCTACATAGTACCTACATAGTACCTAATAGCACCGATACACTACTTCTGTATTGCCTGAATACTATATGATCAGGCTAAATCAGAAAAACCCGAAAAACCAGAATCTCCCAGAACTATAATTAGGCAAAACCAGAAGAAAACAGAAAAACCAGAAAGACCAGAATCTTCCAGAACTATGGTCAGGCTAAACCAGCAAAAATTTGAAAAACCAAAAAAAACAGAATCTCCCCTGACCATAGTTCTGGGAGATTCTGGTTTTTCTGGTTTAGCCTGACCATAGTTCTGGGAGATTCTGGTTTTTCCGGTTTTTCTGGTTTCTCTGGTTTAGCCTGACCATAGTTCTGGGAGATTCTGGTTTTTCTGTTTTTTCTGGTTTTTCTGGTTGAGCCTGACCATAGTTCTGGGAGATTCTGGTTTTTCTGGTTTAGCCTGACCATAGTTCTGGGAGATTCTGGTTTTTCCGGTTTTTCTGGTTTCTCTGGTTTAGCCTGACCATAGTTCTGGGAGATTCTGTTTTTTCTAGTTTTTCTAGTTTTTTTGGTTTTTCTGGTTTAGTTTGATCATAGTTATGAGAAACCACATTGAAGTAAGAAATTGCCAGACAAGTATTTAGCAGACACAATTCATTAAAATTATGTAGTAGATGTATTAAATTGAGTTGCTATTGACAGCAGACAAAGGAAGACTTGCTTGGAGGTCGGTCCTGGGGGGGGTGACCATATATATATATATATATTTATGCATGTGTGCATGTGTATATATATTTTTGTTTATACATGTATCTTTACTTATCTTTTTATGTATTTATGAGTTCATTTATTTATTTATTTGTTTATTCATTTATATGTACATGCCTGTATGTATTCACATGAACAAAAGGGCACTGGTGAAATTGCACATGTGGTACCAGCAAATTTCCATGAAACTAGAGTGCCATGGTCGGATCACCCAACTGCTGGCCTGGCTCACTTTGGGCATTCTGTACATTGGTCGCTCAAACGTTGGAAAATGCAAAGAACATTGGTTACAGCGCCTTTCCATCACTTCTTTCATTGATCATCGTCGTTTGAGAACATAGTTGGATTGATGCTCATCTGTGGGAATGAAATCCAGGTCACACGGATAAAAAAACCAGTGCGGAGCGCTGATCATTGCTGACCCTGCCGGCCTCGTGGTGGGCTGGCCTCAGTGGCGAATCCGGTGACCAAGGTTCGGCTCGTCAGTCAGCGAAGATGAATGCTGATCTGATCGTTACAAACATGGCAGTGTGTCAATATTAATCAACCAACTAAGGGGGGATAATGACCAGTAATAATACGTAGGGAAAACAATGGTTAATGATGGGGAACCAGGGGTACGGGGTTTTGACCCACAGCCACATGGGTGCTCCGATTCTACAAGAATCTTGACCTGATCAGTCAAGTTGTTCATGTAATCCACGCTTGGCCCCGAGTCCTCTATATATATATATATATATATATTTATTTATATGTATATATATATATATATATATATATATACGTATTTACTTAAATGTATATTTATTTATGTATATGTAAATGTATTTATATATATATATAGATATTTTTATTTATATATAGATATATTTATATTTATATATATACATTTGATTTTTGATTTTTACATTTACAATTATATAGTTAGATATGTTTGTATATATGACTTTTTAACTACACGTATTTTGCACCTACAAATTCAGAGTTGTCTTTAATGTATTTATGTACATATTTATGTATATATGTATATTCAGATATGTTTTGATACGTTTAAACAGATCTATTTAGATATCCGCAGCAGTATATTTGTGAGTGCACGCACAAAACCGTGTATATGTGTATATTCATTTTTGCATATATATCTATCTATATTTTTTTTAAAATATAACAATATATATATATATATTATATATATTTGATTTATATATATATATAGCTAGATAGATTTTTGTGTGACACGTATTAGCATATATTTGCATCGATCATGCAAACATTTGTGCAAGTTTGCCTGGGGAGTGAAAGCTCAGGCGGAAAACAAGCAATTGGGTTTCAACAGCAACAGATTTTATCAAACACATGAACAAACAAGGAATTCCATTGCCTAGCAACCCCACGCAGGTGCAAAAAACCGATTGTCTCGACCAATTTGCGGTTCACTGCAGTTTCATGAGGTTTCCTCTCGTGTAGCACTGTGCTATGGCAGTTCTGGTTCGTGGCCAGCTCAAAGGTGACAGCATCAAGGGCATGCTCAAGCTCCATATATGTTTACATGTGAATATATTAGTTGCTTGATCACTATAATTATTGTTGGTTAGTGTCCTCAAGTTTACAAACCATTAATGTTGATGTTTCTAGTTTATCTATATATATATATACATAACTCGCGTCCCCTATTATTTACCATTCGTGTTGTGTAGAACTATTGTAAAAGGTATCCATATCTCCTGCCCCTCTTGTCCGACAACAATTGGTTTTTAGAACCATATATTGAAAATCATTATTGTTGGTTATAGCCATGAAAAGCCATTTATAAGAATGATTGTCAGTAGCAACCATTCAGTGATTACTAGTGCCATGAAGAATGGATGTGTATGAACCATATCTTATTTTCATAGTTGTTGCTTACAATAACCATACATTAGCCGTATTAACTATAGATACCCATTATTAACCATTATCAACATCATTGGCCACAACTATTGTTGACCGTGATTTCTTGTGGTTATTTATACCATTGTTGGCATAGCCATTATTAATCTTTATTATTGTACGTTGGCCAAAGGCATTATTAACCATTATTATTAGTACCTATTAGTAACTATTAACCATCATATAATTGGTATCTCGCTTATTCTTGGTCATGAGTCCCCTATCATTATGGTCGCTTATAATGACCATTATCAACCATAGTCATGTCATATCTGTTAACCATACATCTATTCATCGTATAATCTATTTACACCAATTTATTGTTATTGTGTTTTGCTCTTTTAATGCTATATCAACCATTATCATCACCAACCATTACAAAATTCAAATAACCATTATAACCATCGTTAACCATATTAACTATAGATATTCGTTATCAACCATTCTCATTAACCCTTTTTATCAACCATCAACCATATATCCATTCACCATTATTAACCATTATTATTCTGTACCTACTAGTAACCCCATATGACTACCTATTGTGAACCATGATTATTAACCATTACAAAGCATTATAATATATATCAACCGTATATATTCACAATATATATTCACCATATATCAAGTATGTATGAACCATGATTTTCCCTTAATTAACCGTATTTTCTATAGATATGTATTACTCACCATTATTTTCCATCATTCTCTCTTATTATCAACCATTATTAACCATACATTGATTATATATATATATATTTATTTACCATATTACCTATAGATACTGATTACTAAACATCTACCGTATCTATTCATATATTAGGCATATATTAACCGTTACTATTCTCAACCATCAGATACCATATATAGTAATCATATTGACTATAGATGCCCATTGTGAACTCATATGCTAATCATATATTCACCATGTATTATCCATATCTTAATCATATTATCTTTAGATATCGATTCTCGATCACTCACCATATCTCGATTCTTGTATACATATTTATATTTATATATATTATATATTTATTTTTATATCAACCATATTATCTTTAGATACTCAAGTACCATCTATTGACTATGTTCATCATAAATACTGGTTATATAGTCTCAACCATTGACATGGTTCATTAGATACCAGTACTGTTAACCATATATATTAACCATATATTCGCCATAATTGACCATATATTCGCCAGTATATACTATAACCATTATTATTCTCAACCATTAGATACCATATATAGTAATCATATTGACTATAGATGCCCATTGTGAACTCATATGCTAATCATAGATTCACCATGTATTAACCATATCTTAATCATATTATCTATAGATATCGATCACTCACCATATCTCTATTCTTGTATATATATATATTTAAATGTATTATATACCATATTTTATATATATGAATATGGATATTTTTATATATCAACCATATTATCTTTAGATACTCAAGTACCATCTATTAACTATATTTATCATAAATACTGGTTATATATTCTCAACCATTGACATGGTTCATTAGATACCAGTACTGTTAACCATATATATTAACCATATATTCGCCATAATTGACCATATATTCACCAGTATATACTATAACCGTTGTTATTCTCAACCATTAGATACCATGTATAGTAATCATATTGACTATAGATGCCCATTGTGAACTCATATGCTAATCATAGATTCACCATGTATTAACCATATCTTAATCATATTATCTATAGATATCCATCACTCACCATATCTCTATTCTTGTATATATATTTATATATTGATATTTATGTTTTATTTATATTTTATATTATATATTTATATTTTATATATATCAACCATATTATCTTTAGATACTCAAGTACCATCTATTAACTATATTTATCATAAATACTGGTTATATATTCTCAACCATTGACATGGTTCATTAGATACCAGTACTGTTAACCATATATATTAACCATATATTCGCCATAATTGACCATATATTCGCCAGTATATACTATAACCATTATTATTCTCAACCATTAGATACCATATATAGTAATCATATTGACTATAGATGCCCATTGTGAACTCATATACTGATCATATATTCACCAGTATTGACCATATCTTAATCATATTTTCTATAGATATCGATCACTCACCATATCCATATCTCTATTCATATATTTAAGTAAATATATATTTATATATATATATATATATTTATATATATATATGTATACCATATTATCTTTAGATACTTAAGTACCATATATTAACTATATTTATCATTCATATCATTCATATCTACCCATCCGTTTCTCCGCCAGGCCCTTGCTTCGCTGGGCTCCCTGTGGATCGTGGCGCTGCCGCAGCCCCTGGGAAGGCGCGTTCTGCGGGGCGGGGCCCGGGGCGTCACGGGGGCACAGCCGGAGCCACCAGCGATGCCAGTGGAAGTGGTAGGTTTACCCTATGATTTTTGAGGGCTGATGAGGGTTGATGAGGGTTGATGAGATTTGATGAGAGTTCAAGTGGTAGGTTTATGATGGTTATAGGATGTTTTAGGTAGGTTCATGAGTTCGTGAGGGTTGGTTTACCCTATGATTTTGGGATTCATAGCTAGGTTAATGACGGTTGAAGAGATTTGATTAGGGTTCAAGTGGTAGGTATACGATGGTTGTAGGTAGGTTCATGAGGGTTGATGCTTGATAATTATGGCTAGAATTTAGATATATTAGTACATTTAAGTGATTTAATGGTTAAAGATCGAAAATTGTTAATTGGTACATGTTCTTTGCTTGTGATTTTTTTAGGAGAATATGGATAACCATGGCCAGGAAGTTGTGAACAATTGTGGTTAACGCTGCTCATGACTAGCGATGGTCAATTGATTTGGCAAATGATGATAACTGAGGGTTACCAGTCATTGAGCAATGGTTCGCGAATCTTAGCGAAGTAAGGGATGCATGGTGCAAGTATACAGTCAGTGTGACATGTGATATTGCAATGGTGTTGAATGGGAAATTTGGAGATTTCCGGGCTGATGGATTGTAAGCTGACTTGATACCTGCTTTGGTGTGCATTGTTGTCGAAAGAAGCCAGATCATGCCAGATCACATCGTAACCAGTTGGTACGATTAGTGTGGTGAGCTGGACATATTTCATGGCGCGCATGGACGTGGTGATTTCCTTTCTCTTCTCTCATCACCATCATCATTCCTCGTCATTACCTGGTCGCTGTTGGTTATATTGTTGTGAATGTTTGATGTTTTGATCATTCACAACCACAAACGATGACAATCATCATCATCATCATCATCATCATCATCATCATCATCATCATCATCATCAACTCTGTCGGGGTCAAACTATCCGACCATTGCTGAATAAGGGGTGCCTAGGTAGCACTCAGATCCATGATCTTGGGGTGGCAACTGTTCCACCGGGATCAACTGCCGTTGCAAAGCAGCAGCTGAAGACAATAGCTGTCCACTCAAAGCAAAGATGGCCCCAGCATTTTTGCACCACGTGACTTCAGCGTTCATCAGAATCATTCAGTTACTTTGCATCCAAACATTGACCAACCAGCCTTGGAATTTCCTCGATGCTTTGCCTTTGGCTCAAGAACTCCTCGCCCTACTCGTCCCTGTTGAGTCGACGCCCCCTTGGTCGAGGCTTGGTTTGTTGGTGAATGCCACCATGCTCGAGCGTTTGCTTGTGAACCGTGCGTAACAACATGCTGCAACTAACCCAACAGAATCCAACTATAGCCAACATTCAGCTGCTTGTTGTTGTGGGAAATGACCCAGTAATTTGTGAATGATTTCAAGCTCGTTGCGAGCGTGTGTGGCTGCATATTTCTGACCATATGTTTGTCGAGTGTTGAAAAGGAATATCCTTTTATGCGGGTCCCTGCAGTATCCACAAGTTCTTCCTGTTTTCCCAGCCAAAAAAAGGCATTTGAATCAAGTGCTTGGAAACTGTGAGATGATTGCTGATGCTTGGTTTGGGACATGTTCGGGTCTCTTCATGCTGCTACAGATGCAATTTCTTTCATAACTTGGGATTCTTCGTGAGGTTGCCCCCTGTGCATTACCTCGTCGCCTGTCAGGCGGCCATGGCAAGCTCACGACGAGGTGAATCTGGCTGAGTTCTTGGCGTGAAGCCATGCAGACCAGCAAATTTTTGGAGGTTGAAAGCACCAGGTTGGGGTTTTAAGGGCTGTGACTGCTGGTTGCATTAATGAGACTTAGATTTCACCTGACTTGACCCACATCTAGTATGAATGAATGCCTGTTCTGTAGCAATCTTTGAGTAGGAATCATGTAGATGTAGTGTAGTTTATGTATTTGTTGCATCTCTTTGCATTTTGGATCGTGTGTATTGTTTTTGCTTGGACGGCAACGCCTGGTGAAGCAGAGCACAAGAATGAAACAGTCCAACAATCGTTTGCAGTAAGGAGTCTATAGTAACTCCCTCAAACTCACAGCAGTTCATGCCTAAGATTGGCCAGCTCTGGCGTCCTTTCTGGGGTCCACCAACCACTAGTTTCATCGCTTACATCCAGCCCCTCAGATGAACCATTCAGACAATTGCTGCTGCAGTTCGCTTGGCTCAGGACCGCAGTTCTGCAGCTGAAAACAGCCGATGGATTATGAAACACAAATCCATTTTACCGAGCTGAATGATGATTGCATGACTCAGTATGACTGGTACAGGCAACTTGAGATGAATTCCATTTGATCTGCTGTAAGAATACACATCGCGGTGCCATTGGGATTTGCAGTTTAGGCATGACTGCGGCATGACTTTTGCAATAGTGGTGCCATGCGGAAAGGTCGCCTAGGCATGACGTTGGCGTGACATAGTCTTTACCGCAGCTTGTCTTCCAAACCCAGCGAAATCCGCTGATGAAACAGCAATAGCAAGGGCTTGGTCAACGGTAGCTGCAACGTGCCTCCAACATTGATCAACAGCTACCAGCTATCAGCAGGGACACTTCATCACCAGCCACTGCCATGGCTGGAGACTGGGCCAGCCTTATTGCTGAGGAGGTGAGGGACCTAGATTAGATCGCTGCCTTTGGCACGGGGATGTGTCGATATCAAACATCAGTGATGTGCCAATGTCAAATTGCAAGAAGGGATAGATACAGTAAATACACCAACATGCCATCTATGATATTCATTTTTCAGCTGTGTGCAGTCAGGTAAGTGCGGGGTGAATTGCGGAGATATGCATTTGTATCGTGTTGCGTAAAGCCGTAGAGGAGTGTTCAAATTGAGTATAGGTCCATGCTATATGACCTGTGTGTATCTATGATTAATTGTTCATGTGCAGATGTATACATACAGTACATTTCCATATGTATGTAGATATATTTATATGGTATATGATTAGACAGTAGACAAGCGGCTGCATATTATAATACATATTTACACCTTGTTTTTGTGGGTGTGCAGGGAGTCGGATTTGGGGCGAAAGCAATTGGCTGATTGAGTTGTAAGTAGATAGACTGCAATAGCATGCAATTACAGCTTGGTACCAGTATGTACTATGGGTTGTCATATTGCTTCATGATCTATTGCTGATGCATCAACCAGTGTGTTCCTTCTTCATGATTCTACATGACTGTCATAGTTTTCATGCCGCCATTTGGGGGTTTCTTAAAATAGGGGTACCCCCAAATCATCCTTTAATAGTCATTTATGGTAGTAAACCAACCATTTTAGGGGTACCCCTATTTTGAGAAACAGCCATTTCTGCTTAGGCTATTCCATGGTGATTAAGCAGGGCAGCCGGAGATGCTTCCTTTCGAGATCACGTAGCTCTTCTCTTCGGCAAGTTTGCGATGTTTAATTGTCCAGGGGTATGTGTCCAAATGGTGATTTCTGAAAATTCGGACCCAAAACAAAGGTTGGTTATTCCTATGCTGACTTAATATTGGATGACTAAGGTGTACCCACATTTTCAAAGAAACACCCATACAAGGATCAGAAACGCATCACTGTTGCTATCTCCGGTATCCCACGTGATTGGGCTTATTGTGCAGCAGAATCAATCACGATCGACCATTACAGATTGAAAGGAACCACTGTTCATCATGACTAATATAAACCTGTATCACGCATGATAGCCGTGGCAATCATCAACATTATTGGCGATCATCAACCATGATTACGTATTTTTAACAATCCCAAACACATATATCAAAATAGGGAATCCCCAAACCATCCAATATTGATCGTTTGTAGTGATCAGCCAACCATTGTTGGGTTTCCCTATTTTGAGAAACTGTTATATTTACTAGTTGTCTAACCATGGTCGTTGCTAATAATCCCCTAGTGTTGGATGGTGAGTGGGTACCACCATTCCACCATGGACAGACCATCTTTGTAAAATGGGATGAATTCTAACCATGGGCTCATGCCTTCAAACCCGACAGTTAAACCCTACTAACCATGGTTATCATCACCTATGATTTGAATTTGATCCCAACAAACCACCATAGCCAGTTCTATCCCAACAAACCACCCAATAAACCCTGGTGTTGCCCCAACAAAGCCCCAGTTTTGTCCCCACAAGGAACATATCCATTAGCTGGTTATATCAACCATTGTTTTCCCTATAGTTTTGTTGGTGAATATATCCCCCTATTGTTGGTTGGATAGAAATATCCCATATAAGCCCTGGTTCTACCCCAACAAACCACCATGAAAAACCAGCGTTTTTGTCATCGAGGTGCAGGAACACCTTTCGCACCGAGAAGGCGTCGAAGCTGGAAAACGAGCTGACCCTACAGGGGGGTTACCAGAGATGTATGATACGTATAAATTATGCAATCATATGTTTTTTTATATTCTTTTATTTTGTGTTTTCATATGTTTTCATATGTGTATTCATATACACGTATATGTCGTTCTATACATGCATGTGTGAATATGAACAATCATACATATATAAACAATAGTAATAATTGATGTTTGTGAACACGTTATTGTTCTCCTCGCCAGTGTTTCAATTCCCCAAGTTCAACATGCAAGAAGTCTGTACATCTCGGATGGTTACCAATTCAGAAGTTCCAATTCAGAAAATGCTGCAGCTGGTTTGGTGATTGGAGGTTCTCCGAGTACCAACCCTGGTGCTTCCACATGTGAATGATGACCTTAACCAATGGCATGGTCATTTTCATCGGTAACTTGGTAACCTACCTTCTTGCAGCGTACCATGGCAGGAAGCTCTACCACCTCGGCCTGCGAGGCCATGAGTCCAGTGAGGTGACCCTCGAGACCAGCGAGGTGACCAGCGAGGTGACCTGCGTGGGTTCACAGGGATGGCCCGGCCACTTAACAAAGGATGCTAAGCAGCCGGTACAACGAACAAGGGATCTGCAGGGATCTATAGGAATCTATAGGGGCTATGACTATTCTGTCAGGCCTGGCCAATGAAGATATTTGGATGTGCAGCAAGAGTAGGACTACAACCAACATGTGAGGACACCCACATTCTTCGGGCCTTAGTTACAACCAATGAATGATGATTTGCGGATGTGCACACCAGCAATAGGATGCAGTAAGAAAAAAACAGCTGGTGCAGATCTAAACATAATCAACATCAGGGGGAACCAACTACATGGGTAGAGCCAGCCAATGAATGCCAACGAACATGAGTATATGACCAACAACAGGGATGCACGAATAACAATGGCCAAGAGCGGTATGGCCAACCAGCTGTTGATGGGCCATGATTCATTTATGTTGAAAACAATACAAAAGACACTTAGCAAGACTAAATGGTGGTTTTGGTGGCTTTTCAAAATAGGGATATCTTTATATCATTTATAGCAGTTAACCAACCATTCTTGGGGCACCCCTATTTCAAGAAGCCACTATATAGAGCATTTTTAACAATCCTAGGGTTTCGCCGACCAACAATGTAGAAGGATATTTGACACCCAACCAACCCTTTGTTGTTTGTCCCTGACACTGCAGTGCTCCACAAAATAGAGGTTAACAAGTTTATCCAACCCCTAAGGCACTGGGGCACTGGTACCTCAAAAACAACTAAGCTTATGATGTGGCTATGTTGTCCACAAAAAAAAATCTCTTCCGAACGGTTTATTTTCGATTGGAAGCAATGTTGCTTTTGTGGACATACCTTGCCTCTCAACTACCCTCTTATTTTGGGATTCATACCTATTAATTTGAGACCTTTACCTATTTTTTGAGGATAACCTAGAGTCGAGGGAGGGTCAAGGTATATATGATGGTTGCTCAAAATGGTGAACTCTCCAAATCATCTTTTGTATAGGCCATTTATAATCATAAACCAACCATTTTGGGGGTCCCATATTTTAAGAAACCAGCATATGTATATGTTCATTACATGCTCCATCCTCCATCACGTGCTGGTGATGAAAACCAAGGTGTCATGTTTTTGATGACCTTGCCCTGCAGGTCTCCAAGAATGCCACGGACCAAAATTCAGGTGACTGGGGAAGCAGGATATTGGAAAGCCGTGCTGTGAGGTGAAATCGAAGATGCATTTATACATATATTTAATCATATGTGTACATATTTGTGCATCTTTAAACGAAAAGTTAATTTGTGTTGAAATACGTTTGTCATTTTTGTTATTCAGTAATCAACATTTCAATGTCGATTGCCAGAGGGTCTGCTAGAATTGTCACAAGTGGGATCCAGCCCAAGCTTGTTGCCAATGAGGGAGCCAGTGAAGTGGACGACCACCAGCCAGTCATGGCCAGCATGCGGAGAGAGCCCATTCAGTTGTTGAAGTCGGAATCCTCCAAAGTGTTGATCCCAGTTGATTCACTTTGAATCACTTGTGGGGTTCTTGATTTAAAGGTATATCAAGATTAAAATTTCTGAAAGGTATATCAAGATCCAAATTTCACTTTGAATTTATGAAATTGATATCACATCTTTCCGGATTCAAGTTTCTGAAAGGTATATATCAAGATACTCCAGAAGTGTTCGTGGGTTTGGATGTGTGCATGGATGCCGATGGTCGCTATATCCACCAAGACCATTCAGAGCTTTGGTTGTTTTTTGTTTAATATAGTGTGCTTGCTTGGGGCGGCAGTAGACTGCTTTTATCTGCAGTTCCGAAGAGAACCTTGGTATGGCTTGGTTGTCATAGTCCAACACACTACCTATAGTACCTAGGATATTGTAAGCATCCAGTATCGTTATAGAAAGCTTCTTCAAAATATTTTGCTTGACATCATGTGTCATCATGAGATGCTTCCTGACCAACCAGCAGGTTTTCTTCTAGTGTTTGGACACTGGAACGGCAGATAGGGCCATGGGCCCCTGTCCTGGCCACCCATCCCAAAAACGACCAGAACATCCAGGAATTTGGTCTCTTGACCCAACAATTAGCCTTACCGAATTGCAGGGCTATAAACCACCTAGCCAGTTGAGATGCGAACTACTACCCTTGGTTTGGATGGTTGTCTATTGACCCAACTCGCCAGTATATCCCCTCCTGATATCCACTGTGATTGACCATTGCTAGAAGTCACCCTTGATCTCCATTATTAGTCAAATCTAGTTGCGGTATTAACACAATCGCAAGATCATTGGTAAAATCTTGGTAGATCGTGGTAGTCATCAGTCAATAGCCATTGGTATCCATTGGCTGATATGATATTACCAAGATTACCTTGTCTTGGTGATCAATCATGGTATATCATAACCACTGGGTAATAATTGGTACCTATTATCAATGGTACCATATATCATATCAACTAATGATGCCTATCACCAATGGTATCATGGTATCATTAGTAACCAATCATTAGCAACCAATCATTGGCAACCAATCATTAGTAACCAATCATTAGTAACCAATCATTAGTAACCAATCATTAGTAACCAATCACTAGTCACCAATCTTGGTAATCACAACTATCCATGGGTCAATAACCAATCATTAGTCACTAACCATTGGTAGCATAATCATTACCACGGTATCATTAGTATATCATTGATGATTGCTATCTTGATTCCCCTATTGGAATTATCCTATCATGGTATCATTAGTTGATATCCATTGGTTGTTGATCCAGATAGCAATCCATTGGGATAGCAATCATCAATGGTTAATACCATGGTAATCATAATGTTGCTCAACAACTAACCATTGGTATCCATTGGTCATTGACCCATCCCCACCACTGATCGATCAGCGCAGCGAGGCGGCGACCTGGAAGAACTGCGACGACGGGCCGCAAAGCCGTTGGCCAATCCGTCGCTTGGCGGAGTCGCTGGGTGGTGGTGCCAGCTGCGTGCCATCATAAACCATCACTGGTTTACCATTAACCATGGTTAATAGTGGTTAATAATAGGGGATGATAGGGGATAATAAGCAACAATAAGCTGGTTAAACAGCTATTTGGTTGGTGGTTTCAAAGATTGATTTTATTTTCCCCTAGTGATCGTTAACAAATGGTTGGTTGACTAATATGTTTCGTATATTGTTACATTCCAGGTATTCATCAGTATGTCAAAATAATGTTCATGGGTATGACACGGGCACGACTGGGTGCTTCCTACGATGCAGGTGCCCCCAACATGTCACTCGTCCTTCATCATTGACCAACCACCCCAGCTGCTCAAGGTACGTGGGCCTGAAACCATGCCCCTCCGGCGGCTATGAGTTTCGCGCAGGGCACTCCACGAAGTTCCCAAAGATTGAGCTGCAAGCGCCTCACCTGTGGAGAAACTGCTGGTGCTACCGCACCCGGTGGTGATGCAAGATACTGCTTACTTCTATGGCGGAAATGATACTTCCTATATAGATACTGCTGAGTTAGACTTACTGAACCATGTATAACAATGGTGAATCGCGCAGTGCTGAAGAATTGAAGAAGAACATGGAGGTTTACATCTTGGGCAGCATATATTTGCTGTTGACGTCGTGTGCCTGGCACTGGGAGTGCCCAACTTGTGCTGGTGTTGTTTGGCTAGGCCTTGATGGGTCTGTGTTCGGGGCGTATGGAGCTAGAAATATGAACCTGACTGAAGCTGTTAAGCAAAAAACGGTCCATACAAGCCAAAATCCATAAAGTTTGAAACCGTGGGCTCACCTGTGCTGGATGTGTCAAGTAGCCATATTCTTTGTCAGTCGTTTGCGCTGATCACAACGATCATTCATAATCATTTCGAATCATTACTCTACATGTGGCGATCATGGAGTATCAGTGGTGTGCCTGGTATGCAGTATCCAAACCAGAACAACATGGCTACGGTGACGATAAAGATTAGCATTGGGCAGTTGTCCATCTGGAGGTCTGACCAGGAGCACCATTTCTGTTGGCCGCGCAACACAGTCATCAACAATGTACAGCCATCACCTAGCTATCAAATTGACTTCCCCAAGATGCCCCAGCTGGAGCATGCTGGAGAGCCAGTGTCTCAAGTTGTTTCGCTTCAGATTTTGTGAAGCCCTGAGTGTTGCATGATTTGTGTGTCCACTTCTGCCCGCCGGGCATGGCAACACCAACGCAAACGTGCAACACGGTGAATCTGTGCGTTTCTGTGGGGCATATGTCTGGTATTTTTTGCATATATATGATGTATTACATTAGTTTAAACTCATTTGGGCATCTAGCTTAGTTTACCGTTTTCAACCACTTGTTGCTAGAATTCACCACTCTTTCACTTGCTTTTACCTTATCCACAGGAATTTGGCGATCAATGTTTTGCTTGTTGGTATCATCGTTTAGCAGCTCGTGGCACAACACTCGTGGAGCAACAAGAGATAAATCTTTGGATAACAAACAAAAAACATTGTAACATACTGACAGGATACTGCAAGACCGCAGCACCATCAGCGATTGGTCATGATCATCACTGATTACTCATCATTGTTGATGGATAGATGGCTTATCAGCTTGATGATAATCATGAATTAGCCATTAGCTACCAGATCATTAGCAATGGTCACTTTGTGTCTAATTTCCTGATGGGTAATGATATTGACTATATATATTGTCGGCCACTAGATTGTTCACGAACTGAGAGCCATCAGCCATCAGATAACCCCTATACCTCCACTCACCACTATAGTAAGTAACCAGCTGGTTTCTATTATTGTTGCAACTGGCTTTGCTTACCTACTGATCCACGGTCACTGGAAGTATAGGGATTAACTAGAAAGCTGACTAATCTGATAGTAACAATGACTCATGAGTAGTTGAAGCTATCTACTTACAGCGTCACTACCTAGATATCTTTAACTAATCTGATACCAACTAATTAGTTATAATCACTAACTAGTTGATTGCTCACTAACTGTAGATGATTTGCTCCACTATCTCACTGACTCATCACTCACCGGCCGTGGCTGCGCCGCCCAGGCGGGCGAAACGGACCTGCAAGCGGCGTACCGCGTGGCCTCCGAGCTGCGGGCCCAGGGCCTGGCGAAGTTCGGCGACGGCAGCAGCTTCGTCGCGGCGCAGGAGGCGGTGGAGACCCGGTGGCACCGGTGGCGTCGGGGATCCCGGGCCGGGGCCAGGGCTGTCCTTGGCGCTCTACGGCAGAGCCAGGCCAGGAGGTTCCCAGGACTGCCCCGTTCACCCAATGGGGTTGAAGTTGGTTGGTTGTTGCTTGTTGCTTTTGGCTGTTGCTGGTCATTTGATTCATCAGATGCCGGTGGAAGCGCCACTGTGCAGCAGTGGTCTTGGTCCTACCATACCATACTATTGATGATTTTTTGGTTGCTGTTGGTCGTTAGATGCTGTACTTTGTGGGAGGCGGTGATCGGTTTTGGCTGACTGACTGGTTGGTTGGTTGGAGTGTGTGTTTTATTGTTGACTCTTTTGCTATTTTGCTATGCTATTTGTGTTACCAAATTTGTTCTGGTTCTTTTTGTTGTTGTTGATGATGATGTTGATGATGATGATGATGTTGATGATGATGATGATGATGATGATGATGATGATGATAATGCTGGTGGTGGTGGTGATGGTGGTTCCTTGTTGGTGGTTGTTTCTTGTCCAGCGCGGCAACGATGAAAAAATATCATCAATGCAGATCGTGATTAGCTCTAGTGAGATGAAGTGGGACCGTTCATTTATCCAGTGCTTCACCAACAGGAGTGACCAAGTCCCGCAAAGGTCCCATGGTTGTTGCTGCCATCTATGATATGGTACCCTTGATGGTCAACCATCATTGGTCATTGCGCATTATTGGTCGCCAACAACCAATAGTAAGTAGCATTGACATGTGACCATCAACCCAATTGACCGGACCAGCTGTGAGCAAGCAACATCAAACCATCACCAACCCTAGGGCCCTGCATTCATTCATTGAATCCTTGCCTTAACCAGCCATTATCAACTATCATCAAAGAATGATTGACTGTTGACAACCTTTATCAATTAACGTTTATAATTCATTATGATTATTAATTCCTACTGGTATTGTGAACGATTCATATCATCAACAATGGATCGTTAATAATGATTTATCACCATTTTTGGCTATTGTTCTCAACCAGACAATGTGATGAACATATGATCATGAACCACTTAGGTGATGATCCATTATTAACCACTACTATTACTACATGGTTTCATCATCATTCACCCGTGTCAATATAAAACAATGGTTAATGAATCATTGATGATCATGATTCATCAATCATTAACCACTACAATCATTCACCATTGTTTTTATCATCATCATTTGCCCATGATCATCACTACAATCATTCAACCACTGCAATCATGAATCATCTTCTGGTTCTGCCTATATCACCATTAATCACCATTAGTCACCATTAATCACCATTAATCACCATTAATCATGCCTATTTCTATTATAAACCACTACTTATATCACCATTTTCTGCCCAGGATCCTTTGCCATTCATCCACCGGCCACGTCTCCACTCAGGACGCCTGGGGCCAGGGCATCCTGGTGCTGCATCGCTTGAGAAATCTCAGCGCCCGAGCGGTGGCGGACGAGAACGCGGAGAACGCACGGCAGCTGCTGGTGATTCGGTTGCAGCTGCGGGGACTGGACCTACCATCAGCAACCAAAACCCTGAAAAAGGTGCATTCTACCTTCCAAAATATGGGCGATAACCTGTAAAAATGATGGTTTTTGGGGGGTTCATGGTAGTTCCTGTAGACCGTGCGGGTTCACCCTGCATCCTGGGTGGTGAAGGATTCTAATGGCATAGGCTATGGTGAACCAATGTCCTGGTTAATGACGCGGGCTTGCCAACTGAGTGTGGTTGCCATGGTGAAGCAAATTGTTCTTGATCAATGGTTAGTGATGGCGGGGAATTGATATGGCGAATTCATAGTGATAATGATGATGGTTCACAATGATCCAGACATTTGCTGTAACCATTGATATGGTTTCAACAAGCAACCCCTTTTCTTGGCGAAGTGGTGCTAAATACTCAATTATCATACCAACACAATGATAGGGTGAAGAAATAATGGTACCGCAGTAGTGGCACTACATCCTTTTCAGAATGTTTGAGTTGTTGGTCACATTTGCCAATGTTTGCAACGCTGTTGGTCAATGCGGGCTGGTCTTCACTAGCCATGCGTTGCGAAGTGCCACTGTTAGTCCCTGGAATTGACACCGTACGACGCTGAGGAAGGCAGCCAACCGGTGGAGTCTGTGAATGCTCTGGAAGTGGTTCTGCGGATCAATTTGGCGCAGGCCTTGATCAAACTGACGCCCGGCAATACCCAATCCCCTTACTGAGTGCAGGCATGGCTCCTGGCGGCCTTCACAGCATTAAGAATCTACCAACAGACCGATAACAACCAATCACAAGGGATTGACTAAGAACAGCCAGTGGATATGGGTCAACGGCACTGTGATCCTGGCACTATTGATTGTAGTACATCAAAAAGGGGAAGGCATTCACCGACGGTTCTCATCACGATGTGATATGTACACAAGCGTGTTCAGAGATGGGTTACCAGGATTGCATGTTGTCATCCAGGTTGTGTCAGCAACATCACTACGAGACATCCTCTAAGATCCCAGTCGTACTTGATTCGTATCAACAACTGATTCATAGCAAGATCCCAGGGTGTGCCCTTTGCGGGGCCCCCGGTTCTGTTCGCGACTTTGATTCAGGGAATGGGGGTGACGACTTGCAGCAGCTGCTTGGGCCCCGAACTTCCTGGGGGATCCTCCAAGGAAACAGTTCGAGAACGCGGTGGGCCAATGCCAGGGAGCTCTGGAGCTGGTGGCTCGGCGCGCGCTTTGTGGCCGGTGACCCCCCACAGGAGTTGGCGGCTCGTTAAGTAACCCCACAATGTAGGCCTTGGAAGTTGGTCACTCGCCAAACAACAGTTGGTACCCCTCAAAATGGTTGGTTTGTTACAGTTTGTTACTATCAATGATTGAAATAAACGATGATTTTGGGGGTCCCCTATATTGAGAAACCACCATCCTTTTTTGTTTCAGTTGGCTGGTGGTATATAGTTTGGCAGCCACAGTCTAGTCTTGTAGTACGTGCACATGATACTGCTTTCACCACCACCACCACCATCATCATCATCATCACCACCACCATCATCATCATCATCATCATCATCATCATCAACAACAACCCTTAGATTCCCTAGTATTGTTGCTTACTATCCCATTGGTTGGTCTTCATCATCCATCAGGTTGTGGAGCTCGGAGCTTGCCCCTGCCGTACCGTGACATCCCAAGGATCCCAAGAACCTCAAGGCCTTGTGGCGCAAGGCCAAGGCCGTGTGGGCTCTGCGCTGTCCCGGCGAAGCTCGAGAGGTGACGACCCGGTGCAGCGCTGAAGGCTTAAGCTGGGCTTAAGAAGCTGGGCTTTAGTAGTGGCTTAGTGGCTTAGCTTTAGTAGTTGCTTGGTAGTGGCTTGGGGCCTTGGTAGTGGCAAAGTAGTGGTTTGGGGCCTTAGTAGTGGGTCAAGGCTGTAACCAATAAATGACCCATGGGGTATAATAACCAACCATTTTATAGGGAAAACGAGCTGGTTAATGATAGGGGAACCAGGGGTACGGGGTTTTGACCCACTGCCTAGTGGCTTTAGTAGTGGCTTTAGTAGTGGCTTTGGGCCTTAGTAGTGGCTTAGTGGCTAAGTGGCTGATATAGTGAACTAGTAATAAACCTGGTAATGAACTTCGAAAGAAACTTACTGGCTTACTTTCTAGTACATGTTACCTAGTGCCAGTGGTGATCATGGTTGGCATGGTATCTTGTCAAGCTGGTGAGGGTTAATACTGGTGATTGAAGTGGCACCCAGCTCGTGTAACTCAACTGGTATGGTTGCTAATGTGAACTCATGGTGAATAAACTCTTTGATAAGTCGGTTGGTCGTGGCTGACGAGGGGCAATATCGGTTCTGATAATTGTTCTTGATGCTTGGGAACCATGGTTGATGAGTGTTAGCACTGGCTAGTGATGGGAACCGATGGCACCAATTGTGAATGGCAAAGAGCAGGTGATAACAATCAGGTGCATGATGTTTGTGTATGAGATGATTGAAATGGTCAATGATTCTGATTTTGTTGTGATTGTTGGGACTATGAACCCTCCTGTCTAGAGGACCCCATCTAACTGATGCTTGGCCAGGGGGTCCAATCCAGATCCTCAACTTCATCAAACAATCCATGTAAACATGAAGGTACCTGAGAGATCTTGGTTGAACTATCATTGATTTCATTTGAGGCACCACCAAAAAGCTCCGCCTCAGGAACACAGTGGAAATGGAGCAAGCATAAAAACTGTAGTGACGTAGGCAACCTTTTGTAGCAAAGGCAACATTTCTCATAAAAGAATGGCCACCCCATTTCAAAACGAAGGCGACCTGTCGCAACAAAGTAACATGCTTATTTCCTTGCCAATCTCATTTTGGTGGTCTAAAATGTTCACAGAAAACTGCAGTTGAAAAAGTGGGGATCAGTTGAACCATCCAGTTGCACCAGTGGCAATCCCGTTGCTTTACCAGGAACAACCCCCTACGACGATCCAGTTATATCCAGTTGCTTTACCCGGAACGGGTGCCATTCCCCATGCCGTTAAGAGCCTCCTGTGGAGCTGGGGCAGTGCTTCCAGGCCCTGGACGAGTTCCTCAAAGCGGACCCGGGGAACCCCGCGGCGCATCATCTGCTGCTGGAGATCGAAACGGAGGAACTGAAGCGGAAAGCCAAGCGCGTGGGGCCGCGACATGGCAGGCGCGGGTGGTCATGATGAAGCAGGGGGCGAACTCAAGGGGTTCACCATCAGGTTTGATGATGATAGCTGACCATCAGGTTTGATGATAGCAGGTGATGATAGCAGGTGATGATAGCAGGTGATGATAGCAGGTGATGATAGCAGATGATGATAGCAGATGGTGATAGCAGATGATGGTTGATAGATTGGTTGTGGTTATAGAGTTTTGTGATGGGAAGAGACAGCGGATGGGGGATTGAAGCTTGGTATGTGTTTTGCTGTGGTGTTTGTTGAATACTGATAGGGATCACCTGGCATAACAATATGATGCACGAACACGATGCGCGCTGTTTTGAGGTAAGCGACAAAGAAGGGTGTGCTGACAGAAAACACTCAGTCTTTTTGTGCCTAAAGTGCAAGAAACTACTTGACCCAAATACTCTTTCAGGCTATGGACTCTGGCGAGGTCAGCACTTACCATTGTTGTATCTCTAGGAGGAGCATGTCGCTGTATTTCCTTGTTGATGTCATCGGCTTTTGCGTGGCTGTGCCCCTTCACCGTGAGTCATGGATGAGACCCTGATTGATTCCAAACTTCAGTGCCCTGGGATGAGTAAAGCCTCTTGGAATAATGGAAGACCAACTGACTGCTGGTCTTTTGCAAAGGAACGCACCGGTGGTCAGGGCGACAAGGTTGCTGGAATATGACATGCACGGGAGAGAAATTGACGGTGCAAAATCAATTTGCTAAACAATGGATTTGGATTTGTGAACCGGAACTTATTACTTGTACTATATAGTATAGCAGAGAGTATAAAGTATAATACAACCAGACATTGCTAAACATGTGCTTTATTCTTAAATGTTCATCGTGCCTTCATACCTGCATATTGTTGTATATTATCTTCAGTGTTTTCATTAATTAATGTAGATCATCCAATATAGTTGCGACGGATGGTTCTTTATTAATTGTGACCCTGGATTAATAAACCATAGGTTTACTTCTTTGCGGGGGTGGGCACCATTATCATGAACCCAGGTTTTTGGGGGCATACCTCCTATTCACCAACCAGGGGTGCATGGCTGGCCCCTGGATAGATCTGTCCGGCTGCTGCCATAGCGCTGGCAGGACCAACGCCACCGTTTCGAAGGCCGTTTCCGCACCTGCGGACGTCGAAGCGCCCAGCCCAGACGGCCTTCCTTGGTGCTGGTGCTGCCGGAAGCTCGGTGCCGAAGTGGCGGGTTACATGGGTTTCAGCCATGGGGAACCAGGGGATCTGCCACCATGGTTGACCAGGTGATCTATAGGCCATGGCGTTTGAGTGAATCTATGAGCCACCATGCCACCATACTTAAGTGGCTTCCTGGCGCTCAAAATGGAAGTTTGAGCGGATCTATCAGCCACCATGGTTACAGGTGTTCAAACATGGCTCAGGGGGTATACCAGTTGCTCATATGATTTGTTCAATGGTGAAATGGAGAAGTGATCATGAAGTAAGAGTTCATAAAGTACATTTTCAACCCGGCCCACTTCCAACTTCTCCAAGAATGGAAGGTTCGAGCACCAATTCCCCGCAGCGTACAAGCTTTATCCGCTCAGGAAACGAAAACGTGCCTGAGAAGCCTTGAGGCAGAGCCCTGGACAGGCGCAGGTGTCCATAGAGTCACAGGGCAGTCCCCCACATCTGAAAAGGATGATGGATTGGACGACGGACTCAGCAGAAAAAAGCGCGAGGAAGCCGCGGAAGGCCCTGATAGGCAGCTGACATGTTTGCAGTGGGAAATCTGCAGCTGGGTTTGGAAGCGTCAACGTCACCCACAGCTGTATAGGACTACGATGGTGTGATTAAAGATTGCGCACAGAGCAAGAGGGGGTAAAAGGATGTCAAAAATCCTGGAAAGCAAAAGAAGGACACTCCGCACTCCAGAACCTTTGCGGTACCAAAAGCACACGGCACACCTTGTATATACAGTAATTTGATTTGATCCTATTAGAGCTAGGATGCTTCATTCGTTTGATGTATGTCTTTGGCCCAATTCACCAACAAAATGCCTTCCTCAGAGCTTGATTGCTGGAAGCGCCACTGCGCTACTGGGTGCTTGCATGCCTTAGCAACATCCGAGCTATGAGTTCAATCCACCAGTCCCCTTGGAGTTCACTTTGATGTTTACTGATGTCCTGTTGGTTGATATCCTCGTTGGTATGATTGGT